>CM038146.1:40297995-40682708 GCA_021437245.1 Aegilops speltoides
AAAGGCCCCTCCTATATATATGGCACTTACGAAAATTCAGTTATCGTCGCCACTTCCTGTTCCACTTCTCGCGCGAGTCCTCTCGATCTATCGTCTCCGACGACGACGCCGCCGCCGCGCCGCCGTCGCCGCTCGCCGCTTCGCCGCCGTCGTCGTCATCGTCATCGCTACCGCGCGCCGTCGTCGTCAATCACCGCCCGCCGCGCCCGTCTCGTCGCCATCGATCCCGCCGCCGCCGCCCATCTCGTCGCCGTCTCGCCACCGCCGCCTCTGTCGCCGCCCGCGCCCCGCCGCCCGTCGTCGCTGCCCCCGCCACCCGTACGCGCCCGACCCACTCCATACGTACACACACGCATACACACATACACACACACACACACACACACACACACACACACACACACACACACACACACACACACACACACACACACACACACACACACACTACACATGTACGTACACACATATACACACTCACGTACTACACACACACATATTTTTTACTTATTTTCTGTTTTCTATAATGTTTAGATGAATTAGGACTATCTAGTTTATTTTTAGAATGTTAGAAATGTTATCATCGATGAATTAGAGATATGTTAATGTTTAGTTGAACTAGTTGAATTAATATATAGAACGAACTAGTTTATTTTTAGTAAATGCTTAGTTGAACTAATTGAATTAATATAACTAGTTTATTTTTAGTAGATGCTTAGTTGAACTAGTTGAATTAATATATATAACTAGTTTATTTTTAGTAAATGCTTAGTTGAACTAGTTGAATTAATATAATAACTAGTTTATTTTAGTAAATATAATGCTTAGTTGAACTAGTTGAATTAATATATAGAACTAGTTTATTTTAGAAAATGCTTAGTTGAACTTGTTGAATTAATATATAGAACTAGTTTATTTTAGTAAATGCTTAGTTGAACTAGTTGAATTAATATAACTAGTTTATTTTTAGTAAATGTTTAGTTGAACTTGTTGAATTAATATATAGAACTAGTTTATTTTAGTAAATACTTAGATGAACTAATTAAATTAATATAACTAGTTTATTTTTAGTAAATGTTTAGTTGAACTAGTTGAATTAATATATAGAACTAGTTTATTTTTAGTAAATGCTTAGTTGAACTAATTGAATTAATATAACTAGTTTATTTTTAGTAAATGCTTAGTTGAATTAATAGAAGTAGTTGAATTAATTGAATTAGTAAGTGTTTAATGTTTCGCCTAATATGAACATAGGAAATGTCGTCTCGACGACGGAAAAATTTCATTATGTGCCAATACTGTGAAGACCAGCTGCCGGTCATGTAAATTTCCTTGTTGATGGTAGGCGATTCACATCAAGTGGATGAGACTTTCAATTCGATACACTAAGTCACAACGACAAGTCTGTTTTCGTAATTAAGCATGACTTATATATGCTTCATTTGCCTGAATTATAATTTTAATTTTCACTATTCTACTAGCGCATCCCCTGCCATGCAAGAATTTTTGTCTTGGATAAGATAGGTTTCAAAGATATGGAAACTATGGAGGTAAAGAGAGCTTACCTGAAAACTGAGCATGATGGTTATACTTTCAACGCCAAAGTATACAATACACACACGCACACCTATTTTGAATGCAAAACTTGGCAAGCATTATGCAAGGCTTATGCATTTGAGCTCGGTATGGGTATCACCTTTGATATTCGTCCGGAAGATGATATTGAAGGTAATAGAGACATATGGGTCGATGTGCGACGCCTCAGTTCTACCATTATGTGAGTTCTTCTCAACTATATTTTTGTCTTTGATATTGCTTATTTCAAAATAATTGACAACTAATTTCTATTGACAGCTTATCTCCATTCAACCAAACATGTCCGGCGCTTGGTAGACAGGACCTACTACTGTCCCGGAGCTGAACTAAACTGCGAGGAGATAAGTCATTATGTTTCATGGCTTGAGGATCTTCATACTGTCAAGACAAATTTTCTTCCTGCACTTAGAAATGTTAGTACTCAAAACGTGCGACCAATAGTGATGGTATTGAACTACGTCACATCTATTTAGGAATGATGGTAAGATATTTACTTTTTGTCCTTAGTGCATATTTTGCATACACATTTTTTTGCTAAACTTTCATTGCTAAGTATATTAATTAAGTACTATACGATGTTCTTCAACAGGACTCCGATGACAGTTGTGCCTCAGGGATCGAGACTAAAGGTCGATGTCAATTGTTAGCTTACGCCAAGATATCCTGCATTGCACATGAATGCATTCAGGATTTCTAGAAGCGATGAATGCTTAATAGTGAAAGATTGAAGGAAAATTGTTAATGATCGCAGAGAAGTACTAGGGGCAGCAATGAGAAGCGCAGCCCATGATTAGGAGACAGGTTCATCGGCATGCTCCAGTATGATCAATCAGGAGAGCTATACATGTTCTATGCTATTTTACCAGAGAGAGAGTAGCTAGCAGGAGTGATTCAGCTAGTTCTTCATGCTGCTCTTAATTAGTACTTGTCCTTTTATGTCCGTGTTCTTCGTTCTGAACTTAAGTGATTTGCTTTTGTGGTGTTATATATGAACGCTTATAATATCATGACAATCATGTTGAACTCGATGATTGGTTATACTAGAAATTCTATTTATATATATATATATATATATATATATATATATATATATATATATATATATATATATATATATATATATATATATATATATATATAGAGCATGGATTTTCTATCAACACTAGCTAGAGTGGCTGTTATCTGAACCCTTTGCTTGCATCGAGATCCGAACTTTCTTGTAGATAAGGTTCCTATTTCTTGAGTTTTGGATGATCTCTATTACCAAAGAGGAAGCCATGTGGGGGTCCTTTACACAGCAGCGGACCAAAATGGAAGCCTATGACCTGCGATGGCAGGAGTATTCATAGAATGCGTGCAGCCCCTTTCAAGCATTGGTCTTCAAGCATGAACCATTCTGGGTAAGCATGTGTTGTATGTTTTGTTGTGTAGTTAACACTCAAAGGTTCCATCCATCCTAAGCTTTTTTTAGCAAGTATGGACTTGATTTGGCTGCAGCGACCGCAAACGGTTCGGCACCTTCAAAACCGCTTGTCAATAACTGCCCTTGCTGCTGGGCCGGGCACGTTTTGACAAGCTAGGAACCGTTCTTGCTGGGACTGTTACTGCCATGTTTTCAGTTGCAAGCCTGAGAAAACGTTGCATGCTGCAACTCAGCTTGAATTTTCAATGAATCATCCATTCATAGTTACTTGCAAGCTGTGTTAACCGGTGATCAGCTGATCATTTTAGAGCCGAAAGGGCCATTAATTGCAGACCAAAAATGAGTCTGTAGTGAAGACAATCAAATCAGCGCGATATATAGCTGTATCTCTTTGACATTGTTTAACAGGTAGAGTGAGCTAGGTGCTGTTTACATGCTCGGCCACATCGCATAGCAGCCGGATGAGAAGCACAAATGCGGGTGCGCGAGCGTGCAGATCGGCGAGCCAGGAGATGTTTGCATGTATGCATACATTACCTACGTCACTTAGTCAATAGTAATGAGTGTTAGTGGGCTGAAAGCTAGCTATTGCAGGTTGCTAATAGAGTGTGAGGATCAGTAAGTTGGCAAGCCGGGAGACTAATTCTAAGGGTGTTGAGTTAGTTGAGGCATACACGTAAACTTGGGTCGATCCTTGAGAGTAGGTTGCATGTGCATGTGAGTTAGTTGTGTTAGTCCAGTACGTGTGCCTGCATGTACTAGCTAAGTACCTAGTTGTGAGTGGTAAACGGATCAAGCCATTGTGTGGCTTTATCGTGTGTGTGTGCATGCATGTCCCCCTTTTTGTTGAGAAGAAATAGAGAAATGGTCAAACAAACCTGCTCCGGTGATAACGATCACTCCTTAGCTAAGTGAAAGTGCTCCGGTGGCTAGCGAAATGGCTGCGGGAAGAGGCAGTGCAAGCTGTGGGAAATGGTCAAACAAACCTGCTTGATGGAGGATGGTTGCTTGCCTGCATGTCTTGGCCGGCTGAAAAAAAGGAGCGCAGATACAGCGAGGTATGGACAAAAGACTATCACATGGGTGCTCCTATTTATGTTTTCACTATTGGTCAAAGTCAAAGTGTTGCACGTCCCTTTCTGTGTGGTAAGTGATGTTGAAAGGCTATTGTTGTTTTGTACTCCCTCCATTCCACAATGTAGTGCGTCCGTATTTTGCGAGATTCAAGTTTGACCGTAAGTTTAACTACTGAGATCGACTGCGGCAGGGGCAAAAATTATACCACTGAATTCGTATTTTCAATATGAATTCAATGATATAATTTTTGTCCCCTCCACAATCAATCTTGTTGGTTAAATTTACGGTCAAACTTGGAACTCAGAAAGCGCGGACGCACTACATTGTGGAATGAAAGGAGTATATATATAGCCTTCTGTCACACTATCAAGAGGAGCGAGCGTTTTTCTAGAAATGAGTTGTGGACTGCTCCATGAGCTCGATGAGGATGCAACTTGAACGTGCTGATCCAAACAGACGTGGACGGGATTGTTTGTTTTTTAGGCCGGTCACGTTGGCCACCGTCCAATAATGGCCGACGCATTTTTCCACGTCCACTTAAAAATTCATCTTTGAGAACATGCATTCAAATTTAAACACGATTAAACATGAACGGCCGGTCGATCGCCGGTCAAAGTCCATCTAAACATTAAGAAACATAAAAAGACTGAACACGCCTCCCAACCACCCAACATGCTGCCCTAGGCATCGTCATCGTTTTCATCGTCGCCGGTGAGGTCGACGCAGATCGGCACTGGCCTGCGCGAGAGCGGCAACCGTGCAGATCCAGAGCTGCCCCCGGTGTCCACATTCGACCGCTCCAACGCAATGCGGAGGCCAGCTCCTCCACGACGTAGGTTTGAGTGCGCGAAGAAGAGAAAACACATCAACAAATCGGTGTGCCCCTGTCGTGGTACCACATGCGGGGCGATTGTTTCGCCGCCATATATGGTCAAGTAAGGTTCCTTGTGCGCAACTGATGGTTCCTCGAATCGGATTCGGTGGGGTTCCGTCAATAAAGAAGGACGGTATGGCCTTGCAAGGTTCCAAGTTGAGGAATCTTGCAAGGTTCCTTGTGCGCAACAGAGGGTTCCCCCGTCGGATTGGGTGGGGTTCCCACATTATAAGAGGAGGGTTCTCGCTCTTGAGATGGCGGACATGTACCAACTATATACAAGGAGCGTTATCAATCATCAAGATGGCGGGGGCCTGCCCCGCGGGGGGGTGGGGGTATGGAGGTGCATATAGAGAGCTCCAACGTTATACAGACATAGGTTTGAGTGCGCGAAGAAGAGAAATCACATCAACAAATCGGTGTGCCCCTGTCGTGGGACCACATGCAGGGCGATTGTTTCGCCGCCATATACATACGGTCAAGCAAGGTTCCTTGTGCGCAACTGATGGTTCCCCGAATCGGATTGGGTGGGGTTCCGTCAATAAAGAAGGACGGTATGGCCTTGCATGGTTCCAAGTTGAGGAATCTTGCAAGGTTCCTTGTGCGCAACAAAGGGTTCCCCCGTCGGATTGGGTGGGGTTCCCACATTATAAGAGGAGGGTTGTCGCTCTCGAGATGGCGGACATGTACCAACTATATACAAGGAGCGTTATAAATCATCAAGATGGCGGGGGCCTGCCCCACGGGGGGAGGGGGGCTGTATGGAGGTGCATATAGAGAGCTCCAACGTCATACAGACATATGTTTGAGTGCACGAAGAAGAGAAATCACATCAACAAATCGGTGTGCCCCTGTCGTGGGACCACATGCGTGGCGATTGTTTCGCCGCCATATACATATGGTCAAGCAAGGTTCCTTGTGCGCAACTGATGGTTCCCCGAATCGGATTGGGTGGGGTTCCGCCAATAAAGAAGGACGGTATGGCCTTGCAAGGTTTCAAGTTGAGGAATCTTGCAAGGTTCCTTGTGCGCAACAAAGGGTTCCCCCGTCGGATTGGGTGGGGTTCCGACATTAGAAAGAGGAGGGTTCTTGCTCGCGATATAGCGGACATGTACCAAGTATATCCACGGAGCGTTGTCAATTCATCAAGATGGTGGGGGCCTGCCCCGCGGGGGAGGGGGGTGTATGGGGGTGCATATAGAGAGATAGAACGTTTATACAGACATAGATTTTGAGTGTGCGAAGAAGATAAATCACCTCAAAAAATGGTGTGCCCCTGTCGTGGGACCACATGCGGAGCCGATTTGGTTTGCCGCCATATACATTCTGTCATGCAAGGTTCCTTGTGCGCAAACAGATGGGTTCTTGCGCTCCAGATGCGCGGAGATTGGGGGGGGGGGGCGTAATGCATATAGGCACATGGGTGCTGGTTTAGGCACTCTGCTTCAGGTATGGGAACTACAACCGTCTGGTAGGTGGAACTCGTGAGCAAGCTTTGCTATTTCAGTGTTGTTCGGCCTGTAAGAGGAGGACGGTTCCTTGTGCATATGAGAGTTCCCCCCCGCGTCGGATGGGGTGGGGTTCCGACAATAAAAAAAGGACGGTCCTTGCTCTTCGAGATGGCGGGACGGGGGGGGGGGGAGGGGGTAATGCATATAGGTACGTGGGTGCTGGTTCAGGGCTCTCCTTCGGATATGGGACCTACAGTCGTCTGGTACATGGAACTCGGGAGCAAGCATTGCCATTTTCCAGTGTTGTTCGGTCTGTCGGAAGATTCAACTATGTGGTGTGAAAAATGCTTACTGAAGTACAGGCACACGGCTCTCGTATTTTGTCAGAACACTGGCTGCCGATGAAGGGGCATGCCACATGGTTGCAAGTATTGGATACGCAGGCTTTTTGTACTCCATTGACACAGAGGCAAAGGAGGCACCTGTGGTGTATTTAACTCTTGGATATACACAAGCCCCTCCATGCATGCATCCTGATCGTCGCCAGTTTTATGAAAGTCATGGGTCAACTTACCAACACCAGGGTGCGACCTGCTCGCGGCAGTCAAATGATGGAGCTTGCACTCCGGTTCGTTGCTAGCAGGCTGCACCCCTGCGCTATGCCTTTTATAGCAAAGGTGCCATATGGTGTAGCGCACGGATTAATGAAGGTCAGCTTACTTTTTTAGTCTCATGGCAGCGACCTGCCGTTCCACAACAATGTTCTTCCTGCTCTCTACCATGGCTGTGTTTCACCTTCGCGCTGCGTGCCTAGAAACAGCATGGGGCGGCGATAAAAAATCCGGTGCTATGCGTGCCTAGAAACAGCATGGTTCGCGCTACCATGGCTTAGGGAAGAAGAAGGATGGGGCGGCAGAGAAATGACTCTGGCTCATGGTGCTATGCTACAGTAGTCGGACGACAGACAAGGAGATAGTTATGAAAACGGTTGCTGGCTGCCATCCAACACACTAAAAAGTAGTCAATCCCATGAACGTGCCTGCATGCATGGATGGTTGGCGTGCATGGGGCCGCTACCACATTCGTCCGCCCGCGTGGACAGGAAACATTTTATGAGGGCATGTACAAAGGTACAGACAGCCGGCTATCTATAGTGATTGTCCACGTCCCCTATAGACAGTCTTCCATACATCTTCTACAACAGGTCGTCTTTTTTGGTGTATGTAGAAACCCACGTCCAGGTTAAAAAATCAAGGATCAACATTTGTCCTTCCACGTGCAGGTGCCGATGGTGCGGTGGAAACTGTCAATTCTAGACACCCCCTCGTACAACAGGAAAACAGCCGTCGTTAAGAAGCGATTTTTAAGGGAGTAGACCGTCTATAATTCTGCAGACGGACTGCCTCTTTGACGTTGTTCTCTTTCCTCCAGCTAGACTAAAATCCTAGTTGGCGTGAGTTACAGACGGCTGACTCATAGCCGTTGTACATGCCCTGAAAGTGATTGGTCAAAGGATGCATGTTTTGGGTCAACTGCCCGGTCCGATAAGTGGGTGAAACGCATGCAAGTTTGGGTCAAAGGGAAAACTACAGACGAGTTTCGAAATGAAGTCAGGTGTTTGGTTCAGCGCTGTAAACGCAAACATAATCTGTATCAAATTGCACTGTTAACGTAAAGGGAATGCATTCAGATGAAAACGTCTTTTCTTAATTTCAAGGAATGGAATCACGATCTCAGTAAATGGAATTATGCTGCCGCATGTTGCCGTAGTTGCTCATGATGGTCTGGACGATCAGAGCTTTGAGCTTTCCATGGAGAGCAGCTGCCATGGTGTGGTGTCCGCCTCAATCAAGAGCATTGTGAGGCGAGAGGAAAACCTGACAACCCCGCGGCAAAACGGCAACATGCCGCCGTCGTCGGCCACCAAGTCGGCACCGTAGTCAGCTTCTGGGTTCTGGCTGCCCGAGAACAAGATCACAGGAGCTAACGCGGCCGCGACGAACCAGGGCAACAAGCTGACTAGGAAGCGTGCACGGCTTCACCGGCGATGGCATGATGACCTGGGGGTTCCTAGGCGTGCTTGCCGGGTGCGGACAGTACGTCTACTACTCTGACCTGGTCCACCTCAGCTCCTCCACATCTCTGTTGACTGGCAGCTCCGCGACGTTCCACGCACGGTGCCTCACAGCGGCGCTGCGGAAGCTCGGTGTGGGGGAGAGGTGCACCATTGCCGGGTTAGGCTACGGCGGGTTCCTGGCGTTTGAGATGGGCCGCGGCACACCAGGGTCTCGTCCGCTCTGTCGTCGTCTCTGGCGTTGACGCGCAGTAGAAGCAGCAATCGGGAAGAGAGAGGGGGACGGCCGTGAGCTTGGCGAGGTCCATGCTAGAAGTTGTCTTGACTCTTGAGCAGCGCCATCGCCGACGAGGTCGCGGCTCCCAGCGTGACAAGGATGTGGAGTTCGGCACGCGCGCGCAAGAAAGAAATGGGTCGCGACGGATCCGGCTGCGAGTGGAAATAGATCACGGGCGCCGCTACTCGTGATGCAGAGCATGTATGGGCGGGATGGACAGCTGTAACCATGGCCGGCGGCACGGCTGGGGCGCTGTTGTTTACAGGCCAACGAAACCAAACTTGTTTAACGGTATTAGACCACGCTGTAATCAGATAATGGGCAAAAAAACGCGGAACAAACACCCAAGTTAGTTCTTCTGTATAAAAGGGGAAACAAAACCCTGGCTGTTTTCTTGTTAGCTATGGGCTGCTAACAAAAGAAGACATCCCGCGAAGGCAACAAGACCTGAAAGCCTTGAATAAAACAAAAAGCAAGGCATAAGGAAAAAACGGCAGAGAAACGAAAGGTTCAAACCTTCTCCCCACAGTTTTCCTTTTCTCTTGTGGAACCGTTCGGGCCGCTAGGCAGGTGGTCCATGCCGGCTGCACTGCCATGTGGCAGCCTAGTGCCTGCGCGGTGCAGCTCCCTTGTCGTCAGTGTGGCCCACATTTCTCTATAAGAGGAAAATAACATCAAATGGAATATAAAATCATGCAAATGAGGTAAGAGGAGGGACCGGATCCCCACGTGAATGGCGCCATGATTGCAGTAGCATAGCCAAATAAACTTTATATCTTTGCTTTTTCCTATATATATATATATATATATATATATATATATATATATATATATATATATATATATATATATATATATATAACGTGTACAATGTGTAGTATCATAA
This sequence comes from Aegilops speltoides, assembly GCA_021437245.1. Classification (NCBI taxonomy): domain Eukaryota; kingdom Viridiplantae; phylum Streptophyta; class Magnoliopsida; order Poales; family Poaceae; genus Aegilops; species Aegilops speltoides. The sequence goes on from CM038146.1 coordinate 40,307,654, forward strand.
AATACCAAAGAAACGAAAAAGAATTAAAATGGAAACACAAAATTAAATGAAAAGAAATTATAAAACTAAAACCCCAAACCTTATAGTACGGTTGGTATTACTAACCGGTACTAAAACTCGAGCCCTGAGTGGCTCGTGCCACGTGGTTGCCCTTTAGCACGGTTCGTCTTTAACCGGTACTAAAGGGGGCCTTTAGTGACCACAATTTAGTGCCGGTTATGTAACCGACACTAAAGGGACTTACGAACCGGTGCTAGTGCCCGGTTCTGCACTAGTGTCCTCTTCCGTGACGGAGGAGGGCATCCGCCGGCCCTGTAGGTCGGAGCCGGACATTGTCGAGGGTCCGAAGCGCTCGAATCTGGAGCCCTGAGTGCTGGAACTTGGGGCGAGGGGTAGATTCGATTGGGGATTGAAGAAAAGAAACGAGCCTTGGTCTCATCATAAAGAGGGAGAATACCAAGAGTCGTCCCCGTGACCGTTTGGAACTCGTCTTCGATGGAGGGGGCGTGGCAACGGGCGCGGTTGGGTTACCCACATCCGTATTGATGGGAATCCCGGAATAAGGGGAACACGATCTCTGCTTCGACAAGACGTGCCAAGGAAACCGCTTCGCTAAACGCGCTGAGGTGGTATGATAAAAACGATTCGAGTAAAGGCTTGGTAGTGGTGTGACGTCACGCCACAAAATACGTCAGCAGGTTGAACTTGTGTGAATATTATTCTCTCTACGGTGGTATGTGGAATTTATTTTACAGAGCCGGACACTATCCAGGTGTTTACTATCTTCTATGAATTATTCGGAGGGGGAACCCGCCTTGCAATGTCGAAGACAATATGCCACGGACTCGTCGTCATTGAAGCCGGTTCGAGGGCTACTTGAGGAGTCTGGACTAGGGGTGTCCGGATAGCGAACTATCATCATCGGCCGGACTCCAAGACTATGAAGATAGAAGATTGAAGACTTCGTCCCGTGTCCGGATGGGACTTTCCTTGGCGTGGAAGGCAAGCTTGGCAATACGGATATGTAGATCTCCTACCATTGTAACCGACTACTGTAACCCTAGCCTCTCCGGTGCCTATATAAACCGGAGGGTTTTAGTCCATAGGACGAGCAACAATCATACCATAGGCTAGCTTCTAGGGTTTAGCCTCCTTGATCTCGTGGTAGATCCACTCTTGTACTACCCATATCATCGATATCAATCAAGCAGAGTAGGGTTTTACCTCCATCGAGAGGGCCCAACACAGGTAAAACATCGTGTCCCTTGTCTCCTGTTACCATCCGCCTAGACGCACAGTTCGGGACCCCCTACCCGAGATCCGCCGGTTTTGACACCGACAGTCCACCTCCGGTCGCCATGGGTGGAATGTATTCCGGTGTGCCTCACACACCTTCCCATGAAGATGCCGTTGAAGATCTTGCCAACACCGTCCGAGCTTCACGTGATGCGGTGCGTGACAATGATGATGAGGAGGAAGAATTATCTTCGGAGGAGGAAGAATCATCTTCCGAAGATGAGGACGAAGACGAGGACGAGGCTTGATGTGTCTTTCGTTTGTGTCATGAACTTGGTTTGCATTTTGAACTTGGTTGGATGAACTTGTGGGCATAATTTTAAACTTGTGGGCATGAACTTTTATTCATCAACTTGTTTGTGTGAAATTTATATGTCATGTTCATTGCATTTTGAATGTTTGAAATCCATTTGTGTCCAAAATGCAATATATGCAATGCCCCGGTGAGTCACGCGCGTTGCTGAAGCGGCGCGCGCGATGCATTTTAACGCGGCTGTTGAAGCCAGTGCTGCAGGCCGCGCAAAATCAAACGAAGCGCGCGGGGCAAAGTAGATTGGGCGGCTGTTGGAGATGCTCTTAGTCTCGGGCAATATCCTTTGCCACAGCGCCAAGTCAACGATCAGGAAGCCCGGCCATAGCCGCCGCTGTCCTACTACCTTGCGACCTTTCTTCCGTCACTACGGCGCTTCCACCCACGCCACGCCACGCCAGCTTCCTCCCGCAAAACAGCCGTCCAAACACGTCGTCACTGCTCCCATCACGTGAAGAAGCCGCCACCGGCGCTTTCCCACCCCCCACCGCGCAGCTTCCCCGCCCGACCAACTCACTCACCTGGCCGCTTTCCGGCCCCGGTGCCCACCCCTAATCCGGCAATAAACAACAGCAAAAGTTCATCACGGTGCCGCCTATAACACCCTCCTCCCTCTCATCACTTCACCATGCTGGGTCTTGTCCCCTCCTCCTCCTCCCACCTCCTCTGCCGCAGCCTCGCCGCCGCCCGGACGCTCTCCGCCGCCGCCGGATACTCCTCCTCCTCCTCCTCCTCGTCCGTCAAGGTAACTAACGTCCGCGCTCGGCGGCTCGGTGCTCGATCGACGGAGTCAGTTGTGCTCAGTAGCTGTTATTTACTCTGTTTTTCTGTCAGATGGCGCGCTCGGCGCTGGACGAGGTGACCGACACCGGCGCCTTCGACCGGACGCCGTCCACCTTCCGGAGCTTCGTGTCGAGCGACGCCTCCGCCCGCTTCCCCGCGGTGGCGGGGCGGTACCACCTCTACGTCTCCTACGCCTGCCCCTGGGCGTCCCGCTGCCTCGCCTACCTCAAGCTCAAGGGCCTCGACCACGCCATCAGCTTCTCGGTGAGCACACCTGCGAACCAGACCAAACCTCCGATCGATGACCGAACTGATTGGAGCACCAGCTAATAATAAATTTTGTGGCTCCTTGTTTAGTCTGTGAAGCCCATCTTCGAGCGCACCAGGGAGTCGGACGACCACCTGGGGTGGGTGTTCCCGGCCACCGCCGACGAGGTGCCCGGCGCCGAACCCGACCCCTTCAACGGCGCCAAGAGCGTCAGGGATCTGTACGAGATCGCGAGCACCAACTACACCGGCAAGCCGACAGTTCCCGTGAGTCAAAACTGAACCTCCCCTCCTCCTTATCCCCATTGGATCATGAGATTGAACTGAGCAGGGAAGGACATCGATGTTTGGCATGGCAGGTGCTGTGGGACAAGCAGCTGAAGACGGTGGTGAACAACGAGAGCAGCGAGATCATCCGGATGCTCAACGCGGAGTTCAACGGCATCGCGGAGAACCCGGGGCTGGACCTCAACCCGGCGCACCTCCAGGCCTCCATCGACGAGGTCAACGGCCTCGTCTACGACGCCATCAACAACGGCGTCTACAAGTGCGGCTTCGCCAAGAAGCAGGGGCCGTACGACGAGGCCGTCACGACGCTGTACGAGGCTCTGGACAAGTGCGAGGAGATCCTGGGCAAGCAGCGGTACATGTGCGGCAACCAGCTCACCGAGGCCGACGTCCGTCTCTTCGTCACGCTCATAAGATTTGACGAGGTATATATGTTCCTTTCTTCTGCTCTTTTAAGAATTATTATGAAAATGTGAAGATCAACAGAATATGGTGATGCTAGATTTGTTCATATCTATCGTTATGCAAATTTGGAATAGTTTACTGAGCTGGTCCACTCTTGTCTTATCAGTGGATCCAAAAGAGTTGTGCTATGAATCTAGTGGACCCATAAGAGTCGGTCCCCTTTTAGCAAATAGAATAGACTAGCCAAAACACCATATATCTCCTGATTTTGGAGAATGATCAACTGTTAGCTGAGTTCTTAACTGCAAAGTCATCAAATTTGGTGAGAATTTACTACTGTACTACACTAGAAATCAGGGAACTGTCTGAAATGTCTGGTTTTTTTTTATGGAAAACATCCGGAAATGTGAGAATTTTAACAATGAAGTTCAGGAAAGTGCATATTATAATCAGAATATCTACTTAAATTTGAGTTTCATGTGTATATCAAGCTATTCTCGCAAACTTCTTTTAGCGAAAACCATATCACGCGCTAAGAAATCAAATGCTACGACTTTCCATGTCGAAACATACATTTTGATTTTCTTTTCCCACGGTTCGTCTTTTCAGGTTTACGCGGTTCACTTCAAGTGCAACAAGAAGCTGCTGAGGGAGTACCCCAACCTGTTCAACTACACCAAGGACATGTACCAGATCCCCGGGATCAGCAGCACGGTGAACATGGAGCACATCAGGAAGCACTACTACGGGAGCCACCCCTCCATCAACCCCTACGGGATCATCCCCCAAGGCCCCAACATCGACTACAATGCCCCACATGACAGAGAAAGGCTGTTCCTGTAAAAAGAACCACAGTTTGCTTGTGTACTTGAGGGTGCTGTGATTTGCTTTGCTTGTGTCTGAAGCTGAAAGCCTTCTCTCAAATAATGATTTCTGTCTTTGCTGTGCGCTTTTTGTGGTACTGGGAGCAGCAAGCATGCGTGTCATAAGGTTCGGAAAATAATCTTGTACGACTGGGTCGTACCAAGCAGATCGTGAGACCCACTCCCGCATGCGCCAAGTGGCAGGTACGAATCTCAAAGCACCAGCACCTTCCTTGTCCCGTCGTTCTTCTTTCCCGTTATCAAATCCCTAGCCCAGGATCGATTCCCAATCTCTCCAACGCACTACGCACGCAACTCCAGCCGCCGGCGTGCTCCACCCCGGCTGCTCGCAACATGCCCACCGGTGTGCTCCTTGACGCCGGGCGTCACTCCTCTGCTCAGTTTGTTCCATCCCCTCCGACAACGGCCAGCTCGCGGCACCGCCCTAGCTGCTCGCCGTATCCGCCCATGGCATGCTTCTCGACGCCGGGCTCAAACTCTCCTCCTGCTCGTTTGCCGGCGGCACCGCCCCGGCCGTACGAACGGGGTGGGCTGGAAGTGGGACGAACGCTGCGTTGAGATTCGAACTGCCACTTGGCGCATGCGGGAGTGGGCCTCACGACCTGCTTGGTACGATCCGGTCGTACAAGATTATTTTCCATAAGGTTCTCTGCATCCGTGTCGTTTTCGTCCATTAATATGACAACACAGATGTAAATCAAGACAAAAGATATCCATGGTTGTATTACACCAAAAAATATGAAATCAAAGTAAGAAATTACTGAACTATATTAATGAGAAAAATCACACCATACATACAGAGGCACTCACAAATATGGAGTACAAAAGCGACGAAGTTCAAAAAAACGCGTATCAGTGCATCATGAATTTTAGTATTTTGCACTTAGGACATGTTTTACAAAATCAAAGTGGAATACCAGGCAAAATCTAACATAAATATAATGTATAATATAAAACTTGAAACCTACAAATTTGTACAAAATTCATCAAAATTTTGATTTAGAACTTGGCAGGGGCCGCGCGAACGCGTACCCCCTCTATCACAAATTATGACGTTCATTCTCCCACTTGGGGAGATGATAGGCCAGCGCACCAACCAAGTGCAATGTTGGTCACTAGCCTAGGCCATGGCTCTTCTTGATCGGCCATAGACCCCGTCCAGGTAAGTATGTTGCTACGGAGCACTAGGCGCTGATTATATAGTGAGGGTGCTCCCTCCATCATCCTCTAACAAGCGAGGTGGTACTAATAACGGGTAGTTAAATTAGTGCATGTCCTGCGGCCTCGGCTTCAAAGATGGGGGCTAATTCAAACTGAATACTACGCATGGGCCAATGGACTTACATGGGCCAACCAGCCTCGTTGTTCGACCGTGTCCTGTGGCCCGCGTCCTGCTGCACTGCGAGTGAATCCTCCTACAGTCCTATTTGACGCTTTATGCGTCAAATAGTTGTGAAAACGCACGTACCACCCAGGTGGGCTGGAAGGGGAGCGCCCATCTTATTTTCTTGAGTTTTTCTTTTAACTTTTGGAAAAGCAATCTACATTAATTAACAGGTTAAAGGGTCCTAGAAATTTTAAAATATGTTTTCAAAAAGTACTTTTAAAGAAAATTAAATATCGGAAACGGTATTGTAACTTCTTTTAAACATGTATTTTGAAACAACTCATCGTGTGTTGAAAAATGTTCATTGCATATTCAAAAAATGTTTAGGGTGCTTTTTGAAAAATAATCGTTGTGTAAATGGAAATGTTCACCATATATTAAAATAAAAGGCATTTCTTATATACTAAAAATATTCAATGCGTATTTCAAAATTCATTCACTATTTATTTGGAAATGTTCATAGTACGAAAAGTATATATGGAAAAGAGAAAAAATGAAAAAATAATGAAAGAAAACTAAAACCAGACAAAAATGGAGGAAAAGAAATAAAAAGTAAATAAAACACTAAAAATGATGAAATAAATAAATATGAAAGAAAAATAAATAAGAAAAGGTGAATAACAATTAATATGAATCAGAGGGAGTAATTAAATTCAATACATGCATTTTATATCCAGAATATCCACTTAAATTTTAGTTTCATGCATCAAACTATTCTTCCAAACTTCTATTAGTGAAAACCATATCACACACTAAAAAATAAATCTAATGCTATGACTTTCCATGTCAAAACATACATTTTGATTTTTGACCCACTGTTCGTTTCTCCAGGTCTATGTTGTTCACTTCAAGTGCAACAAGAAGCTCCAGAGGAAGTACCCTAACCTATTCGACTACGCCAAGGACATCTACCAAATCCCCAAACATCTTCATCAATAGTTCGTCACTCCTGAATATTGTTTTTCTGTTTGAAAGGATATTCCTGAATATCATGAAAACCATGACTATCCAATTAGAGCATCCACAATGTCTAAGAGGCAAGCTTTCCTTTAAACTAGGACCCATGGTCATGCATCTAATCTCAGCTGAAAACTGCGCAATGTGTAGCCTCTATCTTTAGTGCCAAAACTAGACAAACAACTGAATAATATATGCTACCTTTGTCAACCAACCCATCACTCCCTCCTACAATTAACTCTCTGGCAAGTGGGGACAGTGAAATATTTTACTCAGCAAGAAGCCTTGGAGGCAGGCACTTAGCTTGGAGGCGTCTCCAAGTTTTTTTTGGCTTAGAGGCAGAGGATGCAGTGTATAGAGGTAACGTTTAGAGACTTGGAGGCAGCTTTAGAGGTGGAAAATATCCACATTGTGGATGCCCTTAGGAGTACCAATCACTGACCAGAACAAGCTTTTATATAATATGTTACATAGAGCTCCACTTAAATTCAAACTATGGGATGAAGACACTTGCACAATTAGGCTCAGCGAGGAGCACTATGCAGGGCATTGTATGGTATGCTTCTCACCCCACAATTTTGATGCCATTTATGTTTGCATTATTCTAATTAATTTACACAATGTTTGTAGACACACAAAGCTGATGCCCCCTTCTTGAATACACCAGTTGAATACTATCATGCCATGGCTTCCATTTGTGGGACAATGGGGGCCAAGGGGCAGAATGCTAGGTCTGGCAATGATCTCCTTTCTATTGATTTCGAAGACGAGGAGAACGGTGAGGTGAACACCTCACCAAATGTTGGTGAGTCTTCTGACCCCAAAGCACGACCCAAAAAGAAGGCCAAGGTAAAGCACTCTGTTGATGATCCACTAGTTATCTCTCAAAGATGGGTTCAAACTTGTGGCTGAAGCGCTTGTGAAGTCTAGTGGAGATGATGATGACATACCCGATGACCTTTGGGATGTAATATCCACATTGCCAGATTTGAAGAGCACCTAGCCCACTACTATGCTCATCTTGTGGATAACCCCAAGACTGCAAGAGCCTTCATGAAACTTACCAAATCAACAAGTCCGTTTGGGTGAGTAGGTATGTTAAGAAGAACTTCTAAATTCGATATGGTTGTATGGTTGCCAAGTATGTGAACTTAACATATATGGCAGTAGTGCACTTTGATTGCTTTTGGAGATTTCATATGTGAACTTGACATGTGGCTGTCAAGTATGTGAACTTGACATGTATGGCTCTATTGCACTTTGGTTGCTTTTGGGAATTTCGTATGTCAACTACACATGTATGGTTGTTAACTATGTTAACTATATGCACTTTGTTGAAAACTGTGTTATATGTGTTGTCATTTATATGTTAAGATTGTCAATATATATTGTTATGTTGTCTTTCTTGAAAATACAAATGAAATGCTGCCAAAATTTTGAATTTTATGCCATTCCGTGCTTCCAACCAAACAGCGGAACGGTACCAACCTGTTCCGCTCTTTCGCTCCTACCAAACACAGGAATGGAACGGACCGTTCCTCTGGAATGGAACCACTCCATTCCATGACAGTTGGTTTCTCAACCAAACACCCTCCTAGTGATCTTCTTCTGCCATGTAGGTAGCGCATTGGTAGCTATTTTCCAGGCAAAATTCCGGACAGATGGTGGAACCTCACGAGACCATATTAACTTCCAGCAGGAGCGGTTACCATCAGGTCGAGTACTTGAACCAGTAGCCGAATTTTCATGCACTTCAGCAACTTGGCAATCAGTAGATGTATCGGCTGTTTTTCTTTCAGTGTATTTGTGACAATTTAAATTTCATTTGATCTGTAAACTGTAAGATTTTTTTGGTTTAAACTATTTATTATTGTGATGTTTTTGAACAATGTTTATATTTGTTTGCCAAAAAGAAAATATATATGGCCGGACGAAATGGGTCGGCATGTTGGACACACCGACTAGCAAAACATGAATGCCACTCTTATGTCCGACTCAAACGAATAAAACAAGGATCAAACTCGCGTCCCGTCGCGTTGAGTTGTCCTCGTACAACGATGGAAAACGGGAACTTGTCTTCGATCTCTGGGCCTATCAGGGCCGGTCTGCCTGAGCAAACCGTCTAAAATAACTGCAGTTTCCCTCGCCGGATTCCATTTCATTTGTCCTGTTTCCCAGATTCTCAATCTCTCCCCGTTCAAAACGAGCATCTGTCTTGGAATCCAACTTGTGCTTCTCGTCCAACCCTATCGTACGTACGATCAATCTCCAACTTGTGCTTCTCAATCTCTCGTTCAAAACGCCTGCTCACTCGCCGTGTGAAGCGCCAGTGCCACTCACAAGTTGGTCCCTGCCTGCCTCCCTGGAAGTGGAACCCAGAACGCCACGATACCCATCCGTCGACCGACTCCATGGCGCCGGGAGAAGCAAACACGGCCACCGCCGGTGGCCCGTGCCGCCGCGTGCTGCTCTTCCCTCTCCCTTACCAGGGCCACATCAACCCCATGTTCCAGCTCGCGGGCCTCCTCCACTCCCGCGGCTTCGCCGTCACCGTCTTCCACGCCCGCTTCAACGCGCCCGACCCGGCCCGCCACCCGGCCTACGACTTCGTCCCCGTCCCCGAAGGCTTGCCGGCGGTCGGCCCCGGCACGGTGGTGGAGACCCTCGAGCACATCCTCGCCCTCAACGGCTCCCTCGAGGCGCCGTTCCGGGAGCGCCTGGCCTCGCTGCTGGAGGCCCCCGGCGCCGGGGACGAGGTCGCGTGCCTGGTCGCCGACGCGCACCTGCTGACCCTCGTGGACGTGGCGCGGCGGCAGGGCGTGCCGACGCTGGTGCTGCGCACCGGCAGCGCCGCCTGCTTCCGCAACTTCATGGCCAACCCCATGCTCTGCGACAAGGGCTACCTCCCGGTGAGCGCGGAGTCGCAGCTGGACGCGCCGGTGAGGGAGCTCCCGCCGTACCGCGTACGGGACCTGATGGGCGCCGACAGCAGAAGCCGTCACGCGCACGATCTGATGTGCAAGCTGCTGTCCCGGGCGGTGGAGGCGGTGCGGGCCTCGGCGGGGTTCCTCCTCAACACCTTCCACGCGCTGGAGGCCGCCGACCTGGCAGCAACCCGGCGAGACCTCGCCGGCGTGCCCGTGTTCGACGTCGGCCCGCTCCACAAGCTCTCCCCGGCGTCGTCCAGCAGCCTCCTGCAGCAGGACCGCTCCTGCCTCGACTGGCTCGACGCGCAGGCCCCGGCGTCGGTGCTCTACATCAGCTTCGGCAGCCTGGCGAGCATGAGCGGCGAGGACCTGGCCGAGGCGGCGTGGGGCGTGGCCAACAGCGGCCAGCCGTTCCTGTGGGCGCTCCGGCCGGGGCTCGCCCGCGGCGCGGCCTTGCCCGACGGGTTCGCGGCGGCGACCGAAGGCCGTGGCCTGGTGGTGGGCTGGGCGCCGCAGGAGGAGGTGCTGGCGCACGCGGCCGTGGGCGGGTTCTGGACGCACGGCGGGTGGAACTCGGCCCTGGAGGGCGCGTGCGGGGGCGTGCCGATGCTCTGCCGGCCCTGCTTCGGGGACCAGATGGGCAACGCGAGGCACGTGGAGCACGTGTGGCGCGCGGGCATCTCGCTGGACGGCGGCGGCGTGCTCGAGCAGGGCGCGGTGGAGGCGGCCGTCCGGCGGCTGATGCGGGGCGAGGAGGGGGAGGGGATGAGGGGGCGTGCCCGGGAGCTCGGGAGGAGAGCGGCCGCGGCCGTCGCCGATGGCGGGTCGTCCCGCCTCAGCGTCGACAAGCTGGTGAACCACATCCTGTCGCTGTAGAGATCTGTGTCCGACTCCGTACGTAGTTTGTTCCTGTGCCACGAGCCCACGAGTGTTTTGTTTGTCCGGCCTCTCCACCAGTGTTTGCATTTTGTCCGGTTCTGCCCACGAGTATACTTCAAAGGACAAAGGGGGCCCTCAAATCAAATCGTCTGAAAACGTTCGGACCACGCTGCATCATCCACGGAAAGGTCGCACCAAGTCGCATACAAACGCTGCACCTTCGGCTGCTGCGTGTTCGTTTTCTCTCCCGTCTCTTCGTTTCACGTTCCATCGTTGCCAATTCGCCTCCTTTTTCTATGCCTAGAAAAGAGAGACCACTCCTCACCAGAATAGCATCTGCATCACGTTATCTAGTTTCAAGCACTGAGATATAGCTAGGTTCTTTTTTGTCCGGGCTTGGTGTGTGCACTGCAGGTCGGGATAGTAGACCTTCAAACCCCGTCACTTTGAGTCCTGCATGTGAGAAGGGTAATAAGATTTTTGAAGGTCGCTCTCCGTGACTACTGAACTTTTTATCACGGACGCTACAGACGTCGAGGATCACTTCCCCAAAGACAACTTCTTCCCCGACGACAACAACCTCTTCGATGATATGGACGGCAACGCCGACGATCACTTCTCTAACGGCGACTTTTTCTCGACGACGATAACATCTTCGACGATATGGACGGCGTTGCGCTGGACGGCGGCGGTGTGCTCGAGCGGAGAGTGGTGGAGGCGGCCGTCCGGCGGCTGATGCGGGGCGAGGATGGGGAGGGGATGAGGGGGCATGCCCGGGAGCTCCGGAGCAGGGCGGCCGCGGCCATGGCGAATGGTGGGTCGTCCCGGCTCCGCGTCGACAAGCTGGTGAACCACATCCTGTCGCTATAGAAATCTGTCAGACTCCATTCCGTTACGTAGTATGTACCTGTGAGGCTGTGCCACGAGCTCAAGAGTGTTTTGGTTTTGTTTTGTTTGTCTCGCCCCTGTTTGCACTTTGTCGGGATCTGCATCTATGTACTCCATCCATTTTTATTTACTTCTTCTTTGGTAAAAGTGAAGCTTTATAAACTTTGTTAAAGTTTATTGATAAAAATATTGACATATAAAATAACAAATCAATACTATTTGATTCATTATTGAATGTACTTTCACATGCTATGTTATGGTAATTTTTTATAAACTTGATTGAATTTTACGAAGTTTAACTTCAGTCAAATCTAATATTCAGAGTAAATACAAACGAGGGAGTACTACTTCATGTGGGTGTATTTGAATAGGCGTATGAGGGATCCACTAGCGTGGAGCGCCGGAGGAGAGTGGCAAATGCAAGAGATATCGGTTTTGCTATTTTTTGATGGGAAACGCTTGTATACGGTCGACCGGCTGAGCGTTCGGCCGGTCCGCTCGCTCGCGTTGCTAGGCAGCCCAGGCCCACCACCGACTAAGCTTATCTCTATCCCCACCACTTCCATCTTATCCGCTCACACTTTTTGGAGACCACATGAGGCATCCTCACCCTGCTCGTCCTTCAATCCCCCGGCTCTCAATCTCTCCTCCTTCTCCTTAGTGTGTTCTCTCCAGAAATCTCCCCATCAATTTGAGCTCGATTTTACTGCCTTCTCTGCTTCCCGCAACATTTTCCGCCATAGATCCATGAGAGGGGTCAGCTCGTCCTTGCTTTTTTGCCTTCTCTCTCATGCCATGTGTAGTCCGCCATGGATCCCACAAGCTGGATGGGCTCACGCACATGCAGCACGCATGCTCTGCTCTTGGGAAAGGAGTTTGTTCTTTCTTTTCTTGCTGTTCATCTCAGAGCTGTGCCGGCATGCGATGCTGCTGGAACCAGTGTCCCCTGATGTTGGAACCATTAATCCTTTTTGCTACCACAAGCGTTTGGTTTTGCTGGAACCAATACTCTTTTTTGCCACCACAGGTGTTTTGTTTTGCTACCACTGACTTTCAGGTTTGCTGGAACGAGCTTGATTTTTTGCTACATCCGTGTTTTTTTACTTTTGCTGGGGGACAACTTCCATTTTTGTTTTGCAATATTTCGCTACCACTGTTTTCTTATTTTGCTAGATACAATGCAATTTTTTGCTACAATCGCGTGGATGGGAGCTGCGTCATCAGTTCTTTGCTGGAACCGGCAACACATCCATATAGCTACTACCGGCGATTTGTTTTGCTTCAACAGCTATGGGACCTAGAGAATTTTGCTGGAATCAAATTTCTTCATGAGGTGTGGCGGCGAGATGCATTTTTTAGTTTTTATGCCGCACTTTGTTCTTTTTTGCTGGAACCATCATTTGATTTTGCTACAACAAGCATTTGATTTTGCTGGAACCACGAAGCAGAGCTAGGACTAGTTTTTCTAGCAACTGATTTTTGCTGCAACCATCTAATCGGCAAGCGAGACTGGTGAGTGGCCTCGGTGAGCTCGCGAGCGGCGGCCAGAGCTGCAATCGCCGCCACGGGGAGCTGCAACCACAGGCTCATTTTTGCTGGTGAGAAATGCAGGAGGCTACAACGGCGACTGGTGACGACGACGGCGACCAGCGACGAGCACAATGACAAAGGAGACGCAGGGGAGGTGCCTCGAGGCTAGCACGTCGTCATCCATGGCGGCGCATAGGAAGCTTTTCCTAATAGAGGACGACACCCGAGGAACAGGGAGATGGGAATCGTGCGGCTCCTTATTGTTTAATCGTATCGTGCGGCTCCTTATTGTTCAGTCGCCTTTTTTGATCCTCGAAACTTTTCATCAGTCATTTTTCCTAGTCCATCTTGAGCTCATTGGAGAAGAAGTAGCCCCACTATTTATCCATAGCCTAATTATCCATCTTAAGAGCATCTATAGCCGGACTTAGCAAATCTGATCCCTCAAACGCCCGCGGTCATTGACTAGTCACCCCTCAAATAATGTATTCCACATTCAGATACCTCAAATTAGAAACCTCAAATCCATATTATTACATGCAATGCAGCGATCTTTGAGCGGAGCTCGTCCGACTTTGCCGTGCCCATGTCCGGCAGCCGGCTACGCTCCCAAAAGTATTGGTCTGGTCGCCGGCAAGGTAGAGTAGGGCAATGGGACACGAGCCGGCTCACGGGACTCAAGGCGCCGTTATCTCCCATGCCCTACTCTTCGTCGTCGGAGCCCGAAGCCCGAACGGTGCCGGTGGACGTCAGATCGATGATGGATCCGTCTTGGGACAAGCTTGTGACATCCTCCACGATGCGGTTACGGTGCCCAGACTAGTGCACCATACGGGGTGCCGAAGAATGCGACCCCGCCTCGCCGACGTCCGCCTCCCGCACCCGCTGCCTCGCACGGCGGGCATGCCGTGCCATGTTTTCATTGGACGACGCCCATGGTGCGTCCCTGTGCTCGGCGCGCCAACGGAAGGGTTGCGCGTCCGTCACTGTGTTTGGACGCCAGACGGACTGCATTGCCTCCGATGAGGCAGTGACACCACACCAAGTGCTGGATCCATGCGCCATTTGGGTGGACACAGTGGATTCTAGACGGAAGGAGTCCGCGCGCTGGCATGCATGGGCCTCCTCGGGGGAGCGGCGGAGAGCAAGCCGGACGACCATCTCCTCATCGGGGTCGCGTGGTGATACGTCTCCAACGTATCTATAACTTATGAAGTATTCATGCCATGTTTACAGCAATTTTATATGGTTTTGTTGCACTTTTATATGAGATTTGGGAACTAACCTATTGACCTAGTGCCCAGTGCCACTTCCTGTTTTTTTGGCTATTTTTTGTTTCATAGAATAACTATACCAAATGAAATTCAATTGCCATGAAACTTTACGGTGATTTTTTATGGACAGGAAGAGACCCACGAAGCCTCGGAGGTGGACCAGATGAAGTGCAGGGGAGCCACGAGCTCGGGGGCGCCCCCCGGGGAGCGTCGAGTGAGCTCATGGGTCACTCGGAACTCCCCCTAACATGAATCCAACGCAGAAAATTCCTATAAATACCAAACCCCCCAAAAAGAAACCTAAAACTTCCACGCCGCCGTCGCAAGCCTCTGTACGGAAGTGACCTCATATGGAGGCCTTTTCCGGCACCCTGCCGGAGTGGAAAATCATCACCAGAGGCCATGTTCATCATCCCAGCGGTCTCCATGGCGAGAAGGGAGTAGTTCGCCCTCGAGGCTGAGGTTATGTACGAGTAGCTATGTGTTTGATCTCTCTCTCTCTCTCTCTCTCTCTCTCTCTCTCTCTTGTTCTTGATTTGGCACGATCTTGATGTACCATGAGCTTTGTTAATATAGTGGAATCATACCGTGTTCTTCCCTCTCTATCTTGTTGTGATGAATGGAATCTTACTCTTTGAGGTTTCGTTATGTTGGGTTGAATATTAGATTTGAGATCACTTGATGTATGTCTTGCATGTGGATACCCGTGGTGACAATGGGGTATTCTATTGATTCACTTGATATACATTTTGGTAATCAACTTGCGGATTCCCGTGGTGACATTGGGGTAATCTCGGCATAGAGGTTGATACACATTTTCGTCCTATGTTCTCCGGTTGAAACTTTGGAGTGATTCTTTGTCTCGTGTTGAGGGATTGTCATATGACTCATTTATGTTAGCATTACTGAGAGATTGCACTAGTGAAAGTATGAACCCTAGGCCTTGTTTCTAAGCATTGCAATACCATTTGTGCACACTTTTACTATTTGCTACCTTGCCGTTTTTATTATTTCAGATTACGAAAACCTATATCTACTATCCATACTACACATGTATCACACTATTGGAATCAGCTTCTTTGCCGTCCGCCATGGCGGACGGCAAAGGCATGGATGCCGGACGACAAAGTCCTTTGCCGTCAGCCAGCGGACTACAAAGAGTCCGGCTGAACACGTGCCAGCAAAGGCCTTCTTTGCCGTCCGCTTGGTAGAAACGGACGGCAAAGGATTGTGCCGTCAGCCATTCGAGGCCAGCAGACGGCAACGACGACGAACGACAGCGGTGTGAGGTGAGAGCCATTAGGCAAAGCCCTTTGCCGTCCATTGACGGATGGCAAAGAGCTTAGCTAGGCAGCACTGCGATGCTGCCATGTGGCTAGCTATACCGTCGGCCAGCAGACGACATAGATGGCCCTGTTTGCCAGGCCTATTTGGTCACTTTGCCGTCCGCTTGTAGATGGCAAAATGACCAAATAGGCAGCCAATGTTGCCAGTTTGCACAGGTGACTGCTATGTATCCTCTTTGCCGTCTGCTAGCGGACGGCAAAGAGCTTTGCCGTCCGCTAGCAGACGGCAAAGAGGCTACACATCCCCTGTTTTTATTAAGATCCAATTAATTAGACATGGTTTCAAACACAGATATACATGCATACATATCCAACAGCATGTCCAACAACATATTTGATCAAATCCAACAACATAGTTCAAAGTCCAACATATCCATATATACATAACCACAAACAAGTTTCCAACAACATATCCATATAGACATACATACCCAAACAAGTTGTCATAAACAACAAGGAAGCACCAGAAGAATAGTAAACTCCATGAATCCAAGCCTTCCTCATGTAAAGCAAATCTGCAAATTGGGAAAGATGAAAGTTAGAAGAAGAAGTAGTAGAAGAAGAAGACTAGTTAGAAGAACAAGACTAGTTAGAAGAAGAAGATGATGATGATGATGATGATGATTTTTTCTTCTCTTTCTTTTTCTCCTCTTCTCTACTTAGAGCTAAGCTAGGTAAAAATGCTAAGTGTAGGTCATTTTAGAGCTCAGCTAGGTAAATAGGTCATTTTGGAGCTTAGTAAGGTTATTATCTCATTTTTGAGGAAAATAAGCTAAGTCTATATCATTTAGGATGTAACAAAGAGTATCATGCCATTTTTGACCTAAGTATGCTAAGTATGTCATAAATGAACTGAATAAGCTAAGTATAGCTCACTTTTTTTATATAACTTAGGTAATTATGCCATTTAGAAGGAAAATAAGCTAAGTATCCATTTGTAAAGCAAAACATTAGAGAAAACTTACCCTCATCACAACAAATATGATGAAGATCGCAACTAAGGTAACAATTGATCCAACGGCATAATGATACCAAGCCTCATTATCAATGGCATATTTTCCAATCTTCTTAAGCTTCAGGCGCATTGCATCCATCTTCAAGCGCATTGCATTCATCTTCATCTTGTGATCATTGATGACATCGGCAACATACAACTCCAATGTCATCTTCTCTTCTTCATTTCTTTTAATTTCTTCTTTCAAATACTCATTTTCTTTTTCAACTAAATTTAACTTCTTGACAAGAGGGTTGGTTTCAAATTCCGGTTCACATACCTCCTAGATTAAAATATCTCTATGTCAACTTGATGGCCATAATTGTCATAAATGCGAAATGCAACAAATAGTTATGAAAGAGAATTTACCACATCCGAATCATAAAGCGGGCGAGGGCCGACGGGGACGGAAATCAAGACCATGACACTATGTATAAGAAACAATCATACAAAGTAATAAAATTATACATACCAACTATATAAATCATACAAAGTACAACATAAAAATTTGAATACCTAAGAATTACTATCGGTAATGACGTGCTCATCATCATCTTTAATAAATGCATCATCATCATCACTATCGGTAAAGACGTGCTCACCATCATCATTAATAAATGCATCATCATGTGGAAGGCCACCTTTACGCAATCGTTCAAGCATTGACAGGTCATCTGCAACAGTAACTTCTTCTTCTTCCGGCTCTTCTTGTTCCGGCTCAGGGTCGGATTCACTATCGTTGTCTACTTCAATGTTCTGGGGTGGAGTAGAACGTTTCTTGAAACTTTTTTGGCAAGACGTGTTTCTTGGAAGAATTCTCCTTCGTCATATGTGTCTTGGTTAATGTGACGTTCATAATCCTCTTCATTGGGGGAGGTGGTCAAACACATGGCGGCACTTCATAAACGACATCCCAACCACTGAGATTTGGATCACTTTGACAGGCCCATGGTAGATAGAAAACTTGGGTTGCCTGTTGAGCCATAATATAGACATCGGGAACATCCAAAATGGGTGCTTTGTTTGATTTCGACTAGCCCTATATGTTCATGAGTCCTTCTAGTCTCCCTGGGCTGGAACCAATAACATCTGAAGAGTACGACGTTTGGTGGGTTATCACCATAGAATTGAAGTTCATAAATTTCTTCAACTCTTCCATAATACTCGACACCTCCTTCGTCAATAGCAAAGACACAACAATTTGTAGACTTTCGGTCGGCCATAGATAGTTCTTTGCCATAGGTACGAAAGCGATACCCGTTGATGTCGTAATTGTCAAATGAACGGACCTTATAGTCAAAACCATTAGCTACTTGTCTCAATTCGGCATCCATAATCTCTGAATTAGCCTACAAGTTTAATAAGAAAGGATTGTTGCATTAGTCACAAATTAGCCAAAGAAATGAAAGGGTCTAATGGAGATTACCCTTTTTTTGAACCAAGAGATGAAACCGGGATATCCGCCTCCTTGCTTTGCCAGAAGCTCATACTCTTCAACGGAATCCTTTTGGATTACCGCTCCATACGAGAATATGGCGACGTATCGACTGCACCAAATATCCAGGAATAAGAGCAGTTCAAAGAAATTAGAAGTTGCGAAACAATGTAACGAGATCTTACTCGATGTACAGCCGCACTTTTGTTAGGTTGTTAAAGAGATATAGCGAAATGGTCTGCCATTCTTCAACATCCAACGATACTGGTTTCCAAGCACTGGATGGTGCGTGGTTCCCTTTGAATAGGCTGAGGTTGGATTGACCCTTTGTAGGCTCGTCAGCATTGTACCGAGGCTTCGGATTATGCAAATGACGATTTTTGGCTTCGTAGTGTGCTGTCACGAAGTTTGACGCCTCCTCAGTGATGAATGCCTCGGCCATCGATGCTTCTATTCTACGTTTATTTTTACATTTTGCTCGAAGCGTCTTCTGCATCCTCTCAGTTGAGTAGCACCAACGATTTTGCATGCCCCCCCAATCGTGCCTCGGTCGGGAGATGCAAAATCAAGTGTTACATTGGATTAAAGAAGCTTGGCGGAAAGATCATCTCTAACTTGAAGATAAACTCCGGCGCCAACTGTTCCATTTCTTGTAGGAGGCCAGGCGATAGTTCTTTCGCACAAAGAACACGGAAGAAATAGCTCAGCTCTGCCAGTACTAGCCATTCATCCTCAGGGATGAAGCCACACAACATCACTGGCATTATCCGCTCTATCCATATGTGCGAATCATGACTTTTCAGACCAAATATTTTCAATTTATCAAGACTCGCTCCCCTCTTTAGATTTGCTGCATACCCATCGAGGAACATCAACTGCATTTTCACCCACAAAATAATTTCCTTCATAGCTGGCCTTCCAAGATTGAACCATGTCTTTGGCTTCTTCCAGTTCCGCTTTCCTTTCGGTTCTTGCATGTTTTGTAACGGTCTATCACAGGGCTCCTCTATATCGTCTCTAGCCTTAGTATTATCCTTTGATTTCCCCTCTATGCCGAACATTGTACCAAAAATGGCTTCGGCGATATTCTTTTCAGTGTGCATCACGTCGATGTTGTGTGGGCAAAGGAGGTCTTTGAAGTAAGGCAGATCCCAGAAGCATGTCTTGTGAGTCCATGTGTGTTCCTTATTACACCCCTTGAAATACCATGGATGCTCTGGAGCTAGCTCGAGAGCGTTTATCTGATCTAGGGTCTGTTGTCCTGTCAACGCAGGTGGTGCAGAGTGTTTGACAACTCTACCTTCCATGAAGTTCTTCTTGTCTTTCCTGCACTTATGGCGAGGATCTAGAAACTATCTATGCAAGGAAGCAACTATACTTGCGCCCCGCCATCATCCAACGAAACTCAAGAGCTCCCTTGCATGTGGGGCACGGGAACCTTCCATGCACACACCAGCCAACGAATAGCGCATATGCCGCCAAGTCATGCGTCGAGTACATGTACCAGGCACGCATTATGAAGTTCTCTTTTCCAAAGGCGTCGTATGTCTTGAACCCATTATCCCAAGCTTCTTGCAATTCATCCTTAAGTGGCTGCATGTACACATTCATATTCTTCCCCGGATAGTTGGGCCCTGGAATTATCAACGTTAGGAAAATGTTCTTTCTTTGCATAATCTTCCGGGGGGGAGGGAGATTGAGTGGAATGACAAACACAGGCCAATAGCTGTATGGGTCTTCCATCTGACCAAACACACTGAACCAATCTATGCTGACGGCGACTCGAGGATGCCTTGGGTCTGCCGTTTTTTCCTTATGTAATGCATCGAAGCGCTTCCACGCTTCACCATCCGATGTGTGCACCATCATCACATTCCCATCTGCATCTAGTTCGGTTCTTTTGCCCGTTTTGTGCCATGTCATCTGTCTGGCCGTCTCTTCGACCATGAAAAGACGTTGAAGTCTTGGTACAATTGGCATATACCGAAGAACATTAATGGGTATTTTGGTTTGCGTCTTCTCACCCATACCGTTGTCTACCACAACATACCTAGAAGAATTGCAAATGGGACAATAGTTCAAGTCCTCATACTGAAGCCTAAATAAGACACATCCTTTCTCACACACATGTATCTTCTCATAGGGCATCTTAAGAGCACGGAGGATTTTGTCTGACTGGTACAGGTTTGGAGGTAGCACATGGCCTTTGGGTAGAAGTCGTCCGAAAACTGTCATCATCGCGTCGTAGCATTCTCTGCCCAAGTTGAATTGAGCCTTCAAAGCCATTATTTGTGAGATGGCATCCAACTGACAAAGCTCAGTGTGCTCGTGGAGAGGACGTTTTGAGGACTCCAACATTTCAGTGAAGGCCTTTGCAGATTCCTCTATCTCCTCGTCCGAGTCCTAAGCATCCTCAAAGTCTTGCACCATGTCTGCGGTCCCGGTACCATGCTCGTCGGTGCGTCGATGAACCACCTCGGCTCTGGCACGTTGGGCAGACTCACCATGTAATGTCCAGACCGTGTAACCAGACGTAAAACCAAACTTCTACAGGTGTTTACTCATTTGAAGCTCATCCCTCTGATTATAGTTGTCGCACTAGACACAGGGGCATCATCTTAATTTCTGGCCATTTGCAAATGCGACTCTACCAAACCCTTTAGTTTTTGTTAACCATTCCTCGGTCCAAACATACTGACTAGTGTAACCGGTGTACATCCACGCATGATCACTCATATTGACTTCCTACTGGACACACAAGAAATATATACATAATTAGGCAAACCATATCCATCAGTTAATGGACTTTGTTAGTTTTATTACGTCCATGCAACCTACACGATAATAGGTAAGGATAGGTCCTAATCCCACCCGAGTATGTGTAGATTGGGTTCGTTTTCCCATGCTCGCTCTGGATCCGGCCTTAAAATTTGGCAGCACCTCCCCTTTGTTCTCGATACACGTCTCGGCAATAAGCGAGAGGATGTGTACCGGAGAACAACAGGAGGCATCGACGAAATTTCGTGATCGGATCCAGAGCTGAGCATATGGGAAAACGAACCCAATCTACACATACTCGGGCTGCCCATGGATAACGCTGGACAATTTGAAAGAATCACGATTATAAATATGCAAATGCATGCATATTTATAGATGTAACCCTTTCGAACGGGAGATGCATAGTGGTTACGCATACTAATGATTGACACCTATAGCTAGCAAGTTTCATCGGCACGAAGACCGGAACAGAGCAAATGAAGGTGGGAGGAGGAGATGTCATTTGTGCTCACCAACGAACGCAGGGGCGGAGCTTGTCGAACACTAGATCCTCGCAACGACGAAATAACTGCATATTTAAATCGAAAGATGAGTAACATAGCAAGTATTCGACACCGACGGCCACATGTACCTCGCACTGACGATACTTGCTATTTACGGCGCCATCGACATCGAGGAACCCTCTAACCCGCTTGTCCCCGGGTAAACTAAATAGAAACTACCATCGATGCAAGGTACATGAGGCGGTCAGCGTTGAACACTAGATCCACATCCCACGAGTGAAGCCGGCGCCCGGCATCCCGCAACAATAGTTCTGGTGGCCGATGACGGTCGAACACCTTGGCGAATTTGTCTGGCAGCCTCTACGATGAGGATTAAAGCGAAGTTTTGAAATTTTCAAACAACCAAACCGACTTGAGTTAGTTTGTGTGTTTCAAGTTTAACACTTAGCTTTCAATCGTCATCTCTGAGGCTGCCAGACAAATTTGCAATGGTGTTCGACCGCCATCGATGCCAAGAACTGTTGATGCTGGACGCAGGACCCCTGTGTCACTTGTGGGACGTGGATGTAGTATTCGGCACCGATGGCCACATGTACCTCTCACTGACGATACTTACTATTTAGGGTACCATCGACACCGAGGAACCCCCTAATTAACCCCCTAATTGGCAATGGTGTTCGACTGCCATCGACGCCGAGAACAGTCGACGCACGGTCGACGGGTCAGCACTCGGACCGAGGGTTCTCGGCATGGGGGTCGGGACCGCGGGACCCACTGGCTCCACCATCTATCCCCTCGGCAACCCTCTTCCTTTTTCCCTTTTTCCTCTTCTTCTACTTATTTTTCTTTTTTCAATTATTTTCTTCTTCTAACTATCTAAACCTAAATCTGGCAGTAACCTAGTCCTACCACTAAAACATAAACCTAAACACAAAAAACAGTAAAAAAATCACCTTGGGCGGCGGGGCCGGGGCTAACAAGGCAGTAAACAAAAGCACTTGTTAGGAGACAACCCTATACTTATAACTACTATTTTTAAGTGTTCAAATGATTAATATACTATAGTAATCATGTTTTATAGCCTTTTTCAATAATGTGCCAAGTAAAGCCTTTGGGATAGTGTGGATACTTGTTGATTCGATTCTGTGCAAAAACAGAAACTTTTGCCCCCAGTGCAGAAATTTCTGAATTTTGTTGGAACGTGATTTTGATATGAAATATTTACGTCGTATTGATATACAAATTGTCCATATTGTCCTATTTCAGAATTTTTAGAGTTCCATAAGTATGGTTTTTGTTCAGATCATTACAGACTGCTCCGTTTTTGACAGATTCTATTTTCAATGCATAGTTTGCTTGTTTTATAGTTTCCGTGGCTTATATCGGTCAATAGAAATTGTGGTTATGATAGAGTATAGTTGGCATTATGTGAGAATAATTATGAATCTTATCTTGATAGTACCAAAATGAATGATTTATTCTTTATCATACTAACCTATCTCACGAAGTTCCGTTAAGAATTGTGTGATTGAAGTTTTCATGTTTTGGGTGAGATATCGATATGAGGAGAATAAGGACTAGCAAGACCCTAATCTTGGGGATTCCTAAGGCACCCCAAGGTTATATTTGAAGGAAGACTCAAGCGTCTAAGGTTGGGGATGCCCCAGAAGGCATCCCCTCACTCAGAACTATATTTTTATTCGTCACATGATATGTGTTTTGCTTGAGCGTCATTTTCTTTTATTTGGATTTGCTTTCTGTTATTTATAATCAAGTTTTGTATCTTTTATTTCAATAAAATTGTCAAGTATAGTCTTTACCATGCTTAGTTTGCATGTTCATGAGTTGCTATTTCAAAAGAGAAAAATTTAAAATTTTCTGTTATTGCTTGAATTTTCCAGAAAAGTCAAAATGTGATAAAATCTTGAAAATTTTAAACAATAACCTGCGATAAATTTTCTACGGTGCGGCAACTTTTTAGAATTTTTTGAGTTATATAACTATGAATTTTGCTTCATCCTGTACAAACTATCCTGTTTAGGTTATTTGCATATGTTTGCTTGTTTAGTGATTATATTTTAGGATATGAGTATTAAATATGCAGACGAATTTATTATGCAATGTTTAATTATAATTTTAGTAATTTGTTACAGTAGAGAATGATAAGGTTTTGCATTGATTTATACTAACTTATCTCACGAGTTGTTGTCAAGTTTTGTGTGGACGAAGTTTCTAAGATTTAGGGAAACCATGATATTAGAGGAATTAAGGAGACACAAAAGCTCAAGCTTGGGGATGCTAAAGGCTCCCCAAGTTAGTGTTCAAAGAAGTCTCAGGCAACTATGCTTGGGTATGCCCTGTTAGACATCCCACCTTTCTTCATCAACAACTATCGGTTAGTCTCGGTTCAGCCTAAGTTTTTTCATTTGTTCACACGATATGTGCTATTATTGGAGTGCCGTTTTATGGTTGTTTGTTGTTTGAATAAAACACTTGGTTCTGAAATTTTGATTTGGAGAGAGTCCTGTCGTAGCTACTTAATTGTTTAACTACTCATTGATCTTCACTTATGTCTTTTGGAGTAGTTTTCCATTTACTCTCGTGCTTCACTTATATCCTAAGAGTAAATGTTTGAATGAATTGAATATAGTAAATCTGAAATCAAATATGTTTCATATGCTTGTCCCATGGGGAGTAATGAATTCACATATAAGAAGTATATGTGATAAAATTTATTGGAAATTAACAAACATATCATTGGTCACTTGAACAATTCATGAAAGAGTATTGAAGGAAGAGAGATTGCACATATAAATATATTATCTTGGACATCTTCTGCGATTGTGAGCCCCCTTTAATTATTTTCAAACTTGATCAAGTAGTTGATGTTGGACAAGGAAGACAAAGTAATGGGTTATGGTTGCTTATATTTGTTGGGAAACATAGTAGAAAACAAAAAAGAAATTCGCCCTACAATCACACAGCAACAATATGAAGATGCACACGGGTTGTGCTCAACGATCGTTACAGACTCTGGGAGTGCAGCAGAAGTAGACGAGTTAGTGTAGATCATACTTGAAGTCCCTCGAATGTTGATGACGATCCCTCGAACCACCCATGAATGATCCCTCGAATGTAAGACCGAAAGCACGACCTCTGTACTTGGTTGCAAGCGTACGGTTTTCACGATCCGGCAGTGATGACCCACAAGTATAGGGGATCTATCATAGTCATTTCGATAAGTAAGAGTGTCGAACCCAACGAGGAGCAGAAGGAAATGACAAGCGGTTTTCAGCAAGGTATTCTCTGCACGCACTGAAATTATCGGTAACAGATAGTTTTGTGATAAGATAATTCGTAACGGGTAACAAGTAACAAGTGTAACTAAAGTGCAGCAAGGTGACGCAATCATAACCTACCATTTCTTTGGTTCTTGAAGATGATTTGCACAGTGGCATCATCGCTGAGATGCTCCCAAAGACCATCTGAGGCAAATATCAGACACATATCTCTTGGTTTTAGCTTGCGAACATGAACTTGTGGTTCAATGCTAAGAGATGGCCTCTTTAGTGCAATAATAGGACCGGCTCCCTAAAATAATGGGTCCATGGAACACTGCGGTTTCTTCAAATAAACTTTACCAATGGATCTTCACACCTGAATAGTACATCAACCAAATATTAGCTCATGTTATCTATCATTTTCTCTGCTTTCTATTGAACTGACTATCATAGGTTCTCCTAAGAGGACAAACTAACTAATGAATGATGACAAAAATGTTGGGGAACGTAGTAATTTCAAAAAATTTCCTATGCACAAGCAAGGTCATGGTGATGCATAACAACGAGAGGGGAGAGTGTTGTCCACGTACCCTCGTAGACCGTAAGCGGAAGCGTTATGACAACACGGTTGATGTAGTCGTACGTCTTCACGATCCGACCGATCAAAGTACCGAACGTACGGCACCTCCGAGTTAGCACATGTTCAGCTCGATGACGATCCCCGGACTCCGATCCAGCAGGGTGTCGGGGATGAGTTCCATCAGCACGCCGGTGTGGTGACGATGATGATGCTCTACCGACGCAGGGCTTCGCCTAAGCACCGCAACGATAGGACCGAGGTGGAATATGGTGGAGGGGGGCACCGCACACGGCTAAGGAACGATCACGAAGATCAACTTGTGTGTCTTCTAGGAGCCCCCTGCCCCCGTATATAAAGGAGCAAGGGGTGCGGCCGGCCCTAGGAGGAGGCGGGAGGAGTCCTACTCCCACCGGAGTAGGACTCCCTTCCCTAGTTGGATTAGGACTTGGGGAAGGAAGAGAGGGGAAAGGAAAGGGGGCGCCGCCTCCTGTCCAGTCGGACTTGGGGGCGTGCGGCTGCCCTAGGCCTCCTCTCCTCTTCCTCCACTAGGCCCAATAAGGCCCATTAGGTTACCGGGGTTCGGTAACCTCCGTACTCGGTAAAATGCCGATTTCACCCGGAACACTTCCGATGTCCAAAGATAGGCTTCCAATATATCAATATTTATGTCTCGACCATTTCGAGACTCCTCGTCATGTCCGTGATCACATCCGGGACTCCGAACAAACTTTGGTACATCAAAACTTATAAACTCATAATAAAACTGTCATCGTAACGTTAAGCGTGCGGACCCTACGGGTTCGAGAACTATGTAGACATGACCTAGAACTATTCTTGGTCAATAACCAATAGCGGAACCTGGATGCTCATATTGGGTCCTACATATTCTACGAAGATCTTTATCGGTTAAACCGCATAACAACATACGTTGTTCCCTTTGTCATCGGTATGTTACTTGCCCGAGATTCGATCGTCGGTATCCAATACCTAGTTCAATCTTGTTACCGGCATGTCTCTTTACTCATTACATAATGCATCATTCCGTAACTAACTCATTAGCTACATTGCTTGCAAGGCTTATAGTGATGTGCATTACCGAGAGGGCCCAGAGATACCTCTCCGACAAACAGAGTGACAAATCCTAATCTCGAAATACGCCAACCCAACATTTACCTTCGGAGACACTGTAGAGCTCCTTTATAATCACCCGATTCGTTGTGACGTTTGGTAGCACACAAAGTGTTCCTCCAGTAAGCGGAGTTGCATAATCTCATAGTCATAGGAACATATATAAGTCATGAAGAAAGCAATAGCAACATACTAAACGATCAAGTGCTAAGCTAACGGAATGGGTCAAGTCAATCATATCATTCTCCTAATGATGTGATCCCGTTAATCAAATGATAACTCATGTCTATGGTTAGGAAACTTAACCATCTTTGATTAACGAGCTAGTCAAGTAGAGGCATACTAGTGACACTATGTTTGTCTATGTATTCACACATGTATTATGTTTCTGGTTAATACAATTCTAGCATGAATAGTAAACATTTATCATGAAATAAGGAAATAAATAATAACTTTATTATTGCCTCTAGGGCATATGTCCTTCAGTCTCCCACTTGCACTAGAGTCAATAATCTAGTTCACATCGCCATGTGATTTAACACCAATGTTCACATCTGAATGTGATTAACACCCATAGTTCACATCATCATGTGACCAACACCCAAAAGGTTTACTAGAGTCAATAATCTAGTTCACGTCGCTATGTGATTAACACCCAAATAGTACTAAGGTGTGATCATGTTTTGTTCGTGAGAGAAGATTAGTCAACGGGTCTGTCACATTCAGAGCCGTATATATTTTGCAAATATTCTATGTCTACAATGCTCTGCACGGAGCTACTCTAGCTAATTGCTCCCACTTTTAATATGTATCCAGATTGAGACTTAGAGTCATCTGGATCAGTGTAAAAGCTTGCACCGATGTAACTCTTTACGACGGGCTCTTTTATCACCTCCATAATCGAGAAATATTTCCTTAGTCCTTACTAAGGATATTCTTGACCAATGTCCAGGGATCTTCTCCTAGATCACTATTGTACTCCCTTGCCAAATTCAGTGCAAGGTATACAATAGGTCTGGTACATAGCATAGCATATTTTATAGAACCTATGACTGAGGCATAGGGAATTACTTTCATTCTCTTTTCTATTTTCTGTCGTGGTCGGGATTTAAGTCTTACTCAATTTCACACCTTTGCAACACAGGCAAGAACTATTTCTTTGACTGTTCCATTTTGAACTATTTCAAAATCTTGACAAGGTATGTACTCATTGAAAATCTTATCAAGCGTCTTGATCTATCTCAATAGATCTTGATGCTCAATATGTAAGTAGCTCTACTGAGGTCTTTCTTTTAAAGAACTCCTTTCAAATACTCCTTTATGTTTTGCAGAAAAATTCTACATCATTTCTGATCAACAATATGTTACTCACATATATTTATCAGAAAGGCGGTAGTGCTCCCACTCACTTTATTGTAAATACAGGCTTCACCGCAAGTCTGTATAAAACTATATGCTTTGATCAACTTATCAAAGCGTATATTCCAACTCTGAGATGCTTGCACCAGTCCATAGATGGATTGCTGGAGCTTACACACTTTGTTAGCTCCCTTTGGATCGACAAAACTTTCTGGCTGCATCATATACACTTTGTTAGTTCAGGAATGTAGTTTTGACATCCATCTGCCATATTTCATAATCATAAAATGCAGCAATTGCTAACATGATTCGGACAGACTTTTAAGCATCGATACGAGTGAGAAAAATCTCATTGTATTCAACACCTTGAACTTGTCGGAAAACTTTTTTTTTGACAATTCGAGCTTTGTAGATAGTAACACTACTATCAACGTCCGTCTTCCTCTTGAAGATCCATTTATTTTCTATGGCTTGCCGATCATCGGGCAAGTCCACCAAAGTCCACACTTTGTTCTCATACATGGATCCCATCTCAGATTTCATGGCCTCAAACCATTTTGCGGAATCTGGGCTCATCATCGCTTCCTCATAGTTCGTAGGTTCATCATGGTCTTGTAACATGACTTCCAGAATAGGATTACCGTACCACTCTGGTGAGGATCTTAATCTGGAAGATCTACAAAGTTTGTTACTAACTTGATCTGAAGCTTCATGATCATTATCATTAGCTTCCTCACTCATTGGTGTAGGAATCACTAGAACTGATTTCTGTGATAAACTACTTTCCAATTTGGGATAAGGTACAATTACCTTATCAAGCTCTACTTTCCTCCCACTCACTTCTTTCGAGAGAAACTCCTTCTCTAGAAAGAATCCATTTTTAGCAACAAATATCTTGCCTTCGGATCTGTGATAGAAGGTGTACCCAACAGTTTCCTTTGGGTATTCTATGAAGACGCACTTCTCCGATTTGGGTTCGAGCTTATCAGGTTGAAAACCTTTTTCATATAAGCATCGCAACTCCAAACTTTAAGAAATGACAGCTTAGGTTTACTGCTAAACCATAGTTCATACGGTGTCGTCTCAACGGATTTAGGTGGTGCCCTTTTAACGTGAATGCAGCTGTCTCTAATGCATAACCCCAAAACAATAGTGGTAAATCAGTAAGAGACATCATAGATCGCACCATATCCAATAAAGTGCGGTTACGATGTTCGGACACACCATTACATTGTGGTGTTCCAGGTGGCGTGAGTTGTGAAAATATTTCACATTGTTTCAAATGAAGACCAAACTCGTAACTCAAATATTCATCTCCACGATCAGATCGTAGAAACTTTATTTTTCTTTTTACGATGATTTTCCACTTCACTCTGAAATTCTTTGAACCTTTCAACTATTTCAGACTTATGTTTCATCAAGTAGATATACCCATATCTGCTCAAATCATCTTGTGAAGGTCAGAAAATAGCGATACTTGCCACGAGCATCAACACTCACTGGATCGCATACATCGGTATGCATTATTTCCAATAAGTCAGTAGCTCGTTCCATTGTTTCAGAGAACGGAGTTTTAGTCATCTTGCCCAAAAGGCACGGTTCGCAAGCATCAAATGATTCATAACCAAGTGATTCCAAAAATCCATCTTTATGGAGTTTCTTCATGCGCTTTACACCAATATGACCCAAACGGCAGTGCCACAAATAAGTTGCACTATCATTATTAACTTTGCATCTTTTGGCATCAATATTATGAATATGTGTATCACTACGATCGAGATGCAACAAACTATTTTCATTGGGTGTATAACCATCGAAGGTCTTATTCATGTAAACAGAATACCAATTTATTCTCTAACTTTAAATGAATAACCATATCGCAATAAACATGATCAAATCATATTCATGCTCAACGCAAACGCCAAATAACATTTATTTAGGTTTAACACTAATCCCGAAAGTATAGGGAGTGTGCGATGATGATCATATCAATCTTGGAACTACTTCCAACACTCATCATCACTTCACCCTCAACTAGTCTCTGTTTATTCTGTAACTCGTGTTTCGAGTTACTAATATTAGCAACTGAACAAGTATCAAATACTCACGGGCTACTATAAACACTAGTAAGGCATACATCAATAACCTGTATATCAAATATACCCTTGTTCACTTTGCCATCCTTCTTATCCACCAAATATTCAGGGCATTTCCGCTTCCAGTGACCATTTCTTTTGCAGTGTAGCACTCAGTTTCAGGCTTTGGTCCAGCTTTAGTCTTCTTCACAGGAGTGACAACTTGTTTTCCATTCTACTTGAAGTTTCCCTTTCTTTCCCTTTGCCCTTTTCTTGAAACTAGTGATCTTTGTCAATCATCAACACTGGATGCTCTTTCTTGATTTCTACCTTCGTCGATTTCAGCATCACGGAGAGCTCGGGAATCGTTTTCGTCATCCCTTGCATACTATAGTTCATCACGAAGTTCTAGTAACTTAGTAATGGTGACTAGGGAATTCTGACAATCACTATCTTATCTGGAAGATTAACTCCCACTTGATTCAAGCGATTGAAGTACTGTAACATCCCAATTTTCCTAAATTAGGATGTTAATAGATCATTCATATGCATATCATATTTTTATTGCATTATTTGCTTTTTCAGAATATTCAAATCATTATGCAACAAAAGGCAATTTAATTGGAGTGGAGATAACATGACTTCTCCCTATTTTAAAAATGTTCATAATGTGCAGAATATTATTTCCAGTTCGTTTGATATGTTCTGGTAATTTTTGTGATCTTCAAAATATTTTAATTGTGTGTTATTTTACTGTTTGTGTGGCCTTTTGCATCAAAATGATTTTACAAAATTGCATTAGTGTTGGAACTAGTGTTCCTGTAGTTTATAGCTGTAGAGCTATTTTTACTGTGTGTCTAGGTATTTCTATTTAGAATTTATACTGTGTATTTTATTTTATTTATTTTGTTATGCTGCTGTAGGTTTTTTTTAAAAAAAAAACACAAGAGCAACCTGTTATAGCCCAGTCGCAATGATCGCTGCCCAGCTCCGCTGCAGCCCAGTCCGTCGCCCAGCCCACCTATCTACGCGAAGCGGTACGCGCCGCGCTGCCCGTGCCCGACCCGCGCCCGATCCACCCCGCGCCACTGTTCGTCGTCCCCGAGCCGGAGACCGCTGTCCCGCACCGCGCGCGCAGCCACGGCCGAGCCCGAGTTGACCTCGCGCTCCTGGTCCACCCCGTGCACGCACGACCTGCCGTGTGCGAGCCCAAGACCCCAGGAAACCCTACCCCACGCTCCTTCCCCTCTCACTATGCCGCACGCACGCGCCCGCGCCGTTTGGATCTCGCCGGAGGAGCTCCGAGGCTGCCGTCGTCATCGCTCGTTTGCACCGCCGTAAGAGCTCGCAGAGCCGCGCCGCCTGCTCCACTCGTTTCCCCGCTCGAAGCCGCCCTCGCCTGACGTCTTTGTGTTGCCGAAAACGCAGCAGAGGGAGAGGAACCCGCCGGCCGACTTCACCGAAGCACGCCGGAGTTCAGGAGCTCGCCACCGCCGCTCGAGG
The DNA here is from genome assembly GCA_021437245.1 of Aegilops speltoides. Lineage (NCBI taxonomy): Eukaryota > Viridiplantae > Streptophyta > Magnoliopsida > Poales > Poaceae > Aegilops > Aegilops speltoides. The sequence continues at coordinate 40,338,711 of CM038146.1, forward strand.
GAGCCCCGTCGCCGTTGAACACCACCACCACCTCCGCCACTCACCGCCGCACCCATCCATCGCTTTGCCTTCGCCGGAGACCCGCCGGAGACGCGCCGCCGCTTACGCCCGCCGCCGCCGCCGTCTTGCTCTGTTTCTGGTGAGCACGCGCGCATGCAAATTTTCCAACCAATCACGCTTTGACACTTGGCATCGCTACAGTAAATGCCACAGTAACCTCTACAGTATTTCCCCGAACAGAGTTTTCTTCTGTTTTATTTTCAGGTTTTCATCCAAAATTCAGTTAGCTATATCTTTTAGTGTATAAGTCCAAATTAGGTAATTCTTTTTCCTATGCACTCACAAAAATCAGCACAATATCACAGTACCAACTTTGCACATGTTTGCTCTGTTCAAATTTGAATTCTTTCGAATTTGAATTAAACCTTCCGGAGGCCGTATCTCTCAAACCGTTTATCGGATTCGAGTGATTCTTTTTGCGTTGTGACCGTAGTGCAATTTAGGTGTTGTTAAGCTTCTGTTGTTGTGTTTTTGAAATGATTTTCTTGCTGTTGGTTTTATTTTGGTTCGATTCGTGTTCCGGTGATTGATTTGTTGAATTGTGTGAAACATGTAGATTGTCCGGAGTGCGACGCGAACTATTGTCAGGAGTGTGACTTTCTGAACCAGAACCAAGGCAAGTTACATGTTGATCATCCTTTACCTATTGTTTTCTATGCATGTAGTTATATCACACTATGAATTTATGCATGTATAGGAATACTTTATTATTTTGCTATATGATGTTGAGCTATCTTCCCGTCTTTTGCAAATCGTGGTAGTTGTAGTTTGCTATGCTTTGTAGACGGGGGTGGTTCGTGTATACATTGAGATTATGTGAGGATTATAAATATAATCAAATTGAGTAGTAATTGAGGACTTAATTCACCTCTGGGCGGAATTGGTATTGAAGGGTGGTTTCAAGAACATCATGGTTTTACCCTCACGAATGTAAGTGGACGACCGCCTGAGTTCAAAAAGATCGAGATAGACTTAGTGACTAGTAGCTTCCATGTGCGGCCTTGGCTATATGGGCTCTGGCTTAGTTGATCGGTTGTGGAACCCTTACGGATGTGCTAGCGAGCGTAGATATAATAGTTGGGATGGGCCTCTGTTGGGACTAGGGGACTGCTTCGAAAGACTTCGTCTCAATCTTGGATTGGGTCCGATGGGTAAAGCGTACTAAACTCTGCAGAGTATTAAAACTAATCATGATTAGCCGTGCCCCCGGTTATGGGTAAATTGGCCACTATGCCATTACCAGTTGTTGGATGATCTTGACAGATGTGACACTTAATAATATTTGTGGGCAACTTAATAAAGGGTAGGTTGGAGTTGATTTTGCCAACTCAACCTTGTGTATTTAATTGTAGTAATAAAAAAAAGTAAATAAAAATTTGACTATTAGGTAGTTATTAGGATAAAATCAGCTTTATGCAAAAATAAACCCTCAAGCCTTCCTTTGTTGTACTATGCATATACATGTAGGTCTGCTTTATTATTACTCCTGTGTAACTTGCCAATACATTCAAAGTATTGACCTATATGGCTGCAACATCTCATGTTGCAGGATATTGAACGAAGAGTAAGGTACCGTTAGGGTCGCGATGCTGCACTCGGCATCGCCGATGGGCTATGATGGGACTCATCGTTATTTTACGCTACTTTCCTTTGTTTGATTGAATAAAGCTAGCCAAGTGCTATGCAGATTGTTCTATTTTATATACTCGGATCATACGATGTAATAAATGATGCACTTGCTATTACGGTATTCATCTATTTGTGTGTGCTAGCGAGTTCGATCCGAGGACTAGCACGGTAAGCACGAGACTCAAATCCTTCGAGATTTGGTCGTTCTGAGATGGTATCGAGCGAGTGTGTTGACTGTAGGGCGTGACCCTAGAAAATGGATTAGAAAAGCCATAGGAGTAAAATTATTTATCAACTAGTTATACTTCTTCTTGTTTATTAGTTAAGCCCCTCAAGTATGTTGACGAGTTAAGTAGGAACTAGTCTTTGAGACCACCATTCATGCTTGTTTTATATTGCAACGTTATCGTGTTAGCGTATCTGATTATGCCCACTTTTGTGGTATGAAGATACTAGATTGTTTGCTTGATTGGTAGTTTGTTTGTTAATTTATATATTGTCGAAATTATTCGACTATATATGTATATATATAATATTGTTTGTTGTTTGTTGTTTGTTGTTTGTTGTTGGTGTTATTCGTTGTTGTGTTTTGGTGCCTTGATCATATTATGCATTTGGGTAGAATATATTTATATATACATAGCTTTTGGCCCTATTATATCTATAACTCATCTATGCTTGCCCACCAGATGCCGCCGAGGCGTGATACTAGACGCACTGCTGCAGGAGGAGACAACAATGGCAATGATGTACCGCCATACATGCAGCAATTGCTTCAGGGACAGGCTCAGTTGATCCAGTTGCTTGCTCAGAACATGGGAAACAACAACAATAACAACAACAATCCGCCGCCACCACCACATTGTGGATATGCTTACGAGTTCTTGAGGTTGAATCCTCGGAGGTTCTCCAGCCTCGAACCTATTGTGGCTAATGATTGGCTCCGTGCGGTCAATAAGAACACAGATACGGTTGGATGCACAGATCAGAGAGGGTGAGGTTTGCCTCACATTTGTTGGAGGGTCTGCCGCAGCTTGGTGGGACAACTTCTTGGTCACTTATCCCATTGCTACTATCACTTGGGTGCAGTTTGAGATAGCTTTCCGTCTGCACAAGTGTCTGCTGGTGCTATGAGTGCGAAAAAGAAGGAGTTTCGCGATTTGCGCGTGGTGGTCGCATAGTTAATGCTTATGTGGATGAATTTAATAATCTTGCGTTATGCTCCTAATGATGTTAACACTTGATGCATCTAGGCAAGAGAAATTCTTGGAGGGCCTAAATGATGAGTTGAGCCTTGATTGTGATGGCCACTTTTAATAATTGCCGAGCTGATTGATAAGGCTATTGTCTTTGGAGGGAAAGCAACAGGCCATAGAGAATCGCAAGAGGAAGTGCAACAATAATAACAGGTATAATTCAGGACCACAGCAGAAGCCACGCACTTCATATCATGGTAATGGAGGTAATGGGCATCATAATCATCATGGAGGTAATGATCATAATCATCATGGAGGGAATGGCCACAACCATAATGGCCACCATCATCATAATGGGCACAAGAGTAACAATGGCAATGGCAGAGGTAATGGTAATGGTAATGGTAGTGGTAATGGCAATGGAGGGAATAATAACGAGAACCACCGGGTTACCGCGGCGCCAAGGATTTGAGTCGGTGCGATTGCTTGGTGTAAGGCTATGGGGCACTATGCCACAGTTGCCCAGGCGAAGAACTCAGATCCACAAGCCAAACCCCTTCCAAAAGGGTCATGTAAATCATGTTAATGTGGAGGAGGTTTACAATGAACTGATGCGTTGATTGGTAAGTTCTTGATTAATTCATTACTGCGGTTGTTCTTTTTGATCTTGGTGCATCGCATTCATTCATTTCGAGGGTATTTGTTGATAAACATGGATTGCCAACCAAAACACTTAGCATGCCTATTAGAGTGAGTTCCCAGAGCTGAGATGATAGCGGTGTTGGTTGTCATCGATTGACCTTGTCTATTGGGAAGCATGAGTTTCCTCTGATTTGATTATATTAAAGTCACAAGGTGCGGATATTATTTTGGGTATGGATTGGTTGCGATTATATAAATGTCGTATTGATTGTGCGGTCGATCTATTACTCTCAATGCACCGGAGGAAGAGGATCAAATATGTGTGTAAGTATAAGCGTAATCAGTGCGGTGAACTCTCTTAAGGGGTAGCACGGAAGAGGTGCCGATTGTGAGGATTATCCAGATGTGTTTCGGAGGAGTTGCGGGTATGCCACGGATAGGGATATTGAGTTTCTTATTGATTTAATACTGCCTTTGGACCTATTGCAAAGAGACCGTATAGAATGCCTCCTCAAGAGTTGGAGGAATTGAAGAAGCGAGATAAGAGAATTGCGAGGCACAAGGATTTATTAGCCCAAGTTCATCACCTTGGGGAGCTCGGTTTTGTTTGTGGAGAAGAAGGATGGGACTTTTAGGATGTGTGTTGATTATCGTTCTCTGAATGAGGTAACCATTAAGAATAAGTATCCTTTGCCTATGATAAATGATCTGTTTGACCAGTTGGAGGGAGCTACTGTGTTTTCTAAGATTGATCTCCGTTCTGGTTATCATCAATTGAAGATTCGCGAGCAAGATATTCCAAAGACTGCTTTCACCACGAGGTATGGGTTGTATGAATATACCGTTATGTCATTTGGACTGACTAACGCTCCTGCAAACTTCATGAATATGATGAACAAGGTGTTTATGGAGTTCTTGGATAAGTTTGTGGTTGTTTTCATTGATGATATATTGGTGTTCTCCAAGAATAAGCAAGAGCATGAGGTGCATCTACGTTTGGTATTGGAGAAATTGAGGGAACATCAGTTGTATGCCAAGTTCAGCAAATGTGAGTTTTGGCTAGATGAGGTAGCATTCCTTGGACATGTTGTGCGGGTAATGGAGTTGCAGTTGATCCATCTAAGGTTCTGCGATTCTGAGTGGGAGACACCCACGACAGTTGGGGAGATTCACAGCTTTTGGGCCTTGCAGGTTATTACAGAGGTTTATTGAGAACTTCTCCAAGATTGCAAAGCCTATGACTGAATTGTTGAAGAAGGAGAAGAAGTTTGTTTGGGTGATGAATGTGAAGCCAGCTTTCAGGAATTGAAGCGGCGTTTGGTTAAAGCACCGTCTTAACTCTGCGGATATACATAAGGACTTCGGGTATATTGTGATGCTTCTCGTCAAGGACTTGGGAGTGTTTTGATGCAGGAAGGTAAAGTTGTTTCATATTCTTCACGTCGCTTAAGAATCATGAGCATAATTATCCTACACATGATTTGGAGTTAGCCTCGGTTGTGCATGCATTGAAAACTTGGAGGCCATACCTTATTGGTGTCGTTGTGATATATTTCTTGATCATAAGAGCTTGAAGTATATCTTTACTCGGAAGGATTTAAACCTCGAGGCGAGAGGAGATGGTTGGAGCTTATTAAGGATTATGATTTGAATGTGCGATATCATCTGGTAAGGCTAATGTTGTTCTTGATGCATTGAGTCGTAGGAGCCATGCTAATGCAATTGATATTGATAATATGCCACCGAGTTATGTGAACAATTCAGGAATCTCAGGTTGGAGATGGTTCCTAAGGGATATTTAGCAACACTTGAGGTAAAGCCTACTTTGCTTGACAGGATCGAGAAGCTCAAAAGGGTGATAAGGAGATTGCTGAGATAAAAGAGAACATGGTTAAAGGTAAGGCGAAGGTTTCCATGAGGATGAACATGGGGCCATATGGTTTGAGGCAGCGTATTTGTGTACCTCGGGATGCGAGACATCGGGAAGTTGATTCTTGAGGCGCATGATTCACCTTATTCTATTCACCCAGGTAATACTAAGATGTATTTGGATTTGAGGAAAGATTTTGGTGGCCTAGCTCAAGAGGGAAATTGCTGGATATATTGCAACATGTGATGTGTGCCGAGAGTTAAAGCGAACATCGAGACCAGCAGGTTTGTTACAGCCATTGCCTATACCGATTGGAAGTGGGATGAGATTGGTATGGATTTCATTACAGGTCTACCGGGACTTGGTCAGTTATGATTCTATTTGGGTAGTTGTTGATCGTTTGACTAAAGTTGCTCACTTCATCCCGGTAAAGACTACTTATACCGATTGCTCAGCTAGCAAAGATTTATATGTCTAACATTGTTTGTATGCATGGAGTTCCAAGGAAGGTAGTGTCGATAGAGGTACTCAGTTCACATCAAATTTTGGCGTCGATTGCATGAATCCTTGGGCGCGGGCTGGAGTTGATCTGACTTTCCATCCACGACAGATGGGCGACAGAGAGGGTAAATCAGATTTTGGAGGATATGTTGAGAGCTTGTGCTTTGGACTATGGGTCCGATTGGGATGATAATTTACCCTATGCAGAGTTCTCATATAATAATGATTATCGAGGCTAGTCTGAAGATGGCACCATTTGAGGTATTGTATGGTAGAAAGTGCAGGACAGCGTTAATGTGGGATGAGGTTGGTGAGCGTCAGTTCTTTGGGCCAGACTTGATCAGAGATGCTGAGGAGAAGGTCAAGTTGATTCGTGACAGGCTAAAGATAGCACAGTCCAGACAGAAGAGTTATGCAGATGCAAAACGTAAGGAGGTGACATATGAGGTAGGAGACCGTGCGTATCTTAGAGTTTCGCCACTTCGTGGAATTAAGAGGTTTGGAATTAAGGGTAAGTTAGCACCACGTTTTGTGGGGCCTTACACGATCTTGGAGCGTAGAGGAGAGGTAGCCTATCAGTTGGAGTTGCCAGAATCTTTGTCAGGAGTTCACGATGTGTTTCATGTATCTCAGTTGAAGAAGTGTCATGCAGAGATGATGGATGTTCCATTGAGGGACGCGGTGCCACTTGAGGCAATTCAGTTGGAGAGTGATTTGACATATGAGGAGAAGCCTGTTAAAATTCTGGAGATAGCAGAGAGAGTTACTCGCACCAAGACAATCAAGTTATGCAAGGTTCAGTGGGATCATCATACGAGAGGAGGAAGCTACACAGGAGCGAGAGGAAGATCTCAAGCAGGATCACCCACACCTATTCGATAGCCAGCCCGAATCTCGAGGGCGAGATTCATCTTAAGGGGGGTAGGTTTGTAACATCCCAATTTTCCTAAATTAGGATGTTAATAGATCATTCATATGCATATCATATTTTTATTGCATTATTTGCTTTTTCAGAATATTCAAATCATTATGCAACAAAAGGCAATTTAATTGGAGTGGAGATAACATGACTTCTCCCCTATTTTAAAAATGTTCATAATGTGCAGAATATTATTTCCAGTTCGTTTGATATGTTCTGGTAATTTTTGTGATCTTCAAAATATTTTAATTGTGTGTTATTTTACTGTTTGTGTGGCCTTTTGCATCAAAATGATTTTACAAAATTGCATTAGTGTTGGAACTAGTGTTCCTGTAGTTTATAGCTGTAGAGCTATTTTTACTGTGTGTCTAGGTATTTCTATTTAGAATTTATACTGCGTATTTTATTTTATTTATTTTGTTCTGCTGCTGTAGTTTTTTTTTAAAAAAAACAGTGCAGCACAGCGCAGCGCCCAGTGCGCAACAGTCGCGGCCCAGCTCCGCTGCAGCCCAGTCCGTCGCCCAGCCCACCTATCTACGCGAAGCGGTACGCGCCGCGCCGCCCGTGCCCGACCCGCGCCCGATCCACCGCGCGCCACTGTTCGTCGTCCCCGAGCCGGAGACCGCTGTCCCGCACCGCGCGCGCAGCCACGGCCGAGCCCGAGTTGACCTCGCGCTCCTGGTCCACCCCGTGCACGCACGACCTGCCGTGTGCGAGCCCAAGACCCCAGGAAACCCTACCCCACGCTCCTTCCCCTCTCACTGTGCCGCACGCACGCGCCCGCGCCGTTTGGATCTCGCCGGAGGAGCTCGAGGCTGCTGTCGTCATCGCTCGTTTGCAGCTGTAAAAGAGCTCGAGAACGCGCCGCTGCTCCACTCGTTTCCCGCTTCGAAGCCGCCCTCCCCAGCGTCTTTGTGTTGCAGCGCAGCGAGGGAGAGAACCCGCCGCCGACTTCACCAAGCACGCCGGAGTTCAGGCTTCGCCACCGCCGCTCGAGGGAGCCCCGTCGCCGTTGAACACCACCACCACCTCCGCCACTCACCGCCGCACCCATCCATCGCTTTGCCTTCGCCGGAGACCCGCCGGAGACGCGCCGCCGCTTACGCCCGACACCGCCGCCGTCTTGCTCTGCTTCTGGTGAGCACGCGCGCATGCAAATTTTCCAACCAATCACGCTTTGACACTTGGCATCGTTACAGTAAATGCCACAGTAACCTCTACAGTATTTCCCCGAACAGAGTTTTCTTCTGTTTTATTTTCAGGTTTTCATCCAAAATTCAGTTAGCTATATCTTTTAGTGTATAAGTCCAAATTAGGTAATTCTTTTTCCTATGCACTCACAAAAATCAGCACAATATCACAGTACCAACTTTGCACATGTTTGCTCTGTTCAAATTTGAATTCTTTCGAATTTGAATTAAACCTTCCGGAGGCCGTATCTCTCAAATCGTTTATCGGATTCGAGTGATTCTTTTTGCGTTGTGACCGTAGTGCAATTTAGGTGTTGTTAAGCTTCTGTTGTTGTGTTTTTGAAATGATTTTCTTGCTGTTGGTTTTATTTTGGTTCGATTCGTGTTCCGGTGATTGATTTGTTGAATTGTGTGAAACGTGTAGATTGTCCGGAGTGCGACGCGAACTATTGTCAGGAGTGTGACTTTCTGAACCAGAACCAAGGCAAGTTACATGTTGATCATCCTTTACCTATTGTTTTCTATGCATGTAGTTATATCACACTATGAATTTATGCATGTATAGGAATACTATATTATTTTGCTATATGATGTTGAGCTATCTTCCCGTCTTTTGCAAATCGTGGTAGTTGTAGTTTGCTATGCTTTGTAGACGGGGGTGGTTCGTGTATACATTGAGATTATGTGAGGATTATAAATATAATCAAATTGAGTAGTAATTGAGGACTTAATTCACCTCTGGCGGAATTGGTATTGAAGGGTGGTTTCAAGAACATCATGGTTTTACCCTCTGAATGTAAGTGGACGGCCGCCCAGGTTCAAAAAGATCAGACAGACTTAGTGACTAGTAGCTTCCATGTGCGGCCACTAGCTATATGGGCTCTGGCTTAGTTGATCAGTTGTGGAACCCTTACCCGGATGTGCCAGCAGATGTAGATATAATAGTTGGGATGGGCCTCCTGTTGGGACTAGGGGACTGCTTCTGAAAGACTTCGTCTCAATCTTCGGATTGGGTCCAGTGGGTAAAGCGTACTAAACTCTGCAGAGTATTAAAACTAATCATGATTAGCCGTGCCCCCGGTTATGGGTAGATTGAGCCACTATGCCATTACAGTTGTTGGATGATCTTGATAGATGTGACACTTAATAATATTTGTGGGCAACTTAATAAAGGGTAGGTTGGAGTTGATTTTGCCAACTCAACCTTGTGTATTTAATTGTAGTAATAAAAAACTAAATAAAAATTTGACTATTAGGTAGTTATTAGGATAAAATCAGCTTTATGCAAAAATAAACCCTCAAGCCTTCCTTTGTTGTACTATGCATATACATGTAGGTCTGCCTTTATTATTACTCTGTGTAACTTGCCAATACATTCAAAGTATTGACCTATATGGCTGCAACGTCTCATGTTGCAGGATATTGAACGAAGAGTAAGGTACCGTTAGGGTCGTGATGTCACACTCAGCATCGCCAGTGGGCTATGATGGGACTCATCATTATTTTCTACTACTTTCCGCTGTTTGATTGAATAAAGCTAGCCAAGTGCTATGCAGATTGTTCTATTTTATATACTCTAGATCATACGATGTAATAAATGATGCACTTGCTATTCTGGTATTCATCTATACTGTGTGTGCTAGCGAGTTCGATCCAGGGACTAGCACGGTAAGCACAGAGACTCAAATCCTTCGAGATTTGGTCGTTACAAGTACCCAGACAATTTGAGCACATCCTCACTAGTTGAGCGATTCTCCTCCATGTTTTAGCTATAGAACTTGTTGGAGACTTCATATCTCTCAACTCGGGTATTTGCTGAAAATATTAACTTCAACTCCTGGAACATCTCATATGGTCCATGACGTTCAAAACGTCTTTGAAGTCCCGATTCTAAGCCGTTTAAGCATGGTGCACTAAACTATCAAGTAGTCATCATTTGAGCTAGCTAAACGTTCATAACGTCTGCATCTGCTCCTGCAATAGGTTTGTCACCTAGCGGTGCATCAAGGACATAATTCTTCTGTGCAGCAATGAGGATAAACCTCAGATCACGGATCCAATCCGCATAATTGCTACTAACATTTTTCAACACAGTTTTCTCTAGGAACATATCAAAATAAACATATGAAAGCAACAACGCAAGCTATTGATCTACAACATAATTTGCAAAATACTACCAGGACTAAGTTCATGATAAATTTAAGTTCAGTTAATCATATTACTTAAGAACTCTCACTTAGACAAAAATCTCTCTAGTCATCTAAGTGATCACGTGATCCAAATCAACTAAACCATGTCCGACCATCACGTGAGATGGAGTAGTTTCAATGGTGAACATCACTATGTTGATCATATCTACTATATGATTCACGTTCGACCTTTCGGTCTCTGTGTTCCGAGGCCATATCTGTATATGCTAGGCTCGTCAAGTTTAACCTGACTATTCCGCGTGTGCAACTGTTTTGCACCCGTTGTATTTGAACGTAGAGCCTATCGCACCCGATCATCACGTGGTGTCTCAACACAAAGAACTTTCGCAACGGTGCATACTCAGGGAGAACACTTCTTGATAATTTTAGTGAGAGATCATCTTAAAATTCTACCGTCAACCAAAGCAAGATAAGATGCATAAAGGATAAACATCACATGCAATCAATATAAGTGATATGATATGGCCATCATCATCTTGTGCTTGTGATCTCCATCTTCGAAGCACCGTCGTGATCACCATCGTCACGGGCGTGACACCTTGATCTCCATCGTAGCATCGTTGTCGTTATGCTATCTATTGCTTCTACGACTATCGCTACTGCTTAGTGATAAAGTAAAGCAATTACAGGGAGTTTGCATTTCATTCAATAAAGCGACACCCATATGGCTCCTGCCAGTTGCCGATAACTTCGGTTACAAAACATGATCATCTCATACAATAAAATATAGCATCACGTCTTGACCATATCACATCACAACATGCCCTGCAAAAACAAGTTAGACGTCCTCTACTTTGTTGTTGCAAATTTTACGTGGCTGCTACGGGCTGAGCAAGAACCGTTCTTACCTACGCATCAAAACCACAGCGATAGTTCGTCAAGTTAGTGCTGTTTTAACCTTCGCAAGGACCGGGCGAGCCACACTCGATTCAGCTAAAATGAGAGAGACAGACACCCGCCACCACCTTTAAGCACGAGTGCTCGTAGCAGTGAAACCAGTCTCGCGTAAGCGTCACGTGTAATGTCGGCCGGGCGCTTCATCTCACAATACCGCTGAACCAAAGTATGACATCTTTGGTAGCAAGTATGACTTGTATCGCCCACAACTCACTTGTGTTCTACTCGTGCATATGACATCTACGCATAAAACCAGGCTCTGATACCACTGTTGGGGAACGTAGTAATTTCAAAAAATTTCCTATGCACACGCAAGATCATGGTGATGCATAGCAACAAGAGGGGTGAGTGTTGTCCACGTACCCTCGTAGACCATAAGCGGAAGCGTTATGACAACGCGGTTGATGTAGTCGTACGTCTTCACGATCCGACCGATCAAAGTACGGAACGTACGACACCTCCGAGTTCAGCACACGTTCAGCTCGATGACGATCCCCGGACTCCGATCCAGCAGGGTGTCGGGGATGAGTTCCGTCAGCACGCCAGCGAGGTGACGATGATGATGCTCTACCGACGCAGGGCTTCGCGTAAGCACCGCAACGATATGACCGAGGTGGAATATGGTGGAGGGGGGCACCGCACGCGGCTAAGGAACGATCACGAAGATCAACTTGTGTGTCTTCTAGGGTGCCCCCTGCCCCTGTATATAAAGGAGCAAGGGGGGTGCGGCCGGCCCTAGGAGGAGGCGTGCCGAAGGAGTCCTACTCCCACCGGGAGTAGGACTCCCCCCTTTCCCTAGTTGGATTAGGACTTGGGGGGAAGGAAGAGAGGGGGAAAGGAAAGGGGGCGCCTCCTTGTCAATCGGACTTGGGGGAGGGGGGGAGGGGCGTGCGGCTGACCCTAGGCCTCCTCTCCTCTTCCTCCACTAGGCCCAATAAGGCCCATTAGGTTCCCGAGGGGGTTCCGGTAACCTCCCGGTACTCCGGTAAAATGCCGATTTCACCCGAAACACTTCCGATGTCCAAACATAGGCTTCCAATATATCAATCTTTATGTCTCGACCATTTCAAGACTCCTTGTCATGTCCGTGATCACATCCGGGACTCCGAACAAACTTTGGTACATCAAAACTTATAAACTCATAATAAAACTGTCATTGTAACGTTAAGCGTGCGGACCCTACGGGTTCGAGAACCATGTAGACATGACCTAGAACTATTCTCGGTCAATAACCAATAGAGGAACCTGGATGCTCATATTGGCTCCTACATATTCTATGAAGATCTTTATCGGTCAAACCGCATAACAACATACGTTGTTCCCTTTGTCATCGGTATGTTACTTGCCCGAGACTCGATCGTCGGTATCCAATACCTAGTTCAATCTCGTTACCGGCAAGTCTCTTTACTCGTTACGTAATGCATCATTCCGTAACTAACTCATTAGCTACATTGCTTGCAAGGCTTATAGTGATGTGCATTACCGAGAGGGCCCAGAGATACCTCTCCGACATTTGAGTGACAAATCCTAATCTCGAAATACACCAACCCAACATTTACCTTCGGAGACACCTGTAGAGATCCTTTATAATCACCCAGTTACGTTGTGACGTTTTGTAGCACACAAAGTGTTCCTCCGGTACACGGGAGTTGCATAATCTCATAGTCATAGGAACATATATAAGTCATGAAGAAAGCAATAGCAACATACTAAACGATCAAGTGCTAAGCTAACGGAATGGGTCAAGTCAATCATATCATTCTCCTAATGATGTGATCCCGTTAATCAAATGACAACTCATGTCTATGGTTAGGAAACTTAACCATCTTTGATTAACGAGCTAGTCAAGTAGAGGCATACTAGTGACACTATGTTTGTCTATGTATTCACACATGTATTATGTTTCCGGTTAATATAATTCTAGCATGAATAATAAACATTTATCATGAAATAAGGAAATAAATAATAACTTTATTATTGCCTCTAGGGCATATGTCCTTCAAAAAAATGCCAGGATAAGCTAAACCATCAAGCAAAGCCAAGTTCACTAAACAACATGAGCCAATATTTTTTTTGGCAAGATACAAGTTTCAGGTCTAAATATGCTTCTCTCAATCTTTGATATTTCTGTAAATTGCATTTTACACTGAATAAATGCTATAGTACATATCAATAGTGCGTCCAAAGGCAGGAAAACATATACTTCTGTCACACAGTATATAACAAATATAGCATTGCAAAAAGCAACAAAATCTTCCAATCTGCAAAATAAGAGGGAATCGAGCTTGACATAAGAGAGAGAGATCTGTAAAGTCATCAGCAGTACCTCATCAGGTAATCCATAACCTCACCTTCCTTAGACACCTGCGAGCCAAGATCATTGGAGAGAGAGAGAGAGAGAGAGAGATGTGTAACAAGTACACAAAAACTTGTAACCAAGCACAAATATAAAAGAAAAGAAACTGCGTAGGAAATGACCAGTGGAGAACAAACAGAAAACAAAAGCCATTGCTGACAGTACCCTCATAGCCATTTTTCCGCACAATCATGTCTACAAAAAAGCCATATCTGAAAAGCATAGGAAGAAATACCATATCCAGAGGACCAAAATCTATAAGTGTGCTCACATATAGCAATATGTCAATTTACTCGCTAAGAATTAACTACAAATGAAATCGACCTCGAACTTCATCTCACCGTGAACACCACATATAACATGGAGGCCCTAGCCATTGGGAAGGCATCTAATAGAACATGGGGGAACCACCAAATCGAATAGAGCAACACAAAAATAGAAATCAGCCATGAGGAAAGTGGAATAAGCTAACCTAAGTCACGGGATCAGTAGGTCGAGGAGGGTGTCACCATGCTAGTGCCCTCCATGGGGATAAACTTGCACACGACGTCATCTCAACCAATGGATTGCCACAAGCAAAACTGAAGTGCTTGTTCATGAGTTCAGTTATGAGAAATGCCGTTAGCTGAGATACAAATCACAAATAGGTCAGCTCACAATCTAAAGATTTAGCTCTTTATTTACTAAGAAAGCAAACTTACAAATTACAGCCAAAACAGAGAAATAAATGGTTTAGAATAACCAGAGGTCAAGGTACTTACAGCGAGTGGAGCACGGCGAGCTAGGTGTTGTTCCGACGAGATTAAGTGGGTTGGCAATTTTGATTTGCAGTTGAGTCAGAGCCTTGATCGATGGGCTTTATGGCACAAAAGAAGGGTGAGCACTACATGGCAGCAAGCTGCGTCAGTTCTCCAACCTCGCAAACCACAGCTGCTGCTTCATTCTGCTGTTTGTGTTGGATGACGAAGGGGCGAAGACACGGACGTGGTGGGCATGGACTGCAACACAAATTTGACAGCCAACAACAATGAGACCACATATCTGAAGTAAAGCAAATTCACAAGATCAGGTTGTAACTTGACAAAAGTGAACATAGGAGCAAATAGTCACATATATGCACATCGAGCCTGCACCATCATAACCAGGATTAACCCAAAATCAAATGTCTCAAGCTTTTGGTACCTCAAAATCGACAACATTAGAGATAGAGATGTTTCCATTTGCATATGAAAAAAGGAACTTTATAAACAACCTAGATAGATCCAATGCTTCCCTGGAAATCAAGGTACAAACAAAACAAGGAAAATCCAAAAAAATCACCTTTATTTCTCACCAGATCCACCTACTTATCCAATAACACCAATCAAAAGGGGCACACCAAAGCACCAAAGCATCTCCAGCGGTACTCCTAACTATCATTTGACTACTAATCCAACAACATCAATCAAAAGGGGCACACCAAAGCACCAAAGCATCTCCATGGGTACTCCTAATTATCATACGACCTCAAGACTAAACCTAGGGCTAGAATTCGAGCCGAGTCGAGCCAGCTCGGCTCGACTTGCTAGAGCTAGTTTCGTTAACGAGCTAGCTCGACTCGACTCGTTACTATAACGAGCTCAAACCCAAGATTGGCTCGACTCGTATAACTCGCGAGCTGGCTCGTTTAGCTTGTTAAGCTCGTTGAAGATATAAACATAAAGCCCTCAAATATGATAAAAATCATTATGTATATATTAAGCATATATATCACTAAACAATTGTAATTTCCTTGTAATGTATGAGTCTCCTGTTAGTCTAGGCCTTCAACGGTTGGGCCTTGGGTTGTGCGCCTGGGATGTAGGTTGTTTAGTGGCTGGTCTTTCTTTGTATTGGGAGTGGCTGATCTATTGTATCGAGCCTAACGAGTTACACGAGTACGCGTGAGATTGGCTCATTTAACTTGGTCTATAAACGATCTTAAACTAAAGCTTGGCTCGACTCGTTATTCTTCGAGTTCGAGTCGATTCGAGCCGAGTCACGAGCTACTTGTTTAGCTTGCGAGCTTCGAGCTTTTTTTCCAGCCCTAACTAAACCTCTCCTTAACAATGAAGGCATACGTCAGAAAAAATGTTTCTAGATCTAATACTCCCATGGACACTTGGACAACAAACTAACCAAATAAGATAGCTCAAAAGAGCCCCTTCCTTGGAACCTAGAGTAGTAAACGAATAAGAAGCCCCCGCTCCTTTACAAAAACCTAACCTTCCTGCATACAAAAGGAACAAAACCACCATCATTCCATCCACAGAGGAATATCAATCACAGGGCCTACCAACGCCCAGCCAAGAAATAAAAGGCATAGATCCACACCCCACTAAAAACAAGCACAAGTACTCTTCCTAATTCTTTTCATCTGCTAAATCAACATAGAAGAGCAAGATGAGCTTGCACATCTTCTTCCTAGCAACTTCGGAGTACTGCATATCTGCACCTTGGGATCCAACCCGCCTACAAATGAACAGACCAACATATCAAATCTCGAGCGGATAAGAGGGGGGAGGGGGATGGGGAAGTGGAGAGGGCGCTCACCGCTCACTTTGCATGTCGGATTGGAGGCCGCTCACCTCGGGTCATTCTTTCCGGAGGTGCATGAACGCGAGGATGACGACCCGATGCTCCTCTAGCCAATGGCGACTCCTCTAGCCGCTGCTCCTCTCGGTGATGACCACAATGGAGGAGTGGCGGGGGGCTCCTGCCAATATGTGGTGGGGAGGCGGCCAGAGCTGACCGGGGGGCGGAGGCAGAGACCTCTCTCTCGTGAGGGCCGACGGTGGGCCAGGCTCCTCCTGCCGAGGAGTGCTCCTCTTGCTGAGCACCGAGGGGCGAGAAGGAGGAGACGATGCGACGGCTGTGAGGCTGAGGATGGGGAGCAGGGCGAGCGGCGGAGGCGCGATGGGGAGGACAGGAGCGCGGTGGGGGAGGACATGAGCGAAGGAGAGGGGCGCAAGTGGGGTGGAGGCTAGGGTTCTGAACCAATCGGGCACCCTCCTCGCCCAGACGTGAAACCCAGCCATCCACACCACGCCACGCACGACCACACACATGAAAAGACAAAAATGCCATCGGCGGGGCACGGGAATAACAGCGGTGCCACGCTGGGGAGGGGACTATTCATTGCTACAGTCGATCGTTTTGATCCAACGGCCGGTGTCATCCTGAGGCGAGATCCGCCGGTCGAAATCCAATCAAGCAAAAGATCCAACTGCCAGGAACGCCAAATCGCTGAGGAGGCTGAAGTTCTCCCACACTAGTGCAGAACCGGGCATTAGCACCGGTTCGTAAGGCTCTATAGTGCCGGTTACATAACCGGCACTAATTTGTGGTCACTAAAGGCCCCCCCTTTAGTACCGGTTCAGCACGAACCGGTGCTAAAGGGCAACCACGTGGCACGAGCCAGCTCCGGGGACCTGGAGCCCTTTAGTACCGGTTGGTAAGACCAACCGGTACTATAAGGTTTGGGGTTTTTAGTTTTATGATTTCTTTTTCATTTAATTTTGTGTTTCCATTTTAATTCTTTTTAGTTTCTTTGGTATTTTACGATACTACACATTGTACCGTTATGCATATATATATATATATATATATATATATATAAATTTCTAGTAGAACCAATCATGCATATATATATCACATCAATGTCTCACAAATTAAACCACCATATTAATTAATTCACACATACACACATGTATAGCTATATACAATTTCTCCTACATATGAATGTTGCCTTCGGAGCCAGTGGCATTAGCCTAATTGGTGCTTTCGGAGCACGATGACAATTGAAAGTGGTTTTCATGGGGGCGGTAGCGGGTAATAGAATTCTCCATTCGGATTTATGACTGGTCGAGCAAAAATCCGCTATTTCCTCTTGAAGTGCTTCTACGCGCTCCGTTTCTATGAGCTTCTCCCGCACCTCTTTGAACTGTTAAGAAGGAGATCAATATGCATGTGTATTAGTTTTGTGACTAGCTAGATATCGATAATGGTGTAAAAATTGTGAATAGTGTTCTGACAAGCGTACCCATTGTTGTCTTTGAGATCTGCTCCTTCGGACGCCATCATGCGAATGTTCTCGCATAAGCAGAATGCACAGATCAGTCCCTGCGCTTTGCTTGAGGCCTTTACGAGAATGGAATTTGATCAGATAAAAATTAATCAAGCATGATAATTAAAGAGATGGCAGCTAGCTAGCTAGCTAGTACTATAATTACTTACCTTGGGTGAAACCATTGAAGCTTTTGTTTCCATTCACCTTCCGTGGCGCTAATGAATCTTGCCCAAGCCCTGCCGTCGACAAAGAAAATGAATAAAGGGGTTATTAAATAGTTCATATCATGAAATGACGAACTAAATAGGCCGAGATATATAGTTAATAATGATTGAAATTACCTGTTGACTATCCGATACAAGATGTTAAAGTCAGTGTTTTTTGAGATTAGTGAGTCCAGTATTTCAATTATTCCGACGTCAACTTTAATGATACACAAGACCGAGTGAAATCTGCATGCACACACGTTTACATGTCTTAATTAAGCGGGCATATGTAAGCAAAAACATGTAGCTAGCTAGTAGGTAAAAACAGAGAATTTGTAGTACAAGACAGTGTGACTCACCCAAAGTGGTAAGGAAGTAGTATATCTTCATTGTATTTGAGGCGCTTCAAGAACTCTAGCATGCTGTCCTCTACTTCCTTTGCATGATGTTCATTTATCTTCCATGTGAATTCATTAACGGCGTTTGGGTCAATGAACCCAATGCCAAAGCGTCCACCTTTTCTCATTTCATATATCTTCATCCTGCATAATACCACAGAAAAGAATATAGTGAGGATAATAACAGGTAATGATTGATCAAAAGGATCACTACAGCTAGCTTGAGACTTAAATTATAGAAAGAGATCACTTACAGACAATAGCAACTAACGATAGATTTGTCGAAAGGCGTCTGATTGTATAACTGAAACAGTTCTAAATACTCAACGGACCCAGCTTTCTCATGGTAGTAATGGTCCTTCTTGACATTCACCATGAGGGACACTCGATCTAAAATCTTGGTAATGTTCATGTACCATTGATGCAATTCATACATTCTCGTTGGGAGGTTCTTGACCTTATGCAGGCGCAACCAAAGGTTGGCCCCGGACATATTTCCGTTTTACTTCATCCTCTCTAAGCAAAGGCATGGGCTCGATCTCGAGGAGTTGTCCAACAGTGATGTTGAGAACTTCAGCCTGCATTATATGCTCCTCCGTTATTACCACATTGCCCACCTCGGGAACATGCCTTTGTTTGCCCACAATAATATTGGGGCGTACTATCACTGTTGTTGGCACAACAAGCGAGGGATCGATTCGCCGCTGTTCTCCCAGTGGGAATGGTTTTCCGCATTTTTGGCAGCTGCTTCTTGTTTGCTCGATCCCGATGTAGGCGTGCTCGCCTCCCTTTGTAGGCGTGCTCGATTTAACTTCCTAATGTGGCGCTCATAGTCTCTGTGTCAACAGGCTTGGAAGCTGGTGGTTGAGCCATCTGAATGAAGTGGTCAATCGTTTCCTCGTGCACTTTCTCCCTTGGTGGCGGTGGCGGTTTCGGTGCAAAATGGGCTTCCACCTCGGCCTTGATATGGCTGTGATTTCCTCCTCGGACCTGTCATAAGACCTCTGCGGAACAGGCTTGAGGCTTGGACCATATTTATATCGCTTGCCTCCTTTGTACTTCTGTACTACCTCGACTCGTGCCGCCACGCACCATAGCTGCGGGTGTCTCTTCTGCGATTGCCGAGGCGGCGGAGGCGGCCGACGGGACTGAGTTGGACGAGGAGGAGTGGCTGAGGTTGTGCGGACTTGGAGGAGGTGGGCGTCTGACGCTGTGGAGGACTTGGAGGAGGAGGATTGTCCGACACTTTGCCGGACTTGGAGGAGGAGGATTGTCCCGACACTTTGCGGACTTGGAGGAGCGGAGTCTGCTGACTCGGTGGCGGACTTCGACGAGGACTCGGGTGACGCGGTGTCGGTGGCCTTGGAAAGATGATGCAATCCTTTTTCCATAGGATGATACGATGTTTGGCCTCTCCGAGAAAGCACTCGCCGTCACCTCCAGCAATGTCAAGCTGTAGCCCCGAATATGGTGGGTCCACCACCTCATCAACCAAGACACGAGCATAGCCCGCTGGAATCGGGTTGCAATGGAAGGTTGCCTCGGGGGGATTTGTGAAAGCACAACCGTCCGCCACCTTCATGGATATGTTCTTCATTTTGACGTGTAGCTCGCAGTTAGTGTTCTCCGTGATGTCATCCACGGGTATCTACCCAACATTGCGTCGTCAGGGGACGGAACCCACACCGCTTCTCGGCATGGATGGGCGGTGCTATCAATGCTGGATCATCCGCTAGCTGCTGCAGCCTCTGAGACCCCTTTGATGGGTAAGTGAGTCGATCTGCTCCTGCTGCCGCTGGAATTTGACCGCCAATTCCGCTTGACTTGCTTCTAGGCCTTGAAGGCGTTCATAGTCCCTTCCTCTGCTCCTCCTCCATCTTCCTCTTCTTCTCCTCCGCAATCTTCTTTCTCGCACGGGTTCTATAGTCGTTGTTCCATCTGAAAACCCTCATACCACGGCAGAGCGCCCTTGCCTCGTGTTCTTCCCGGGTGTTCAGGATTTCCCAGGGCACGCGTAAGCTCGTCATTCTCTCTGTTGGGCTGGAACACCCCCGTTCGTGCCTCTTCTATTGCAACAAGTATCGCATCGTCAGCTCCCTTCAGACTTGCCCTCGTCGAAACATTGCCTGTCTCTTGGTCCAACTGCCCCCCATGCGCATAGAACCAAGTCCTGACCGGGGGCCAGCTCTTAGTAGCGGAGTGACACTGCATCCTCCATCTCTTTCTCGGACTTATCCCACTTAGGCATTGCCACCGATAGCCACCGCCCCACTTATGGAACTTATCCTTTTTTCGGCATTCTTCTTGTTTATTCTCATTGTTCCTTAGCTAATTCCGAATCCTTGAATTTCACGAAATCGTCCCAATGATCACGTTGGTTCTCCGGTGTTCCTTGAATACCGGAGTCTTCCTTTCTCCGTTGACGTACTTGTTCCATTCACCATTCTTGTAGTTCTTGAATGCGATCGCCATCATCTTAAGAGCAGCCTCTTTGACTTTCTCGCACATACGCTACGTGAAATGATCTGGTAGGGTGAAATGTTCCATGAGAGTATCCCAAAGCAGATCTTTTGATTCTTGTCGACATAAGTAACATCTGGGCGTGGCTTTCTTTGGCGCTCTCCATTCTTGAAGTTTGATCGGGAGTTGGTCCTTCACAAGAACTCCCGACCGCGAACGAACTTGTCCGCAATCTTCTTAGGCGCTAATGGTTTGCCGGTAGGGCCGCATGCCTCGATATTGTACTTTCGCCCGGCTTCAACTTTTTGTTCGGGCCTCGTTTAAATCCTTTTGCACGAAGATTTGCTCGATCCGGATGGCTGAAAGAACAAAGATCAATTCGTTAATATATCTTCAAGTCATTTAAAACATGTGATGATCACGGATGCTGCTTATATAAATATATATACCTCGTCGGTGTTTGTTGTTTCAGGATCATGTTCTTCGTCATCGTCATAGTTCATGACTTCGTCGTGATCGAATATCATATCACCCTCTCCGGTGTTGTTTAGAAATTCGGAGCCGTCATAATCTTCTTCATTTTGATTATCATCGCCTTGCGTATCATATCGAACATGGTGCATTCTCCCTCTCTGTCGGTATTATGCGCCATAGCTTTTGTTTAACTAATCCAAAAGAAATATAAAACAATTTAGTATTCAAATCTCGAATAATAGATATAATCTCGAATACATCGTCCAGAATAATAGATATAATCTCGAATACATCGTCTCGAATAATATATAATATTGAATAGTACATCACGGCTATTAGCTAATAAAGATCGAATACTACTGAAGAATCTAGGACACTCGCGGTTCCTCGTGGCAAGGCGATGGACACCCAAAGAGAAGGAACCCTCACGGGATCATAGCTGAAGTGAGATCCCGAAGATCTTGCCACGTATTGGAGAACCTGCCGCCCTCTAACGCAACCATGTAGCGATGGGCGTGCTCGTCCTCCTCCACGACACGGCGACGTACCACCTCCGGCGGGGCGGGTCCCTCCGCACCAAAATCGGCCACGTGAACGCCACCAAACGAGATCGGGTCGACTATGGGACCCGCGGCGGGTTCCTCGTCAGCGGCGCGCCCTCAAGCAGCACCTCCAGTGCCAGCCAGCGGAGCCAGTCCGGACATGGGTCGGCTGGGCGTCGTCGCAGACGGGTCGACGGCGAGGATGCGGGCGGCATCGTCGAGAACAAATACTAGCTATATGCCATAAAAAGTAACATTTTTAATGATTGGATTTTGATAACTAAAATTTCTAACATTTCTATATAACTAACATTTCTATAACATTTCTAACAATGCTATATATAACTAACATTTCTATAACATTTCTAATATTTCTATAACTAAAAACAGAAAAAAATTATAACATTTCTATATATATAACTAACATTTTATAACTATTTCTATAACTAAAAAATAGAAAAATTTCTAACAATTCTAACTTTTTATAACTATTTCTATAACTAAAAACAGAAAAATTTCTAACAATTTCTAACATTTCTAACAATTCTAACAATTCTAACATTTCTAACTATTTCTAAAAACAAAAATGTCTAACAATTTCTTAAAACAGAAAAATCTATAACTAAAATGTATGTGTGTGTGTGTGTGTGCGCCGGCACGGCAGCAAGGCGAGGAGAGCAGCAGACGGGACGGCAACGGCAGCGCTGTGACGGGACGGGCGAGGCGAGGAGGCGGCAGACGGGACGGGGCGTCTGGGCAGTCTGGCGGCGACGGGACGGGACGTCTGGTCGGGCGGCAGCGATGACGGGACGTTGACGACGCGGCGAGACGGGCGGCGGTGACAGACGGGACAGACGAGGGGCGACGGACGACGGGCGCGACGGCGGCAGCGGCGGCGGCGGCGGCGGCAGGCAGGCGGCGTCGAGGAGATGGAGGCGGCGAGGCGGCGGCGATGGTGCGAGAGGAGAAGAAGCGAGAGAGAGATGAGAAGGCAGCGAAATTTGAAGTGTTTTCCTATATAGAAGCACCTTTAGTACCGATTGGAGCCACCAACCGGTACTAAAGGTCTGTTTTGCCGAGCCAAGCGGCGGAAGCGACCCCTTTAGTACGGGTGGTGGCACAAACCGGTACTAAAGGCCCCCTTTAGTACCGGTTTGTGCCACGACCGGTACTAAAGGAAATCTTATTAGCGCAGCAGTGATCTTGAAGTTTAGTCCCACCTCGCTAGTCGAGGGCTACCTGACTGGTTTATAAGCCCGATCAGGCGGTAGCTCTCTCGAGCTCCTCTCCTAATCAGGCCTCTGGGCCTACCTGTCCTCCTCGCCTTGTGGGTCTCTTGGGCCTTTGCGGGCCTGCATCCGCCCTTGAAAGGTTGTGTCGCTAGTCGATGCTGGCCGCTTTGGCCCGATGGCGGGCTTTTTTTCTTAATTTTTTGCTTTATTTTTTTGTTTTATTTATTTTTGAGTTGTTTTTGCTGTATTTAGTGTTTCTTTGTGAATATTTTTGCTTTAGGTACAAAAATTACAAATTTTCTGTTAGTGCGGTAGATTTCAAATTTGAATAGTTTAAATTTTGAATTATTTGAAATTTGTGTGAACCACTAGTTTGTGAATAACTTAACTTTGAAAAAAGTTTTTTTAGTGATTCTTTTTTCTTATGTTTAATATTAGTGTGTTTTATCATTATATTCAATTTATTAATGATTAGGTTATTTAAAAAATGAAATGCCTTTGTAACAGTTCAGTTTTCGTCGGAAACCCTAATACTTCGAAAGAGATTGTCCATTTTGTACACGAAGTGCATCCAGTTTTTGCCGTAACCCTCTCTACTTTCTTGCACATGCTATTTGTATGAAATTATGATACCATGCCAACTTTCAACCTTTTCTGAGTTCATTTGAATTGCTTTTCAATTTCAGGGTCATTTAGCTGGAAAAAATCAGTAAATGCATGAAAAGAATTTGTTTGCACATAAAATTTCTTCGCGTTTCAAATGCCAAAACACATAACTACCCTAACTATTACAGACATTCCCTCCGGGTGTGAAACACGAAAAAAGTGATGATAGTGAAGCCGATCACATCCCGGATCTTTGGGTGTGAAACTTTTTCTTCGCGTGTGTCCCTTTGCGCCGTAACCATGGAAAATCTTCATCATTTAACGGGATGCTCGGGTCAATATTCACTTTGTGAATGGAGCAATTTCATCAAACTTTTCATAATCTTCGACTTGTCATCTTGTCATCCACTCCCACGATGTTTCTCTTCCCGTAAAGAACTATGTGCGCTTTGGCTCATTATACGATGCATTCGCTTCCTTATCTTTTCTTTTTCTTGGCTTGGTAGACATGTCCTTCACATAGAAAACCTGTGCCACATCATTTGCTAGGACGAATGGTTAAATCGCATCACGCAAGATTGTTGAGATCCTTGTTGTCATTTTGTCTCGCGGGTCTTCCGTTACCCGCCTCGTGTCATATTGACCCATTTGCACGAAACAAAGGGACCTTTAAACCACGTCGATAGTCAAGTTCCCATATGTCCTGTATATAACCATAATATGTTTCCTTTCCCGTCTTGGTTTCTGCATCAAAGCGGACACCACTGTTTTGGATGTGCTCTTCTTATCTTGGGCGATCGTGTAAAATGTATTACCATTTATCTCATACCGTTTGAAAGTCATTATATTCGAAGATGGTAACTGGGACAGCAAGTACAGGTCATATTCAATAGAGGTGTCATGCATGGTATGTGTCTGCAACCAGTTGGCAAAACTCCTGGTTTGTTCACGTGTAATCCACTCATCAGACCGCTCCGGGTGTTTGGAGCGTAGCAAATTCTTGTGTTCATCCATATACGGAGCCACCAAGGTGGAATTTTGTAGAACTGTGTAGTGTGCTTCAGTGAGAGAATGTCCGTCCATACATATTATTTGTTCCCTCCTAGCGTGCCTTTTCCATCGATCGCCCTTATGCGCGATTCGGGAACACCAATCGGCTTAAGGTCAGGAATAAAGTCAATACAAAACTCAATGACCTCCTCATTTTGATGGCCCTTGGAGATGCTTCCTTACGGCCTAGCACGGTTATGAACATATTTCTTTAAGACTCCCATGAACCTCTCAAAGGGGACATATTGTGTAGAAATACAGGACCCAAAACGTTAATCTCTTTGCATAGGTGAACTAGGGCGTGCGTCATGATGTTGAAGAAGGATGGTGGGAACACCAACTCGAAAGCCCGACAAGACATTGCACCAAATCATTACGTAACCTTGGTATGATTTCTGGATCGATTACCTTTCGAGAGATTGCATTGAGAAATGCACATAGCTTCACAATGGCTAATCGAGCGTTTTCGGTAAAGCCCCTCAATGCAACCGAAGTAGTTGCGTCATAATCACGTGGCAGTCATGAGACTTTAGGTTTCGGAACTTTTCTCGCCATGTTTATTATTCCTTTATATTCGACGAAGCCAAGCGGTACCTTAATCTCGAGCAGGCATTCAAAGAAGATTTCCTTCTCTTCTTTGGTAAGGCGTAGCTTGCATGACCACGATGTATGCCGTCTTCTCCGTGCATACGTTGCTGGTCCTCCGTGCCTCAAGTGTATCTTTTGTCTTCCCATACACGCCCAAGAAGCCAAGCAGGTCACGCAAAGATTCTTCGTCACGTGCATCACGTCGATTGCGGAGCGGACCTCTAGGTCTTTCAATATGGCAGGTCCCAAAATATAGATTTCTTCTTCCACATGGGTGCGCGTCCGTCGCGTCCTTGAACAGGTTGTCCGCGGGAGACCCTTTCCAAATATCACCTTCAAATCCTTGACCATATCATGTACATCAGCACCGATGCGGTGGCGAGGCTTCGTCCGGTGATCCGCCTCACCTTTGAAATGCTTGCCTTTCTTTCTTACGGGATGCTGCTCGGAAGAAATCGGCGATGTCCTGTACACATTCTTCTTACAACTATTCAAATATATATTGTCGGTATCATCCAAACAAAGGCGTGCATCCGCGGTATCCCTTGTTTATGCGTCACGAAAGGTTATTGAGAGCAGGCCAATCATTGATGGTCATGAACAGCAACGCCTTGAGGTCAAATTCTTCCCCATGTGCTCATCACGCGACGTACACTGTTCCATTCCACAGTTGTAAGAGTTCTTCAACTAATGGCCTTAGGTACACATCAATGTCGTTGCCGGGTTGCTTAGGGCCTTGGATGAGCTTGGCATCATAATGAACTTCCGCTTCATGCACAACCAAGGAGGAAGGTTATACAAACATAGAGTCACGAGGCAGGTGCTATGGTTGCTGCTCTGCTCCCCAAAAGGATTAATGCCATCTGCGCTTAGACCAAACCATACGCTCCTTGCGTCATCGCAAACTCCTTCCCGTACTTTCTTTCGATTTTTCTCCACTGCGACCCGTCGTGGGTACTCTCAACTTTCCGTCTTTCTTACGGTCTTCTCGTGCCATCACATCGCCTTGGCATGCTCTTTGTTTTGGAACAAGCGTTTCAACCGTGGTATTATAGGAGAATACCACATCACCTTGGCAGAATCTTCTTCCGGGCGCTCGCCCTCGACATCACCGAGCTCATCGCGGCTGATCTTATAGCGCAATGCACCACATACCGGCAAGCGTTCAAATCCTCGTACTCACGCGGTAGAGGATGCAATCATTAGGGCATGCATGTATCTTTTGCACCTCTAACCCTAGAGGGCGACAGCCTTCTTTGCTTCAGACGTACTCTCGGGCAATTCGTTGTCCTTTGGAAGCATATCTTTTATCATTACCAAAGCAACTTTCCAAATCCCTTGTCGGATACACCATTCTCGCCTTCCATTGCAGCAATTCCGGTGTGGTGCCCAGCTTTTTCTAGTCACCTACGCAATTCGGGTACAACAATTTTTTGTGATCCTCTAACATGAGCTGCAACTTCTTCTTCTCCAAATCACTTGCGCAGTTTCTCTTTGCATCGGCAATGGCCCGACCTAGATCACCAACGGGCTCATCGATGCCTCTTCTTCACTTCTTCCGCATTGCCGGCTCAGCTTCTTCCGCATTACCGCTCAGCTTCTTCCCCCATTGTTGTATCATCGTATTCAGGGAACCCATGGCGGGATAGCTGTCATCGTCCTCTTCTTCTTCATTGTCTTCCATCATAACCCTCTTTCTCCATGCTTGGTCCAAACATTATAGTGGGGCATGAAACCGGACTCAAACAGTGGGCGTGAATGGTTCTTGGCGTGGAGTAATTGCGATCATTCTTACAGACAGCACATGGACAAGGCATAAAACCATCCGCCCGCTTGTTTGCCTCACCGCAAGCGTAAAAGTATGCTGCGCCCTCAACGAACTCGGGAGAGCATCGGTCATCGTACATCCATTGCGGCTCATCTTCATTACACAACACCGAATAGACCAAATTAATACAAGTTCATACATAAAGTTCATACAACACTTAAATGCAACAAACAAATAACTCTCTAGCTAAAGCATTTAAATGCAACAACAAATGCGATCAAGATCGCAACTAAGGTAACAATTGATCCAACAGCATAATGATACCAAGCCTCACTATCGATGGCATATTTTCTAATCTTTCTATTCTTCAAGTGCATTTTCTCCATCTTGATCTTGTGATCATCGACGACATCGGCAACATGCAACTCCAATTCCATCTTCTCCCCCTCAATTCTTTTCAATTTTTCTTTCAAGTACTCGTTTTCTCTTTCAACTAAATTTAACCTCTCTACAATAGGGTCGGTTGGAATTTCCGGTTCACATACCTCCTAGATAAAAATATCTATGTCAACTTGATGGGCATAATTTGTCATAAACACGAAATGCAACTAATAGTTTTAAAAGAGAATATACCACATCCGAATCATAACAAGGACGAGGGCCGACGGGACGGATATCAAAACCATGGCACTATGTATAACAAACAACGACGGGTAAGATAATTATTACATGATTAACTATATATCCAAATCACACAAACATCAATTTTTATATAAAATTACATGAACAAGAGGCTCACCACAAGGTGGTGCCGTGACGGACGCAGTGGGCGATCGGCGGTGGTTCGACGGAGATTTAGAAGGCACTAAGTAAACCACACCTACATATGCAAACTAAGTGTTATTTTTGACCTCAAATTGCATATAAATCAAATACTAGCACATATATATATTTCCTCCCAAATTACTAAACTCACAAATTAGTAACTATACAAAGCATGGGAAGAACTAATCTAGCAATGAGAGTTGAATGGACAAAGTTGCTAACCTTTGTGATCATTTGAATGGATGGGGGCCTTCAAATCTTGACAAATTTTGGGTAAAATTTGTGAGGAGCTCGAGGGGAAAGGGGAAGAACAGAGGAGAAGTGAGGGGAAAGGGGAAGAACAGAGTGGCTCGGGTGGACGAAGGGTTTATGTACGTGCACCTTTAGTACCGGTTCGTGCCACGAACCGGTACTAAAGGTGCTGGAGGGGGCCCAGACTGACAACATCCTGCCACCATCCTCAGTAGTACCGGTTCGTGGCACGAACCGGTGCTAAAGGTTAGACACGAACCGGTATTAATGAGAGCGGCCCGGCTAGCCGTTGGAACCGGCACTAATGTATACATTAGTGCCGGCTCTAATACAAACCGGCACTAATGTGCTGCACGTTTGACCCTTTTTCTACTAGTGCCATCATTCTTGTTTCTCGATGGGCTGAGATGCAAGTCAAGTATGGAGAGAGCTTACACATTTTCTTTTTGGTCGAGTGAGAGAGCTTACACATGACCCCGCCACACAACTTGTGAACATGCCAACTAAATTCAGTCAACACTCGAATATTTGTCTACCTGCATTTGTCGATCCTTCGGGCAAGTATATAAAATATTTGTATCCCGTTGAAACGCACGAGCAATTACCTATTTTATTAGTTAATAAAAAAATAAGTTGCCATGTTCCACTTTTCTTTTCATCATCCTTCATCCAACCTTTTCCGTATGATAATCAATCACCATAATTTACTCACCTTCTGGAACGTTTTTAATTTAATTTACATACCAAACTTCTCATAAAAATATAAGGTAAATCACAGATAGGATTTGATAAACATTTATTTACATAATCACATTAATATGGACAGGTAAACCACAAGCTAACGTACTAGAATATTTATTTCCCGTTGCAACGCACGGGCATTGTCGTAGTATTTTTATTTAAAAAGAACTTTCCATTTACCCTCTTCTTTGTCCAACCTCTACGCCACCTTCCCTTCTCATGTTTGATTATTTTCTCTTATATATGATTTTTCTCTGAAATAATAATATTTTTGGTATGTTCATAAATTCTTGCCAAATAAGTGCTTAATAATAAGATGGCAATTTTCCTTCCATCTTGTCCTAAATATTATTTTCTTTGGTAAGTCAATAAATTCTTACCAAACAAGTGCTTAACAATAAGATGGCAGTTAAATCATGACAACTGCATACAAAAACTTGCTAAGATTTTAGCGCACCAATGTAATAATAGACATTCAATCATGGACTAATCTACTACAATATTTATTGCAACGCAAGTGCAATTATCTCTTTTTTTTTTGAGAAACACACGGGCAATTATCTAGTCTAGTTAAAACCATGAGCGTGAAAACTACTCCTATGTACTCCCTCCGTTCCTAAATATTTGTCTTTCTAGACATTTCAAATGGACTACCACATACGGATGTATGTAGACATATTTTAGAATATTGGTTCACTCGTTTTGCTCCGTATATAGTCACTTGTTGAAATATCTAGAAAAACAAATATTTAGGAACGGAGGGAGTATTTGTCCAACAAAAGAAGCGAATGGAAGCCCAACGGTTGGATGAGATTTGGAAACTGCAGTGCTTGTATTGTCGGCTGGGTTGTGCTCTCGGTCACATATGACATATTGCCGAGCTGATCGAGATGCAAGTCATGGGGAGAGCTTACACATGGACGACCCCGTGACACAAGCTGTGAACATGCCAACTAAATTCAGTCAACACTTGTGAATATTTGTCTAGCTGCATGCATTTGTTAATCCTTGCTCCCCTGTAATGTAAGCCGGAGCTCTGTCTATACATCGACTTGGCAGCGCAAATTTTGTGAGCACAGCCCAATCCTCCTGATCGATCGGTGACGAAGACGTTTCCCGGTAGCACATGTAAGGTAAGCGAGGCGATTGTTGGAGGCACTTCTTGATTCTTGCACCATGCGCAGCAGTATAAATACGGGCGCCACCCCCAACGTCCCAACTGCCTCGCCCCCGCCTCCCACACCAACTCTTCAAATTCACGCCACCCCCAACGTCCGCTTCCATGTCCGCCTCCGCCTCCGCCTCCGCTTCCATCTCCATGTCCTCCGCCGCGTCCTCCTCCATCTCCACGTCCTCCGCCGCCTCCTCCTCCTCCATCTCCATGTCCTCCGCCGCCGCTTCTTCCTCACCGTCCCCCGCCGACGCAGCGCTCGCGCCGAGCGGCCTCGACTACGACACGGCCTTTCCGGTTCTGGGGAGTTTGCCACCGCGTCCTCCCAGGAGCGAGAGAGCTGCGCCGCCGCCGCGTACTTTGAGGAGGAGCGAGGACCGTCGGAGAGGAGGGAATACGCCCTGCTACACGTTCGACAGGGGCACCGTCGGCATGTCGCTTGGTTCGCTCTACGGGCGCGCGGACGATACCGCGCCAGGGACTGCGGCCACGGCCGAGGCGGCGCCGGGGACGACTTCTTCCGCGCCTGTATCGACAACCTCGTCGGGGAAGCTTCGCTGCAGCGGCGGCGGTTCTCTCAGGTGCGATCAGTTCCGGCCAAGTTTTCCAGTCGATTTCTTGCTCTCTTGCAAGCTAATCGGAGGAACTCGTTCAGGGGCTCCCGCCCTGCTGCCTGCTGTGCAGGTGTTCGGCGGATACAGCTTCGGGTACACGATGGGCGACCTCTTCCAGGACCTCCAGGTCGAGCCGCCGGACCTCGGGCAGCATCTCCAGGTCGTCAACGAGCCGAGGCATCCGCCGCCGCCCCGGTACCAGCGGCTTCAGGCCCTCCGCTACTTCAACGCGCCGATGGCTCAGGTTCAGCTCCAGGGGCCTCCGCCCCAGTCCGCGCCGCCGAGCTTCGGGCAGCAGTCCCAGGTCCCAGCTCGCCCGCTACACCAACGGGTTGCGTCCGATGCACCTCGCGGCATTCCAATTCCAGTTCGAGCATCAGCAGGGGTCCTTCACGGGTTTCGTCAGGGTACAGGACAGGTACACTACGATTTGCACAGGAATTTTTCATGCACAGTAACTGGTGACCTTTGATTACATTTGTCATGCACAACGTTCAGATTTTGGCCTAGATGTTGTTTGCTGCATTCCAATGATCCTCTGTGGTTTGCTGGAGTTGTTTTAGTCCCAGACACGGTTTGCTGAAACCGTTGTAGTATGAAAAAACAGTTTACTGAAACTCTTGTATCTGAAACTGATAGGTGTTAGGAATTCTCTGCATGCAACCGTTGTAATATTGTAGATAAGTAAAAGAAGATCTCTTATTGGGGTAATAAATCATCATGGAACTTAAAACACCAAATCAGTTGAGCTGTATTCAGGTTTTGTACATGAGCTGTAAGCTTTGATCTTGTTTTTTTTTTTTTCTACAAAACTCTGAGATTTAGATTGTTCATCTGCCTCCTTCTGATATTCTTTGGCAATAATGTACTCTGGTCTTGCATCTATTATGCACAATGTACAGATGCGTTGGTGTAGATCACAGAGGTGTAGATACTATTTTACTGCATGAAAATATGTAGAATCTTTCTTTAGTTGAGTGCTAATCCGATCGTGCTTGGAAAAAGGATATTATAGAAGAGTAAAAGTAGTTCATTTAGGATTTGGTAGTTGCCTGAAACTGTTGCAGTCCTTGATTCAGATAGTTCAGTTCCATTCTGGAACATTTGCCTATAGGTAGATAGGCAAATCAAGTTCAGTCATATCATTTCACCTTTTGTAGATAGTATACTAATTTTCTAACCTCTAAATTAATTCCTTAAAAGAAAACCTCTGAATATAATTCAGTTTGTATCTTACAATGCCGCATAAAGCTTAGTTCCTTGCACATTATATTTTTTGAAGATTTTCCCTTCTTGATCTTGTTATTGATCATGTTTGGTGTCTAACTCGCTCATAATTTCTGCTGCCTAGGATGAGCTGCAACACTCGGATGTCGACGCAGAGTAGATGAAGATCAGAGTGGGAGTTCTTCACAAGTTCAGAGTGGAAGTTCTTCACAAGTTCGGGATACGATGACAGCAGAACTGGACGCCTACTTTTGCCTATAAAATACATAGATATGGTTTAGAAAACTGCAATCAGCAGCTCTCGTGTTTCTTCTGCTAGCTAAACTCGTTCCGTTCCGTCGACAAAACAGAAGTTTTGGCCTCGCGGTCCTATGATTCAAGACTATTGAATGCGTTGATACTGCATGTAGTGACTACTGAATGTGATTCGTGGATGAAGCATTTCACCGTAGAGATTTTTGCAATGAGTTAATGATAATGCAGTTTTCTTTACATCATCAATTCGCATAACTGGAAAATGCAGTGGTTTTATGATAGAGCAGGGCGGCAAATCAATTTGATTGTTCTGCTTTTCCTTGGAATCAGCTTGGATTTTGTGAGAAAACTTGATTGTTTGGCAATGCTTTTCCTTACGAGCATGCATGCATACTTGTGAAACTTGGATAGATTTGATTCTTTGGCCAAAATATCATGGGGATACTTGTAGGTAGCAAGTTTTTGCAATTCCTGTCAAGAACAGACACATCATAATGATGATGATCTGCACCAGCTACTGAGAATGTTTCAGGATCACAGATTCACAAATGGCTTGCCACTGACAATTTATCTGTATTCAGTCAGATAGAGTTGCAGTTTCCAGTTCATCTACTGTGATGTCTGTCTACCATGCTCGTTAATGTGACGATGATATCCACCTTGTCTTTTCTGTCTGTTGAAATCAATACGACTCCTCAATCAGGAATAGTATGTAAGAACATCATAGGTCTTATGCTCACAATTTTCCATATATAGCAGAGGACGTATGGAACCTTTAATTGATGCTGCAGTGGTAGCAACATCATTGATTACCTGGGGATGCAAATTTTCTGCTTGATGTCCATGTGCTGCTACGAAAGTGTGTTTGAATAAAAGAAGAAATGACACAACAGAAGAAATGAAATAAAAATGGTTGACATAAAGAATTACCAATTCACTGACAGTCAGAGCATTGTGGTAACAATGGACTTTTGAAGATGTGCTAAAGAGTGGCTTACCCATAGTAGAGTATGGAGGAGCAATGTACTAGTCTTCATCGAGCAGTGCAATCAAGAAAGGTGGTCCAACTTGAGGAAGTCAAGATCGTCGTCATCTAGCTCAAGTGGACTATGTGCAAGGCAAATGTTTGCCCTTGATATGTTTTCTATTTTACCAGTCTCATGGTGGTAGTAGGGAGACCGGGTTATAGGATCGATTGTCGTAATACCAAGAGGGGCTCTCAAGTAAGTAGCTTGATTGTATCGTCGAAGAGAGCTCAAACCATTGCATCCTTGCATCTTTTTCTTTGTTCTTGTTTGGCTTCTCTCTTGTGAGTTGTGGAGCTTGTCGTCTTCTTCATGACAAGCTCAAATTCATCAAAAACGGACTTTGTATGCATCATCTTTGCGTTTTTGGTGTTAGAGATTTTGCCGGTTCAAATTTGGGAAGGTTCTCTTCCTTATCCTATGGCATTTATTCTCCTTTGCTAGTTCTTAATATAACTAGCTTGTCAGTTCATATTTGGGAAGGTTCGCTGTTGGATAGTACTTGTCGTCCTCTATCCAACAAGGTTGAGTTTGCTCATTTCGGAGCCCGTATGCAGAAGTTAAGGCTGTTTCAGTCTCTGGACAGTTTTTATGTGCTCAGGCGGTAGTACCGCTCGGTACCACAATAGTACCGCCTAAGCGGTACTTCCACTATGGACTACCGCTTCTACTACCACTTGGGAAATCCTTGATGTGCAAGTTTCTGTTGCCTAATTTCTTTTTGCAGTAGTAGGACAGTAGTAGCCCGGTAGTACCGCTTAAGTGGTACTTCTGCTGTCTACTACCGCTCCTAGTACTGCTTAAGATTTTTCTTATGTGCTTGTTTCGGTTACCCAATTTGACTAAGCAGTAGTACCGCTGATGGATGGACGGTAGTACCGCTCCGGCAGCACTGCCGCTCTAGCGCTTCACGTGCCCAGTCTGATACTCCTAGTTCTACCGCCCAAGCAGTAGTGCCGCTCCTTAGAGCGGTAGTATCGCTTGAGTGCGGGCTGGGCAGGTAACGGTTTGATTTTGGCCCCCTCTATAAAAGGGGGTCTTCTTCCCCATTGCCCCCAACTTTTTTGGAGAAGCTTTTCTCCTCCATTGTTGACCTCCAAAAACTTGGGCTTCTCTCAATCCCTTCAATGATCCTTGCTCCTTTTTGAACGAAAAGAGAGATGAGATATAGATCCACATTTCCACCAACCACTTTCTCCTCTATGTGAGGGGAGCCCCTTGGATCTAGATCTTGGAGTTCTTGGTGTTCTCCTTGTTCTTCCTCTCAGATTCCTCCATAGCGTTTATCGTTGTGGTGGGATTTGGAATGAAGGACTTAGGCACTCTGTGTGCCCTTACCATTGCATTAGTTGCATCGGTTTGATTTCTCCACGGTGATACGTGGAAGTGAAAGTTGAGACGTTTATTACTCTTGGGTGTTTGGGCACCCTAGAGCTTGTGCCTTCTAGGTGCTTGGGTGCCCTAGATGGTTGGTGGTGTCGGGAGCTCAATTATTGTGGTGGAAAGCTCCGGGGAAAGCATTGGGGTCTCCAATTAAGTTGTCGAGCTTGCATAGAGCAATTTGTACGAGCTCCGATGACCGCCCCAAGGGTTACAAAAGTGTACGTGCTCGGTGACCACCCTCAAGGGCCCCTTACACTACTAGGGAAGTGCTTATAGGTGAACCCAAATGAGTGGCGGATAAGACGGGACATCCGCTATAGCTAATTTTGAAAACAAGAAGTGGCGGGTACCAAAACGAGCCTGCCACAGCGAACGGACTAACAGTGGCGGGTAGATTACGCAACCCGCACACGTGTATTCACCCTGGCGGGACTTGTCTACGTAACTCATCAGTGACTGGCTCTACCAATGTCCTGCCACAGGTAGACGACTAAGCACTGGTGGGCGGCGCCTCGCCACAACCACTAGGTGTCCTTGGCAGACGTCCACTTATGTAAGAACATAGTGTTGGAAATATGCCCTAGAGGCAATAATAAAATGTTATTATTATATTTTCTTATTCATGATAATTGTCTTTATTCATGCTATAACTGTATTATCCGAAAATCGTAATACACGTGTGAATACATAGACCATAACATGTCCCTAGTGAGCCTCTAGTTGACTAGCTCGTTGATCAACAGATAGTCATGGTTTCCTGGCCATGGACATTAGATGTTGTTGATAACGGGATCACATCATTAGGAGAATGATGTGATGGACAAGACCCAATCCTAAGCATAGCACAAGCTCGTGTAGTTCGTTTGCTAGAGCTTTTCCAATGTCAAGTATCTTTTCCTTAGACCATGAGATCGTGTAACTCCCGGATACCGTAGGAGTGCTTTGGGTGTACCAAGCGCCACAGCGAATCGGGTGACTATAAAGGTGCACTACTGGTATCTCCGAATGTGTCATTGGGTTGACACGGATCGAGGCTGGGATTTGTCACTCCGTATGACGGAGAGGTATCTCTGGGCCCACTCGGTAATGCATCATCATAATGAGCTCAAAGTGACCAAGTGTTTGGTCACGGGATTATGCATTACGGTACGAGTAAAGTGACTTGCCGGTAACGAGACTGAACGAGGTATTGGGATACCGACGATCGAGTCTCGGGCAAGTAACGTCCCGATTGACAAAGGGAATTGAATATGGGGTTGTTTGAATCCTCGACATCATGGTTCATCCGATGAGATCATCGAGGAGCATGTGGGAGCCAACATGGGTATCCAGATCCCGCTGTTGGTTATTGCCCGAGAACCGTCTCGGTCATGTCTACGTGTCTCCCGAACCCGTAGGGTCTACACACTTAAGGTTCGGTGACGCTAGGGTTGTATGAATATGAGTATGCAGCAAACCGAATGTTGTTCGGAGTCCCGGATGAGATCCCGGACGTCACGAGGAGTTTCGGAATGGTCCGGAGGTAAAGAATTATATATAGGAAGTGTTGTTTGACCATCGGGAAAGTTTGGGGTCACCGGTATTGTCTGGGACCACCGGAAGTGTCCCGGGTCCACCGGTGGGGCCACCCGTCCGGAGGGCCCCATGGGCTGAAGTGGGGAGGGGAACCAGCCCATAGTGGGCTGGTGCGCCCCCCTTGGCCCACCCCCTGCGCCTAGGGTTGAAACCCTTGGGTGGGGGCGCCCACTGCCTTGGGGGGCACTCCACCCCCCTGGCCGCCGCCCCCCCTAGGAGATCAGATCTCTAGGGGCCGGCGCCCCTGGGGCCTATATAAAGGGAGGGAGGAGGCAGCCGCTGCCAAGTTGGCGCCTCCCTCCCCCTGCTACACCTCTTCCTCCTCCCACAGTTGCTTGGCGAAGCCCTGCCGGAGTTCTGCTGCATCCACCACCACGCCGTCGTGCTGCTGGATCATCATCAACCTCTCCTCCCCCCTTGCTGGATCAAGACGGAGGAGACGTCACGCTGACCGTACGTGTGTGGAACGCGGAGGTGCCGTCCGTTCGGCGCTAGGATCTCCGGTGATAGGACCACGACGAGAACGACTACCTCAACCCCGTTCTTTTGAACGCTTCCCGCACGCGATCTACAAAGTGGTATGTAGATGCATCTCTCCTTTCACTCGTTGCTTAGATGAACTCATAGATGGATCTTGGTGAAACCGTAGGAAAAATTTTATTTTCTGCAATGTTCCCCAACAGTGGCATCATGAGCTAGGTCTATGCGTAGTTCTCTATTGCACGAGTAGAACACAATTTTGTTGTGGGCGTAGATCTTGTCAACTTGCTTGCCGCTACTAGTCTTATTTTGCTCCAGCGGTATTGTGGGATGAAGCGGCCCGGACCAACCTTACACGTACGCTTACGTGAGACCGGTTCCACCGACTGACATGCACTAGTTGCATAAGGTGGCTGGCGGGTGTCTGTCTCTCCCACTTTAGTTGGAGCGGATTCAACGAAAAGGGTCCTTATGAAGGGTAAATAGAAGTTGACAAATCACATTGTGGCTTTAACGTAGGTAAGAAAACGTTCTTGCTAGATCACCTATAGAAGCCACGTAAAAACTTGCAACAAAAATTAGAGGACGTCTAACTTGTTTTTGCAGCAAGTGTCTTGTGATGTGATATGGCCAAAAGTTGTGATGAATGATGAATGATATATTGTCATGTATGAGATCATGTTCTTGTAATAGGAATCACGACTTGCATGTCGATGAGTATGACAACCGGCAGGAGCCATAGGAATTGTCTTTATTTTTTGTATGACC
Organism: Aegilops speltoides; assembly: GCA_021437245.1. Taxonomy (NCBI): domain Eukaryota; kingdom Viridiplantae; phylum Streptophyta; class Magnoliopsida; order Poales; family Poaceae; genus Aegilops; species Aegilops speltoides. Next base: position 40,375,908 of record CM038146.1, read on the forward strand.
TGCGTGTCATTGAAGAACGCCATGTAAATTACTTTACTTTATTGCTAAACGCGTTAGCCATAGAAGTAGAAGTAGTCGTTGGCGTGACAACTTCATGAAGACACGATGATGGAGATCATGGTGTCATGCCGGTGACAAAGATGATCATGGAGCCCCGAAGATGGAGATCAAAGGAGCTATATGATATTGGCCATATCATGTCACTACTATATAATTGCATGTGATGTTTATTACGTTTATGCATCTTATTTACTTAGAACGAGGTAGTAAATAAGATGATCCCTTATAATAATTTCAAGAAGTGTTCTCCCCTAACTGTGCGCCGTTGCTGAAGTTCGTCGTTTCGAAGCACCACGTGATGATCGGGTGTGATAGATTCTTACGTTCACATACAACGGGTGTAAGACAGTTTTACACATGCAAAAACACTTAGGGTTAACTTGATGAGCCTAGCATGTACAGACATGGCCTCGGAACACAGAGACCGAAAGGTCGAACACGAGTCGTATGGAAGATACGATCAACATGGAGATGTTCACCGACGATGACTAGTCCGTCTCACGTGATGATCGGACACGGCCTAGTCGACTCGGATCGTGTAACACTTAGATGACTAGAGGGATGTCTAATCTGAGTGGGAGTTCATTATAATAATTTGATTAGATGAACTTAATTATCATGAACTTAGTCTAAAGCCTTTGCAAATATGTCTTGTAGATCAAACGGCCGCCGCTCATGTCAACATGAACTTCAATGCGTTCCTAGAGAAAACCAAGCTGAAAGATGATGGCAGCAACTATACGGACTGGGTCCGGAACCTAAGATCATCCTCATAGCTGCCAGAAACAATATGTCCTAGAAGGACCGCTAGGTGATGCACCGTCGAGAGAACCAAGGCGTTATGAGCGCTTGGCAGTCTCGCGCTAATGATTACTCCCTCTTTCAGTGCGGCATGCTTTACAGCTTAGAACCGGGGCTCCAAAAGCGTTTTGAGCAACACGGAGCATATGAGATGTTCGAGGAGCTGAAACTAGTTTTCCAAGCTCATGCCCGGGTCGAGAGATATGAAGTCTCCGACAAGTTCTATAGTTGTAAGATGGAGGAAAATAATTCTGTTAGTGAGCACATACTCAAAATGTCTGGGTTGCACAACCGCCTGTCCCAGCTGGACATTAACCTCCCGGACGAGGCGGTCATTGACAGAATCCTTCAGTCGCTCCCACCAAGCTACAAGAGCTTTGTGATGAACTACAATATGCAGGGGATGGTGAAAACTATTCCTGAAGTATTTTCAATGCTGAAGTCAGCAGAGGTAGAAATCAAGAAAGAACATCAAGTGTTGATGGTCAATAAAACCACCAAGTTCAAGAAGGGCAAGGGTAAGAAGAACTTCAAGAAGGACGGCAAGGAAGTTGCCGCTACCGTAAGCCGATTGCCGGGAAGAAGTCAAACAATGGACCCAAGCACGAGACTAAGTGCTTTTATTGCAAAGGAAGGGTCCTTTGAAGCGGAACTGCCCCAAATACTTAGCGGACAAGAAGGCCGGCAACACCAAAGGTATATTTGATATACATGTAATTGATGTGTACCTTAAGATACTTGTAGTAACTCCTGGGTATTTGATACGGTGCCGTTGCTCATATTTGTAACTCACGGTAGGAGCTGCGGAATAAGCGAGATGGCGAAGGGACGAGGTGACGATCTTGGCGTCGGGAATGGTTCCAAGGTCGATGTGATCGCCGTCGGCACGCTACCTCTACATTTACCTACGGGATTACTTTTAAACCTTAATAATTGTTATTTATTGCCAAGTTTGAGCATGAACATTGTATCTGGATCTCGTTTGATACGAGATGGCTACTCATTTAAACCCAAGAATAATGGTTGTTCTATTTATATGAGAGATATGTTTTATGGTCATGCCCCGATGGTCAATGATTTATTCTTAATGAATCTCGAGTGTAATGTTACACATATTCATAGTGTGAATACCAAAAGATGTAAAGTTGATAACGATAGTCCCACATACTTGTGGCACTGCCGCCTTGGTCACATTGGTGTCTAGCACATGAAGAAGCTCCATGCTGATGGACTTTTAGAGTCTCTCGATTATGAATCATTTGACACATGCGAACCATGCCTCATGGGCAAAATGACCAAGACTCCGTTCTCCGGAACAATGGAGCGAGCAACCAACTTATTGGAAATCATACATACCGATGTGTGCGGTCCAATGAGCGTTGAGGCTCGTGGAGGATATCGTTATGTTCTCACTCTCACTGATGAGTTGAGTAGATATGGGTATGTCTACTTAATGAAACACAAGTCTGGGACCTTTGAAAAGTTCAAGGAATTTCAGAATGAGGTAGAGAATCAATGTTACCAAAAGATAAAGTTTCTACAATCAGATCGTGGAGGAGAATATTTAAGTCATGAATTTGGTACACACTTAAGGAAATGTGGAATCGTTTCACAACTCACGCCGGCTGGAACACCTCAGCGTAACGGTGTGTCCGAACGTCGTAATCGCACTCTATTGGATATGGTGCGGTCTATGATGTCTCTTACCGATTTACCGCTATCATTTTGGGGATACGCTCTAGAGACAGCTACATTCACTTTAAATAGGGCACCGTCTAAATCCGTTGAGACGACACCGTATGAATTATGGTTTGGGAAGAAACCTAAGCTGTCGTTTCTAAAAGTTTGGGGATGCGATGCTTATGTCAAGAAACTTCAACCTGAAAAGCTCGAACCCAAGTCGGAAAAATGCGTCTTCATAGGATACCCTAAGGAAACCATTGGGTACACCTTCTACTTAAGATCCGAGGGCAAGATCTTTGTTGCCAAGAACGGATCCTTTACGGAAAAGAGTTTCTCTCGAAAGAAGTAAGTGGGAGGAAAGTAGAACTCGATGAAGTACTACCTCTCGAATAGGAAAGTAGTGCAGCTCGGAAAATGTTCTGTGATGCCTACACCAAGCAAGAGGAAAATAATGATGATGATCAAGGTACTTGGATCAAGTTGCTCTTGAACCGAGGTCCACAAGGACACGTTCCGCACTGAGTGGTACGGCAACCCCTGTCACGGAAATCATGTTGTTAGAAAACGGTGAACCTTCGAGCTATGAAGAAGCGATGGCGGGCCCAGATTCCAACACATGGCTTGAAGCCATGAAATCCGAGATAGAATCCATGTATGAAAACAAAGTATGGACTTTGACAGACTTGCCCAATGATCGGCGAGCGATAGAAAACAAATGGATCTTTAAGAAGAAGACGGACGCGGATGGTAATGTTACCATCTATAAAGCTCGACTTGTCGCTAAGGGTTATCGACAAGTTCAAGGGGTTGACTACGATGAGACATTCTCTCCCGTAGCGAAGCTGAAGTCCGTCCGAATCATGTTAGCAATTGCCGCATACTATGATTATGAGATATGGAAGATGGACGTCAAAACGGCATTCCTTAACGGACATCTTAAGGAAGAGCTGTATATGATGCAGCTGGAAGGTTTTGTCGACCCTAAGAATGCTAACAAAGTATGCAAGCTCCAGCAATCCATTTATGGGCTGGTGCAAGCATCTCGGAGTTGGAACATTCGCTTTGATGAGATGATCAAAGCGTTTGGGTTTAAGCAGACTTATGGAGAAGCCTGCGTTTACAAGAAAGTGAGTGGGAGCTCTGTAGCATTTCTCATATTATATGTAGATGACATACTCTTGATGGGAAATGATATAGAACTTTTGGACATCATTAAGGCCTACTTGAATAAGTGTTTTTCAATGAAGGACCTTGGAGAAGCTGCTTATATATTAGGCATCAAGATCTATAGAGATAGATCGAGACGCCCCATAGGTCTTTCACAAAGCACATACCTTGATAAGATTTTGAAGAAGTTCAAAATAGATCAGTCCAAGAAAGGGTTCTTGCCTGCATTGCACGGTGTGAGATTGAGCTCGGCTCAATGCCCGACCACGGCAAAAGATAAAGAAGAGATGAGTGTCATCCCCTATGCTTCAGCCATAGGATCTATTATGTATGCCATTGTGTACCGGACTGATGTAAACCTTGCCGTAAGTTTGGTAGGAAGGTACCAAAGTAATCCCGGCAAGGAACACTGGACAGCGATCAAGAATATCCTGAAGTACCTGAAAAGGACAAAGGACATGTTTCTCGTTTATGGAGGTGACGAAGAGCTCGTCGTAAAGGTTACGTCGACGCTAGCTTCGACACAGATCTGGATGACTCTAAGTCACAAATCGGATACGTGTATATGTTAAATGGTGGAGCAGTAAGCTGGTGCAGCTGCAAGCAGAGCGTCGTGGCGGGATCTACATGTGAAGCGGAGAACATGGCAGCCTCGGAGGCGGCGCATGAAGCAATTTGGGTGAAGGAGTTCATCACCGAACTAGGAGTCATACCCAATGTGTCGGGGCTGATCAAACTCTTTTGTGACAACACTGGAGCTATTGCCCTTGCCAAGGAGCCCAGGTTTCACAAGAAGACCAGGCACATCAAGCGTCGTTTCAACTCCATCCGTGAAAATGTTCAAGATGGAGACATAGATATTTGCAAAGTACATACGGATCTGAATGTCGCAGATCCGTTGACTAAACCTCTCTCGCGAGCAAAACATGATCAACACCAGAACTCTATGGGTGTTCGATTCATCACAATGTAACTAGATTATTGACTCTAGTGCAAGTGGGAGACTGTTGGAAATATTCCCTAGAGGCAATAATAAAAGGTTATTATTATATTTCCTTATTCATGATAATTGTCTTTATTCATGCTATAACTGTATTATCCGGAAATCGTAATACACGTGTGAATACATAGACCATAACATGTCCCTAGTGAGCCTCTAGTTGACTAGCTCGTAGATCAACAGATAGTCATGGTTTCCTGGCTATGGACATTAGATGTCGTTGATAACGGGATCACATCATTAGGAGAATGATGTGATGGACAAGCACTAGTAGAAAAGGGGGCAATGGTCCAGGCCGGTCCAGCCCATTAGTCCTGGTTCAATCCAGAACCGGGACCAATGGGAGCATTTGACCCGGTTCGTGAGCCCCGGGGGCCAGCCGGGCCACGTGGGCCATTGGTCTCGGTTCGTCTGGACCTTTTGGTCCCGGTTGGTGGGTCGAACCGGGACCAATGGGCCGCACTCCTGGCCCACCACAATTGGTCCCGGTTGGTGGCATGAACCGGGACCGAAGGCAAACCTTTAGTCCCGGTTCGAGCGACTAACCGGGACCAATAGTGGTGCCTATATATACCCCCCTCGCGCAAGAGCAGAGCACACTGCTCTGTTTTTTCTGGCCGAGGGGGAGAGGGCTTGGTGGTGCTCTAGCTCACCTCCTATGCACACAAGGTGTTCGATGGAATGCCCGAGCCACACTACTTAAGGTTTCTCCTCTCCAAGCTCGACCGCCAAGCTCCATTTTCCTCCATATTTGTCTAGGTTTAGCGGTCCGTCACGCCCCGTCCCCGTCTTCAACGTCGTCGATCACCCGCACCGATCTCATCGCCGGCACCACCGTGGTGAGCCTCTTGTTCTTATCTTCTTTCCGAAAGGAAAAATATTCTTATTTGTATGTTTAGATAGATATATACTTGTATAATTTTCGTACTTTTATTATTGCATCTTATATAGTGCGATGGTTTTGGTATCCGCCCCGTCGGCCCTAAATCCCATCTATGATTCGGATGTGGTATATATTATATTTTCGTAACTATTGGTTCATTTATTGTTTATGACAATTATGCCGACCAACGTGACATAGATTTTATTCATCTAGGAGGTTGTTGAACCGGAAATTCCAACCGACCCTATTGTCGAGAGGTTAAATTTAGTTGAAGAAGAAAACAATTTGTTAAAGGAAAAAATTAGAAAAATTGAGGAGGAGAAGATGATATTGGAGTTGCATGTTGCGGATGTCGTCGATGATCACAAGATCAAGATGGATGCAATGCGCTTGAAGATTAGAAAGATTAGAAAATATGCCATTCATACCGAGGCTTGGTATCATTATGCCGTTGGATCAGTTGTTACATTGGTTGCGATTATGATCGCATTTGTTTTCGCATTGAAATGTTTTACATAGTTTCAGTGTATGGTTTAATTAATTTAGATGCTCTGCAGAGCTTTATGTTGTTAGATGAGAACTATGTATGTACTTTGGTTTTAATGTGATGATGAACTTCTATTAATTTGGTCACTTAATTATCTATTCATGATGTTCTGTAATGATTTTTGACACACTTAATTAGTGTGGCTCGGGCATGCAGACACGTGGATGCCTTTTGGTCCCGGTTGGAGCCACCAACTGGGACCAAAGGCCCCCTGACTGGGCTCGGCGCACAGGGCTACGTGGAGGCACATTGGTCCCGGTTCGTGTTTGAACCGGGACTAATGGGTTGAGGTATTAGTAACGACCCATTAGTCCCGGTTCCCGAACCGGGACTAAAGTCCCTTACGAACCGGGACTAATGGGTGGTTTTCTACTAGTGAAGACCCAATCCTAAGCATAGCACAAGATCGTGTAGTTCGTTTGCTAGAGCTTTTCCAATGTCAAGTATCTTTTCCTTAGACCATGAGATCGTGTAACTCCCAGATACCGTAGGAGTGCTTTCGGTGTACCAAACGTCACAACGTAAGCGGGTGACTATAAAGGTGCACTACTGGTATCTCCGAAAGTGTCATTGGGTTGACACGGATCGAGATCGGGATTTGTCACTCCGTATGACGGAGAGGTATCTCTGGGCCCACTCGGTAATGCATCATCATAATGAGCTTAAAGTGACCAAGTGTTTGGTCACGGATCATGCATTACTGATGCGAGTAAAGTGACTTGCGATAACGAGACTGAACGAGGTATTGGGATATCAACGATCGAGTCTCGGGCAAGTAACGTACCGATTGACAAAGGGAATTGAATACGGGGTTGTTTGAATCCTCGACATCGTGCTTCATCCAATGAGATCATCGAGGAGCATATGGGAGCCAACATGGGTATCCAGATCCCGCTGTTGGTTATTGCCCGAGAACCATCTCGGTCATGTCTACGTGTCTCCCGAACCCGTAGGGTCTACACACTTAAGGTTCTGTGACGCTAGGGTTGTATGAATATGAGTATGCAGCAAACCGAATGTTGTTCGGAGTCCCGGATGAGATCCCGGACGTCACGAGGAGTTTCGGAATGGTCCGGAGGTAAAGAATTATATATAGGAAGTGCTGTTTCGGCCATCGGGAAAGTTTCGGGGTCACCCGGTATTGTACCGGGACCACCAGAAGTGTCCCGGGGGTCCACCGGGTGGGGCCACCCATCCGGAGGGCCCCATGGGCTGAAGTGGGGAGGTAACCAGCCCATAGTGGGCTGGTGCGCCTCTGGCCCACCCTGCGCCTAGGGTTGAAACCCTAGGGTGGGGTGGGGCGCCCACTGCCTTGGGGCACTCCACCCCCTGCCGCCGCCTGGAAGATCAGATCTCCAGGGGCCGGCGCCCCCCTGGGGGCCTATATAAAGGGAGGGGAGGGAGGGGCAGCCGCACCCTGAAGTTCTGGCGCCTCCCTCCCCCTGCTACACCTCTTCCTCCTCCCACAGTTGCTTGGCGAAGCCCTGCCGGAGTTCTGCTGCATCCACCACCACGTCGTCGTGCTGCTGGATCATCATCAACCTCTCCTTCCCCCTTGCTGGATCAAGATGGAGGAGACGTCACGCTGACCATACGTGTGTTGAACGCGGAGGTGCCGTCCGTTCGGCGCTAGGATCTCCGGTGATAGGATCACGACGAGAACGACTACCTCAACCCCGTTCTTTTGAACGCTTCCGCACGCGATCTACAAAGTGGTATGTAGATGCATCTCTCCTTTCACTCGTTGCTTAGATGAACTCATAGATGGATCTTGGTGAAACCGTAGGAAATTTTTTATTTTCTGCAACGTTCCCCAACACATAGCTGTGGCAGTTGCTCGTTGTAGCCCATCACAGCACGAACACAACTTATCATCCCACGCGCACCCCCATCGTCCCCTCACTTCACTCACTCTCTCCCACACTAACTCTCCCCATGGATCTCGCCGGTGTCGCCTCTGCCTCACCGGCCCCGTGGCCTCTTCGCTACCGCCGTCCATTCGCCACCCCCGTTGGCCCCACCGTCGCCATTAGATCCGGTACGATCTCATCGTCCCCACCATCACCCACACCAACAGCCCCGGCCACTACCAACACGAACGATCGTGGCCGCCATCAACAGTCGTGGCCGCCACCCACATTGGTAGGGAAGCTAGGGTTAGAGTTAGGAGTACGTGGGTTAGGGGGTTAAGGCTAGGGTTTGTTGATCGTAGATTGTAGTTACATTCTTTGTTCGTAGATTATAGGAACTTTCTTATTCATATTTGTAGATCGTAGAGCATAGATTATAGGAATTTTCTTATTCGTATTCGTAGACCATAGGCTGTAGATTATAGGAACTTTCTTATTTGTATTGGTAGATTGTAGACCGTAGATTATAGTAACTTTCTTTACAGGGATTCATAATAAGAATTAATGTTTTGGCGAAACCTTGATTTATTTTTGTTTCGCCAAATTTCTGGCACTTAATATGTCCATTTTAAAGCAGAGTTCTGCCCAAATTTTAATGTAGTGCCGTTGGTATTGTTAGTTACATTCTTTGTTCGTAGATTATATGAACTTTCTTATTCATATTCGTAGATCGTGGACCGTAAATTATAGGAACTTTCTTTACAGGTATTCATAATAAGAGCTAATGTTTTGGCGAAACATTGATATATTTTCGTTTCGTAAAATTTCTAGCACTTAATATGTCCATTTTAAGTAGAGTTCATGCCCACATTTTAATGTAATGCCATTGGTATTGTTAGTTACATTCTTTGTTCGTAGATTATAGGAACTTTCTTATTCATATTTGTAGACCGTAGACTATAGATTATAGGAACTTTCTTATTCATATTCGTAGATCTTAGACCATAGATTATATGAACTTTCTTTACGGGGATTCATAATAAGAGCTAATGTTTTGGCGAAACGTTGATTTATTTCTGTTTCACAAAACTTCTAGCACTTAATATGTCCATTTTAAAGCAGAGTTCATGCCCAAATGTTAATGTAATGCTTTTGAAACAGAGTCATGTAGATATTTCATGTTTTTTCTACAAGTAATACTTAATTAGTCTCCTGATATTATTAGCTACATTTTTTGTTCAGGGGACAATTCTCACTCTAAATCCACATACTTAGATGAGAGTTGTTTTGAGAAGAGGATACCGACTGTTGTCGTAGGGGGCGTCCTTCCTCTCCTCCTCCTCTAAGAACTTGGTAAAGCAGGAGGAGAAGTTGAAGGACGAGCTTCACCAACGGTCAAAATAACATTGAGTGTACATCATATATACAAACACTTGGGAGATGAACTGACTATTGTCGTACAGGGTCGTTCTGGCCTCCTCCTCCTCCGATGCGTTGATAAAGGAGGAGGAGAAGGTGAAGAACGACCATCACCGATAGTCGACGTACCAGTCATGGAGTGCCAAACATATGTACAACCACTTCAGAGTGAGAACTGCCCACCCGAAGAAAGACATCCAGGGTTGCCGTACACAGTTTTAATTATCTTCTTACATATATAATTGCTTTCGTATAAATGTGGTTTATCTAAATGTCAACTTTTGCGATTTACATGGAGGAGCCGACAGGCCTCGTTACGATTCCTATACAGCCCTAGACGCCGTCTCGAGGCTGGTTGGGTACTCGGTGTTCGCGCTCAGCTATGCGGAGAGGACCCTAGTAGACACCCAAAAGGCTCTACAATACATCAAGAGCGCTGAGGGACCTCCCGATCTTACGAGGGCATCCACTAGAAGCCGCAAAGCTGCTGTAGAGAGTGCGCGAGGAGCCGTTGAGGCTGCCGAGACAGTTTTAAAAACTGCCAAGTACGCCCTAGCCAAGGTCAAGAAGATGATTGGAGACAAGGACAACTCTTCACAGAGCTGAGCTTAACTGCAATTTGCTATGATGGAGCTGAACTTTTGTTTGTCAACTATTTGTCCAACGCCATAATGTGGTCTCTATGATCGATGCTCTGAATGTACTTTCTCTATTTCTATGAAAATTCCTGTAGGCTTTGCTATATGTACTTGGGCAACTTGTTGTTAGATTGTTTTATTGACTATCATAAAATGTGCTACTAAACTTTGATACATCGTAATGCATATGATCTAATATGTAAATTCTTGCTGGTTACATGTATAGTTGTGTCTGGAAGGCCCCAACTACAACATCTAGCTGCGGCGGGTGAGAGAATTTCACCGCCACAACTACATCATCTAGTTGTGGCGGGTGGGAGGACACGCCCACTACTGGAGTGCTCTACCAGTGTCGGGCATGTGCCCGCCACTGATGGGGTACTAGCAGTGGCTGGAGGTCGGTGGCGGGCAGGCCTGGGAGCCTGGCCCGCCAGTGCTAGCCTTTTTATGCCTGCCACTTCTAGGCATTTGTGCAGTAATGTTAGTGGAATCACAACATCTTGCATTGTGCGAGGGCATGAGAAGATTACGATGGACCTAGTGGCATTTTAGGGAGCATTGTGCCATCACACCACTCCAAACGAAGATTAGCATCTGCAAGGGTGTGAACTTCGGGATACATCACCGCCTCCGCGTGCCTCGGTTATCTCTTACCTGAGCCCTTTTCTTATGCACTTTACTTTGTGATAGCCATAGTGTTTCATGTTATATATTTTGCTATCACTTAGTTATTTATCTTATTTAGCATAAGTTGTTGATGCACATATGTGAGTCCCAGTTGTTTTAGGTTTTGTGCTTGACACATTAAACGCTAGTTTTATTCCGCATTTGTATAATCCTAAACCATAATTATTTTAAAATGCCTATTTACCCCCTCTAGACGACATCCACGATCTTTCACTGGTTAATACATCAATCAAATATATTTAAATGGCAAATCTATGAGGGATCAGAGTAATATACATGATAAGAAAGACATCCTTAAATTGAGCAGTCAAGGTAATAACAATATCGTAAGACTACAGATGTAATGATAGAGCACAGTGTTGGTACCTGAGTACCTGTGTGGTAGCCAACGTGAAAGCAATACAAGTAGCAATTGAAACTGAAGTAATCCAAGCAAAAGAGGAACCAAAGTTGTAGGCAAGTATACTTGACACATTACCAATATGTAAATAAGAAGCGAAAGCGCAAGGCAAACAGAGCTCATGCAAATGAATGAGAATAAGTGGCATAGATTACCAAAAGCATCCGATAACAATATCATGCACAACCGATGAACTGCGACAACATTGAACACCATCACTGTAATAAGAATGTAATTAAAGCCTCGATCAATCACGCAAGTTAGAGCTCCATATCGCAGACTGAAACACATAGAAAAGCAAAGAAACACCAGGGAAACCAAATAATATCCGTCTTGTATGTACCAAAACTCAACAAGTACACAATAATAGTAAGCTTGTTTCCACACTCATTTACAATAAGCTTGTTTCAAACACAGATTTACCTGCGTGGGGGATTCCCCTATGTAAAACAATTTTTTTTATCATTTATATGTGGCATTAGTGGGTAATATTTTGCAACTTTGGGGGCAATTTCCGTGACATACCGCCAGAAGCAATAGCTCCTTTATTATTATTAGGTATAGATAATGCTCGCATCCAGAATGTAATCGCATATTCTGACTTTTTCTTAACTTAATTGGCATATCCTATATACCTAGAAAGTTCATCCCAACTACTTTATTTATCTCTACATGCAAGCTATCCACGTCAGCACTGTGTGTGTGTGTGTGTATTTTGATCATATTTGCAAGTGCACTAGTTTATAGTTTTGAACTGGATACATTGAAGTGACAATAATCATGGCATCAAAGGGTTTGTGGATTACATGTATTCATAGGTTGCTAATGCTTTGCTCCGGTGTTTTCTAAAGTAGTATGTTAATTACCGTTAATTTTCATTAGGATCCCGCTGAAAAGGAGATTAGAGCAAAACATGGTGTGCAAGTTCTTATCGCAAACACACACAACTACATGTGGAATACATGCCTATAGATTATTGATGAATTGGAACTAATTTGTTGTGACCTTGTGTTGCAACTATTACAAGATTGATTATATCGGTGCAACATCCATTATTCACTCACATGCCTACGGTTTTCATACTTGTTACTCTTTCTAAGTTACTTTTGTTCTTGACAACCCCCGGGTATTGCTGCTACTCTGCAATCACAGTTACAATCAATACATCACTTTTGCTACTAATAAATTCTATCAAGAAAGTATTTTCGGCTCCTCTTGTATCGAATCAATAATTTTTGATTGTAATACTTTCTTCAAAGACTATTGCGATCTTCTACATTTGTGGTTATCAATTGCCTATAGAACTCTCCGTCAAAATACATCTCAATGAAAAACATTAGTTCATAGAGATTGTCATTAATTAACAAAACCACACATGAATTACATGCACTTTCACTTATTGCCTAGGTTTTTAAAGGCTATGGCTGGTAGGTTTCCCGAGGCTACAATCTGCGCATAGGAATTAAACATTTTTTCTCCTGCCTGTATTTTTTAGGTGTCATACACCCAAAAGTAATTTACTATAGCCCATTACGTACACGTAATACAGAGTAACTCGAAACATGCTGACACGAATAGAAGGTAACACAATGTTGATTTCATACAAAAAGATCACTTGTCTTTCTTTCCCCTCCCACAAGGCGATTGGGGTAAAGTTTATCCCTTGTCTAGCGTCACCGATGAACCTGTGGATTCGGCTCCCTACTGTCTGCCCACTGATTCGATGGTTGGTGGTAGGGAGGGGAATCCTAATTCCTCGGCTCTGACTAGTAGATAGTTTAGTTTTAGTCGACACAAGGGCAGCCATCGGATGAATGGCGGCATTTTTTTCTTCTTTGAGTCAGTCTTTCGTGCTCCGATCATCGTCAAATTTGCCCGTCGGAATGGATTAGACGCAGATCCAGAGTAGATTTCTGCCAGTTCCTCGGGACAACGAGGTTACGGTTTCTTGCCATGCATACAATCCCCGAGATTTGAAATCGGGCTCTTTAGATTGATTCAAGGGTCCAACGACAATGACTATGACTCCGAAGTGTTGGCCCTTAGGGCCACATGCATGAAGAGTTTCCGACTTTCATCGACAAAATTAGGTCGGCTCTGGTATGAGAGCGATGACAACAATGTGGCGGCAGGCGGCTCATTCTAACGATAGTGGTCCAAGGACCATAATATAATTTTTATTAATTTGTGATGCTTTGTACTTATGGTGAAGTCTTATAATAAATCCGAGTTCTTCTAAAAACAGAAGTTTATAACATTGGCACGAACAGTATTGTACGTACTCAAGAGTACATAAGGGAATTTTCAACGCAAACCCTTAAAACGCCATGGCCGCAGAGGATCCAGGCATTCTGAACGAGCATCAAGCGTTGTACCAGTCGATGCACATTGCCCATGACATCCGCAAGGATGGCAGCTTCGGAACGAAGAGAACACCGTTCCGAAGAGAGATGCCTTATTCACGGAGATCGACTCCGGACACAATGACCATCAGGCCTGCCCACCAACGTCCTTTGTCCACACAACGGATCCGACGAGTCGAAGGTGTTCATATAGTGCCCCACACCCTATTTTGTGGTGGGGCCCATAATGAGTAGCGGGCGTTTGTACCAGTTCATGCACAGCGCCCATGGCATCCGCCGCGAGGATGGCATCTTCGGAATGAAGAGAGACGTCAACCGCCGCGAGGATGGCAGCTTCGGAACGATGAGAAACGTTGTTCCATAGAAAGACACCTTATTCATGGAGATGGACCGCGGATGGTGGCCTGCCAGATCAGATCAACGGTGGATGATGGCCTACCCATCAACGTCCATTGTCCACAGGACGGCCGTTGAGTAGACCGGACATGGAAGACAGGACGTAGAGCAGGAGACAGTACACACAGCGCCTACCCGGCTTTAGAGTAGGTTAAAAATGTCATCCGCTTTTCGTTTAGTTGAAATATGTCAAACAATATAATGAATTTGATCTGGTTAAATAAAAATCATTCGGTTTGTATGAAATCGTCCTGTTTGTTCAAATTTCATTTGAAATATATGCAAATATTTGAGGTACATGGTTGGATGACCCGCACCCGTATCACTGCACAGACTCCGTTTTAGAGGTCCGTGGCGGAGAAAAGAAAAAGAAAACACGACGCACGCTAGAGCGGCATTTATTCAGCTCGAGCTTAACTCGAAAGTCGAGAGGACTAGTAGGCAGCGGACAGCCAGCCGGGGCCGGCAACTCAGTGCTGTCCGGGCAGCTTCTCCTTGATCTTGTCCATGAGTCCCTTCTTCTCGCCGGCGCCCGCGCCGGCCATTCCCGCATGCCCTTGCTGGCCGTAGTCTCCGCTGGTCCTAGTTCCGGCGGCCGTGTGCTGCCCGTAAGCCCCGCCAGCTCCGGTTCCCGCGGCAATGTGCTGCTGGTTGTCTTTGCGGCCACCCGGGAGCTTCTCCTTGATCTTCTCCTTCACGCCCTTCTTCCTCCTCCCGCCCATGCCGTCGTCCTCAGAAGACTGCAAATGCGGTACACACAACAGCGACGGAAATCAGCAGCTTACAAAACGTACAGCCACGGATGCGCACATGCCTGAAACATACTCCTACTGAAAAAAAATTGTTTTCTGAAATGGAGCACGCAGAGGTCGAAACCGCACCGAGCTGGAGCTGGAGCTGCCGGAGCGGTGCAGTATCCCGCCGGTCTTATGCTCCTCCCTGCCGTGCTGGAGCTGCCCGCCGGCGCCCGTGAACGCGCCGGCGGCGGAGCGTGCCACAGGGTTGGCGTGGCCTTGCTGCCCCTGGTACTCCTCCATCTTGTTACTACTACCTTTGTTGAACTTGCTGCTGGATCTATCCCCTGAATCGGTCTTTTTTTTTTTTTTTTTGCGGGAAAGTTTCGTAGTAGCGCTGAACGGTGGATATTTATACTGCGGCGCGCGAGCCCAGAGCCAGAACGGGAGGTGCGTGCGCATACGTGGTGGGTTGGGACATGGGAGGTGGACGTGGCTAGCTGTCCTCGGCGACAGACCGGCAAGTGTGTGCATGCGCCGTGGCGCCCGGAGCGTGCCTTGGGTTGTTCTGGAGGCCGGTGACTCCGACGGATCAGCTCGTTCTGGTGTTCTTTTCTTGAGGACAACGACGGTGCGTTTCGTTGTTGCTCTGCCCGCTAGACGATGCCCCGCGTGTCGCCGTGTGATCGATTGCAATTGTATAAGCAGAACAGACACAGACTCGTCGGCCGTATGACTCTGGACCGTGGCAGACATACAAGCTCTGTATATAAGCTTGGGTGTGGTGTGGCTAGATCCGACTCAAGACTTAAAATCAAATGACACAACATATGAAAAAAGAAAAAAAATATTTTTTTTGCATGAATGTCTATATAAGATTTCATGATTGTAGCATCGACGAAGTCTCAATCAACTGAGATTTAACAATTTCATATAAACTTTATACGCCCACCGTTACACGATTTGATCCCAGAGCGTATCTCGTTTTGATTTCCGGTTGGTTCATTCGTTTGGTCGATTTTAAGCCACTGGAGAGGTTTAACGGATGCAACAAACGTCATATATCTGATGTATTTGGGAGAAACCGCATTTGAAAGTAGACAACCGTGAACAATATCTGCATTTTTGATAAAAACTAAAAAGTGGATTTTATTGACTCAAAATGCAACACCAATAAGATACAAACACAAGGAGCACACATCCGGTCTTTGCATAGTTAGAACTAGATCGGCAACGCGCCTTGGTATGCGGGTGCCGGTTCCAACTTTGTGGTTATGCAGGAAATGCTCAAATTAATAGTAAGTTTAGTAACCCAGGTTTAACATACTTACTCAAACAGAATATAACTAAATAAAAGTAAGAAGAAACATTCAGATATGATAGAAGCAAGAAATTATGGAGTTCAACGTCACCATAAGATTATCATAAGGTAGCATCAAGTTTAGTACGTTCATGAGATCACAAAAGATAACCACTTGACAAGAAGTGCGGCTTGCCGCACCTCACCTGCACCAGCCATATCCAACCCGGTAAAAGTATGGTTTATATTCCGACAGTTCACAAAAACAAAAGGATCCAAAGCGTCAAAGCCCATTAGAAGCAAGAGATGTAGCATGACATACCAAAAAAAGCCACGATCAATCATTCATCGACTATTATCTACAAATGATGAATCAGAAGGAATAAGAGCATCCGTCATATCTATACATTATTCAGGCCTCATCCATAATTGTCCAATAGAATTACACAACTAAATATTTCCATAGAAAAAACTGCATAAATATTTCCATACAAAAAATTGCATAATAGAATTACACAACTACAGATCGGAAGTGCGCCTTGGCGCACTGTTGCCTGGCTCGGCGCAGTGATCCAACGCGTATAAAAACTCCAATATAGCAAAGCATTTAGTACATCCAAAGGAAATTAGAGTAATTGATCAACTTAAATTTGTTTTGTACAGTTCACAAACATTAAAGATATACCAAAAGGTATATAGCTGATGCTAGGATAACTGAGTGAGCATACAAATTAAGGATATACCAAAAGCAAGATATAGTTGTTCCCAAGATAATTGACCTGTAATTTTACTACAAAGCATAAAGGCAACAAATGTACCAAAAGCAAGGCAGAGTGCTTTCTCAGGACAACTTATTTGAACTCGATTGCATCAAGTTCAGTACAAAGGGCAAAAACATAGGTTCTATGAAATATAGCCAAGTAGTTCATACCGGCAAGCGTAAGTGTTACAACAGATGTTGTAGCTTCTCATAAACATAATGAGATAACAGACAATTGGTAAGAAAGCTCTGGAAACATCGATAACAGTAGGCCATTGTCTTTGTTAATCAAAGAACATCTACGGTAGCTTATAGATGACCATTCCTGAGAACTCATACTTCCTCCTTCCAAGTGAAAAGGGTATTTTTTAGGCGAAGCTAACGCAGATAGTAGTGGCCATTACTTGACAGGCTTCATCTTGCTAATGATAATATTTAAGATCTACAAAAAAAATAATAGAATTAGCTAATGCAGCACTATGCAAGCTAAACAAAATTTAGATAGATGGCATACTGAGATTGGACACAAATTAGTAACACTGTTCCTATAGAGTAAGAAGACTGCCTACAAGAAACAATCATGTAGGTGATAGCAGCATATCAGTCACTTGACAGCAAACGGGTGATATAAATCATGTCCATCCAAAGGAAATTATCGTAGTCTTATAGGACGAGTGAGTTTATTATAGATAACAAATGGCGGAGATATATCAAAAGCCAAGAAATTGAGTAGATTAAATCGATACGACAATTTTTTTTGCAGGCTGATGACAAATTTTGTTCCAATAATAAGAGAAAATGTATGCGAGAAAATGAACACAATAATAAGAAGTTTGGGCAAGATAGAAGTCTCGCTTTATGTCGTTTGGACTGACAGACATATGCAATAGTTTTCCCTTTTCTCTCTTGGCTCTCTTAAAAAGCTTGTGCATTCATATACTTGTAAGCCTAACTGAATTAATATGCTAGTTAGAAATTAGACCAATGACACGCTCAAATCCAAACAGGAATAGATCATCCGAAGCGAGCATAAAACAAATGATCATATCAGATCTCTACCGACATACAACTAATTGAACTGACCAGAAAATGGATGATAAAATTAGGGTATGCTGACCAACAACGTAGAAAGCTAAAAGCCTCATTTGCGAGCAGCTAGGTCTTGGGCCATATTAGGCTATGTATGTAAGGCTAATAGCGCAAATCCAAGTAGCAGGTCACAGATCAAACACTCAATGTAAAATTTCTTCATGCAACTAAAAGAATTGGTTCCTCTATTTATTTTTTTACCCTAAAACAAAGCAAGACGAGCAAAGGAAGGAAGAAATCCATACCATGAGGGGGGCTCAGCGTGCATGAGTGAATGCAGTCATTGTTGGCACTATAGTTAACAAAACAATAATGCCACTCAGCAAAAACCTGAAAGAAGATGGTGCCTGCAAGAAACAATGATATAGGTGAGAGCAACATATTAATCACTTGATACTGGAGCAGCAAACTGGTGATATAAATCATGTCCATCCAAAGGCAATTACAACATTCTTACAGGACCAATTAGTTTAGTATAGATAACAAATAGAAGAGATGTATCAAAAGCAAAGAAATTGAGTATATTAAATCAATAGGGTAATTATTTTGCAGGCTGATGACAAAAATTATTCCAAAAGCTAGAGCAGCAGTGCCAGATAGGGAAAACATGTTCACATCAACTTCAATACAAAGCATAAAGATTCAAGATACCAAAAGCCGAATGTTAATCTCCAAATTCCAGAACCATACATCATCAACAACAAATTCCAGAACCATACATCATCCAAACTGCGCCAAATTAAAAAACTGTAGACAACTGACCATCAGGAAAGCATCATTCTGTCTGAATCCTTACAATGCTCGGCTCAACCCATGTTATAAAAAATTGCAGAAGAGTCACTTATAATAGAGATTCTTGACCGGTTGTCCTAGTGGAAATATATATGTCCAATTTAGAGATCCTGGCTCAACCCGTGTTATGAAAAAATGGATACCTTACAAAGTGGAAATTACCTAACTGTTGTCCTCTATGTTTAGCATTTAATCTTAGTCCAACATATGAAAAAAATGCCTGTAGGACTCGTTCCTCGGTCGCTATAGCTGGGAGCAGCGGATGGAGGCGTGGCACTGTGGATTCCAGGCCTATTGCGCTTCTCCGAAAAATGGGCAGAGTCCAGTCAAAGTTTTGTGGAACTGGTAATAGTGGCTTGATATAAACGTTTTTCTACTGGACGAGCAACCTCTTCTT
Source organism: Aegilops speltoides (assembly GCA_021437245.1). Lineage (NCBI taxonomy): Eukaryota > Viridiplantae > Streptophyta > Magnoliopsida > Poales > Poaceae > Aegilops > Aegilops speltoides. The sequence goes on from CM038146.1 coordinate 40,394,874, forward strand.
AAAGACAGCATCATGAGTACAATTGTCCTAAAATAAAAGAAGCAAAAATGTACCAAGCAAATTAACTGTTTCGACAATAATAGCAAGCAGTAATTTATGGAGTGTTTTATGATTCATCTTTTAAAAATTGCATACATATTTTGCAAAGTAAATGGCGGTGTCAAAGAGGTATCCACATCACAGAAGGATATGCACAGAATAAATGGCTTGCCAAGAGCCAGATCCAGCAAAAAATTCATTTATCAAAACAGAATGATAGCACAATATACTTGAAGGATGGAATGTTCATACATGCTAAGATGTGCTCCAGCAGTGCCCATCGTGATTACAGAGGAGACAGTTAACATAAGTTTAATGCATTTAAAATTTTGATTTTCTTTTAGGTCTGCTGGCAACAATACCGACAGATTATCGAAATAATGTTAAATTTCAAGAGTAAGGATCTTAACCTAGTACTTATTTCGAACCAGAGGAACACCACACATACATATTTTAAAAAATAACTTAGAGAACATGAACACTATGTTGACACAGAAGACATAGCATAATCTCTTTATTGCTGAAATTTCAAGCAGAACAAATAAAAAATAAAGGGATAGCCGATCTTCAAGAATAATTCCAGCAAAACCAGCATTGATAAATCATTTCGATGGCAGAGTAACAAAATAATGATGAAATAACTACTTTGGCTGGTATACAATCAAAATATGGCAGCTCGTCAATCTAAACCCACTATGCATTGAACCCTTATCTATTTTTATTTGTATTTAAAGGTTTTGCTTATTTATGCTCCAGTGTTTATAGCCGTCTTATGTAAAGATTTTTTTCTCTCTCATACCTTTATTGCATATAAGTTGTTCTTGATCTTTTATTGTTTGTTGTTGGTTTTCGAGCTGTGGAATGTATTCCTAATCCTGATCTATAGAACTGCCTTTCTGAACTTCATGTCTAAGTTCTACTGGACAATGCTTATTTGTCCAGATGCTCATAGGTTAAGTGGTGCATTGCTTTCACTATCAAATTGTTCGCTGCTTTGAGCATCTGGCTGCATACTGTATTGTTTTATATTTGGTGCACTGGACCAAGAGAGCGCAGAGGCAGATCTTCTTTGTCGCGCCGGCAGAAGCAACAGGGAAAATACAGTCCACGGTGCCACCAATGAGAAAGGTAACACTAGTAGAAAAAGGGTCAAACGTGCAGTACATTAGTGCCGGTTTGTTATAGAGCCGGCACTAATGTATACATTAGTGCCGGTTCGAACGGATTTGCATTAATGCCGGTTCGTGTTGAACCTTTAGTACCGGTTCGTGGCACGAACCGGTACTAAAGGGGTGGTGGCAGGCTGGCGTCAGGCCGGGGCCCCACGATCAGCTTTAGTACCGGTTCGTGGCACGAACCGGTACTAAAGGGGTCTGACCTATAGTGCCGGTTCGTGCCACAAACCGGCACTATAGGGCAATTTTCGCATCCGATGGGAAAATGTAAAACGGCTATAACTTTTGCATACGATGTCGGAAAAAAACGTATAATATATCAAAAAATTCAGCACGAAAATCCGCATCCGATGGAGATAGCCTACATCCTATTTGGAATTATTTAGAATCCTCAAATTCCAAAAGGAAAAAAAGATATGGTTAAATAATTTCAGTTTTTTTAAAACAAATTGGTTAAATCTGGTCAAACTACTTATTCAAGAAGTATTAATGTTATTACATAATTATTCAAGAATATTAGTGTTACTAAATAATTGTTTCAATTTTTTGAATTTTGGTCAAATCTGGTCAAACTATGGTCAAACTGTGGTCAAGCTATGGTCAAACTTATTCAAGAAATATTAGCGTTACTAAATAATTACTGTTTTTTAGAATAATAGTTTCAAACTCAAACGGTGAAATGTGTGACTTCATGCTCAAGCTAAACTCCTAAGGGTTAATAGGATTAACATCTTACTATTGTCAGGAAAACAACAAGTGCAGACTCGGAAACGAAGGAGAATAGAACCCGAAAGTTAAGCGTGCTCGGGCTAGAGTAGTGAGAGGGATGGGTGACCAGTTGGGAAGTTAGATGATTTGGAATGAGTGATCCACACTTGAGCAATTAAGAGAGGTGATTAGAGACTAAATCATCAAATAATTCTGAAAAATTAAAAATCGAAAAAAAATCAAAATTTTTTTCCAAAATTTTCAAAAAAAAAAATTCAAAAAAAAGAAAACCTTTAGTGCTGGTTGGTAACACGAACCGGTACTAAAGATCCGCCATATCGGGGCGTGAGCTCACGCCACGTGGTGGCACTTTAGCGCCGGTTCGTGCCGAACCGGTACTAAAGGGGGGGGGGCCTTTAGTGACCACCTTTTAGTGCCGGTTATGGAACCGGCACTAAAGGCCCTTATGAACCGGCGCTAAAGCTCCGTTTTCTACTAGTGTTCCCTCGATCATATGACCTACCCCCGTCATCTCTTATCACCAGATCAATCTGTTTATACAGTTGAGCTGCCCTGGTTACCACTCAACAAGAATGACCATCCAAGGGTTCTAGAGACAAGAGGGAGGATCCAACTTGATACCCACAGGTGCCTCGATTGCTCAAAGGCACACTTATTTCAGCCATGGCAATCATCATTGCCCTAGCAAGAATGGCTTCCAACTGACGGGGCACGTGAATTATAGGCGAGGAATGAGATTTTTAATGCGAGAGGGTAACTATTCATTCATAAAGTGCCTCAGCTTTGATCCTACGGCCTGCGTTCTCCCGAGGCTTGATCCGACGGCCAAGATCTCATCAAGCAAACGAGATGGACGGTCAGATGTTTCAAATCGCTGAGGAGGCTCGGTGGGACACTCGTCTCTTAGACACCTTTAAATACCCACATGAGATGGCTATAAATACTGGAGCATAAATAAGCAACACCTTTAAATACAAATAAAAAGAGTTCAGGGTTCAATGCATAGTGGGCTCATATTCGCCTTTCCTCGATCATATAACCTACCCCCGTCATCTCTTATCACCAGATCAATCTGTTTATATAGTTGAGCTGCCCTGGTTATCACTCAACAAGAATGACCATCCAAGGGCAGAACAATAAGTATCACAAGATGAAAAAGGATTCTAGAGACAAGAGGGAGGATCCAACTTCATACCTACATATGCCTCGATTGCTCAAAGGCACACTTATTTCAGCCACGGCCAATCATCATCGCCCTAGCAAGGACGGCTTCCGACCGATGGGGCACGTGAATTACAGGCGGTGGTACGAGACATTTCACCGCATGAGTAACTATTCATTGATACAGGAGCTCGGGTTCGATCTGACGACCAACGTCCTCCAGCGCCTTGATCCAACGGCCGGAAACACAATGGACGGCCAGATCTTCCTAATCGCTGTGAGAGCTCGGTTATCCCCATGGTTCTTGTTTCTGGATGGTTATTAGTACCACTCATCAAAAATGACTGTGCAAGGACAGAGCCACTAAAATAGAATGTGATCAAAATGGGTCAAAGAAACAGGGGGGGTCCAACTTATACCCACATGTCCCTCGGTTGCTCGAGGGCATGCCTATATCAGCCATAGCTGATCATCATAGCTCTGGCCATGTCCCATACAGTAGCCAAAGCAGAGGAGTAGGAGGAAGATGGAGCTCACCGAGGGAGGTTGTAGCCGAGGCAGTACTCAGTGGGCGCTGGGGTTGCGCCTGAACGATGTCCAGCCAGCTAGGAACCACTTCCTACACCGCACATCCACGCCGCCGCATCGGAGTTGTGCCTTGCACTATCCCACCGACAAGGACGAACGCCACAGGCACCGAAGCGGCCAAGGAGGCGAGGAAGTGATGTACACCCAGGAGCACCACCAGGGGAAGAGATGACCGGGGCATCAATTTTGATGTTTCCAGTTCTGATGTCATGCAAATGAAAAGGTGAGATTGAATGAGAATAAGTCAAACATTCAGTCGAAGACAATAGTGTTTGCTACATACTGTATAATCGACTACCTAGCTAATGATGATTGCCTACCTTCAGGCTTTGCCTTTTACCTTGAGCTCACACCAAGATTACCTGCAAAACAGTAGGTATGCATTTCAGTGCTAAGGCAAAGACAAAGAAAAGAAAAATGAAAGAGAAGAAGAGAAATAAAAGGAGATAGCTACAATCCAAGGAAGGAACGCCTAACGCCGCACCCAAAGCGAATAAGAGGTAAAAAAGCCGACAAAATCCAAGCTAAAACAATCCAGATTAGACCCACGGTGCACTCCCACGCACCAACCATTCACTCTTTTCTTTTGTAAGCCACGCAAAATCATGTTCTAAAGGCGAACAAGTTACAGAAACAAACCTATAGTTAAATTTAATGGCTAAAACCAATAGCCAAAAAAGGAAATAATCCGCAATGCAAAGCTAATATCATTTATCTATTGCCAATCACCCTATCCTTTAAAAACATTAAATTGCATATGATTTATAATCTGAACATAAATAGTTTCTGGTCATATGGGATGATCTTTTGATCTGAACTGAACTTCCAAAGCTATGCCAACGATTAAATATGACATCAGTGTAAAATATGGTAAAGGTGTGGTTTATTTGGGTCAAAAAAGGCAAACCAAAAATGTAGGAAGAGGTAACTAAGGATACATATTCTGTCTCCTAACACTAAAAATCGAGGAATGTAGAGAACTTCACTTATCACTGATGCAAAAGTCAAGTAGGATTACAATCTAGAAGTCATGGCACGAAATAGAAAAGCCATCCATACTGGGCATAGGTGAGTTCAGGGCACTTGTCCACAGTCGGCATAACATTTTCCTCGGCGCAAGCATACAATTCTCCTGGTGTAGTAGCTACATGAAGTGAAACTCTCCTGGCAAAACAAAGTAAAATCTTATGACCAAATGTAATGGAAAATATAAACATTCATTGCAAAACTGGTCTGCCTTTTTAGATACTAAAAAAATTCGATAGCATGTCAGACCACTATAAGACTAATACATAGTACCTTTTTCATTCACATCCATATCGTTCTTTGGGTTTCACTGCAGCAAGATTTATCAAAAAATCAGTGATAGAAAGGAACTGACGTTGTGGTGCATCATGCATCATAATGGCTACCAGAACCATGTCAATGCATTGCCAAGACTTACATAGAACTCAACTCATGGAAAGGGCATACAAGCTCAATATGTCAATACTATAAATCATGGAAGTCAGAACAAATTATAACACTGAAACAATCTGTAATTACACATCACGATGGTATAGTTGCTATTGCAAAAGTTGAGATAATCACTAGACAGAGCCTAATTGAAACTGAAAATAACTGGAGAATTTAGTAAACAAAACAACACTGCAGAGTATCCAAATAATGATAAATTTCAAGTGTAAGGATCTTAACCTAGTATTCATTTCGAACCAGAGGAATACCCCATGTACATACTTTACAAAATAATAAAGAGCACATGAGTGCCTTAACTTCCAAAAGATCCCAATATTTGGAACCTAGCCAAACCCTTCTCTCTCTCCCATCAAGTCCAAGCAGGGCAGCAGAAAAGGCCACAGAAAAGTGGCCATCTTTGGAACCTAGCCCAACCCTTATCTCTCTCCCATCGAGTTCAAGCAAGGCAGCACAAAAGGCCACAGAGAAGTGGTCAGCTTTGGAACCTAGCCAACCTAGCCAGATCATTGACCCAAAAAATCCAAATACTTGGAATCTAGCCAAACCTGAGAGCACAAAAGGCTCTGTGGCCATCTTTGGAACCTAGCCAGACCTGAGAGAAATCCTAAAACTTGGAATATAGCCAAACCTGAGAGCACAAAAGACCCCCATCTTTCGACTATGGTCTGAATCCAACTGCATCTACATACAGAGAAGACAAATAATCTACAAGCCCAGGCCTACAAAGAAACAAGATCAGAGGGGGAGAGGTGGTGAGGAGTGGAGGCACCAAATCGAAACCGAAGTGTAAACAGCGGCTCAGATCTACGGCTTGGCACCGCCGGAAGCCGCGACGCCCGCTAACGGTCCCTCGAGAGCTCGCCATCGCATCTGGCGGCGCGGCTGCTGCGCTCAACACGGCCTCAAGCCAGCGGCATAGCGGCGTGGCGTGGCACCGGCGGGAGGGCTGGCTCCGCGATGAGGGATCTGCCGCCGCCGCCGCACGGGGGCATGGGTTTGCGCCAAGGTCCAGGCCTTCTCATCGAGTGGTCGCGGTCCCTTGTGGCGCGGTCATCGGCCACGGCGAGCGGGCGGGATGACGGGGCCGCGGTCATCGGCCACGGCCACGGCGAGCGGGACGAGCGAGGCGGGCGAGACGGCGGGCGGGACGACGGGTCGCGGTCATCGGCCACGGCCACAAGAAGCGGACGGGCGAGGTGGGCGGGCGGCGGCGGCGGACGGCGGGCGGAGCGAAGCGAGGCGGCGAGGCGAGCGGCTGGGAAGGGGAGAGAAGAACCTGATCGAGGAGGCGGCTAGGGTTCGACGGGTGCTGGCGAGATTTTATACCCCAATAGTGAAATGACTAAAATGCCCTCGGGGCTGCAAAATTACGCGCTGTGGCATGAGATTTTTACCGCGAGACGGTAACTATTCATTCCTATAGTGCTTCGGCTTCGATCCTACGGCCTGCGTCCTCCCGAGGCTCGATCCGACGGCCTAGATCTCATCAACCAAACGAGATGGACGACCAAATGTTTCAGATCGCTGAGGAGGCTCGGTGAGAGCTTCGTATCTTATTTCTCGATGCACACACCTAACGTCAACACACGTACACAAAAACGCGCAGGCAAGCAAAGTCATATAAGACCAAAGCTATGCGTAAGCGATTGAAGAAAAAAACACGCCGGCAAGCAAAGTCATATAAGACCAAAGCTATGCAAAAGGGACTAAAGAAAAAAAAACGTGCCGGCAAGCAAAATCATATAAGGCCAAAGCTATGCGTAAGCGAGTAAAGAAAAAAACCCGCCGGCAAGCAAAGTCATATAAGACCAAAGCTATGCATAAGCGAGTAAAGAAAAAACTGATTCAATCAGATCCGTGAACGGCAAACTACAACAATGGCCATATCCACAACGCGACATCGACACACGTACACAAAAACGCGCCGACAAGCAAAGTCATATAAGACCAAAACTATGCGTAAGCGAATAAAGAAAAAAAATTGATTCAATCGCATCCGTGATCGGCAAACTACAACAATGACCATATCCACACCACCTATCTCATGACACCATACAGACGACGAGGTTCTTCAATAGCAACGCCTTCAGAAAGAAAACGCCGCTCAAACGCTATCATCACCGGATCAAACCACTCAAGGTTAGAATCTAGGTTTTCTCCGTGAAGAATCAGTCCGAGCAATGCGTTCAACAAGGTAACAACGTAAAAACATGCAGTAGCCAGGTATAACCAATTCGGATCAGACATAAGCTTTCACTCCGGAGCTCAGTGTATCTACATAGGGATCTTAGACGGCGGCTTCACTACTAGGGAAAAGCCTAGCAGTAACGCTGGTTTTTGGCAGACATACAACTTACAAGCAACTCTGTATAGAAGCTTGTGTGTGGCTAGATCCAACTCAAGACTTAATCAAGTCTCAGTCAAATGACACAACATATGAAAAAAGAATAACAAATTAAAAGTAAATTTTGCATGAATCTCTATATAAGATTCCATGACTGTAGCATCGAAGAGGTCTCAGTCGACAGACTGAGATCTAACAATTTCATATAAGCTTTGTACGCCCACCCTTACACGATTGGATCCCAGAGCATATCTCGTTTTGATTTCCGGTTGGTTCATTCATTTCATTGATTTTAAGCCACTGGTCCAATCGTACAAATGGAGAGGTTTAACGGGTGCAACAAACGTCATATGTCTGATGTATTTGGGAGAAACCGTATTGGAAAAAAGACTACGGTGAGCAATATCTGCATTTTTGATAAAGAGTGGATTTTATTGACTCAAAATGAAAAATCAACACGATACAATTACAAACACAAGGAGCACACATCCGGTCTCTGCATAGTTACAACGCACACAGCCAACATCAACACACGTACACACAAAGTCATATAAGACCAAACTATGCGTAAGCGAGCAAAGAAAAAAGGTGCCGGCAAGCAAAGTCATATAAGACCAAAGCTGGGTGTAAGCAAGTAAAGAAAAAAAACTGATTCAGTCGGATCTGTGATCGGCAAACTACAACAATGACCATATCAAAACGCGACATTGACACACGTACACAAAAATGCGCCAGCAAGCAAAGTCATATATGACCAAAACTATGCGTAAGCGAGTAAAAAAAAACTGATTCAATCGCATCCGTGATTGGCAAACTACAACAATGACCATATCCACACCAACCATCTCATGACACCATACAGACGATGAGGTTCTTCAATAGCAATGCCTTCACAAAGAAAACGCCGCTCAAACGTTGTCGTCACCGGATCAAACCACTCAAGGTTAGAATCTAGGTTTTCACCCTGAAGAATCAGTCCGAGCAATGCCTTCAACAAGATAACAACATAAAAACATGCAGTAGCTAAGTATAACCAACTCGGATCAGACATAAGCTTTCACTCCGGAGCTCAGTGTATCTACATAGAGATCTTAAACGACGGCTTGGACCACACTGTATTCCACGAGGAACATATACTTGGCAGTGGAAACAAGTTCAAGCAAATGGTAGTCAAGAGGTTTTCTTTTCTGAGACACTAGCCAAGAGGGGTAAGCTCGAGGGGGCGTCTTGCATCCACAATGATAACATCCCTATGAGGTGTGTACTCTCACATTTCTCGACATGAAGAAGCAAAAGAGACCGCAACAGGCAACACATAGGGCCAAGTGGGCAAGTGGCGGTGCCAACTCAGAAAGTACTCCTCCGTCTCAAAATATAAGAGCGTTTTGACTCTTGGGAGTAGCAATCAGCGCAAGTAGGTTCAGACGATGGCACCAACTTAGCCAGAAGGTTGTCAATTTTTTTGCAATAATAAAGAGTAACCCCGACCTCAGAAAGAGCTTCGAGATCACGCCTAACTAGGTCGCAGTTGCCATGGTGAAGATGCTAGCGAGCCTTGAGGGCAAATCCATGTATCCAACGAGGCCCAGCTGCCACATGGTGGAATATATATAGGCTAATGAACTTCAAGACCAAGCCTGACGATGTCCCAGCTGCCATGTTAGAGCATATGTGCATACGCCCCAAGCTTTGCAATTTTTCATGTATTTTTATTCAAGTTCTCGTGCGGTTCATCAAATGGAAGCACATTTGTTTGATGATACAATCAACTACTCCCTCCGTCCCAACGCTCTTATATTATGTTATGGGACAGAGGGAGTAGCTCGCACTCTTAGAACTTGCGCTCCTAGACAGTAGATTTAATTGGTCAAACAATCAAGCATAACCAACTTTGTAGTCTTGACGTGGCCTTCTTCAACCTAGCTTGGAATGACTCTTTTTCAAACACAACCTAAAAGGCTAGCTAGTCATTATTATTGGAAGTCTCGGCCGAGTGAAATATAACATAAATTACACCACTGAAATAAGAGAGAGAAAAAAGCTGGTCTTATGCGCTATAGCTGCACCCATGCTTATCAGTTCTGGTTCTTGTTCTTGTGCACATTAAATTTTGAAATACTAGTTTTTATTTTTCTAGTGGTCAACGAAATTGAACAACAAGGATGATAAAAACAAGAAGAAAAACATACTTATTTTAGAACTGTAATCCATAGGCCATAACATATGAGTCGAGTCAAAAAGAAAAACATACTTATTTTACAACTGTAATCCATAGGCCATAACATATGAGTTGAGTCTAGAAGAAAAACATACTTATTTTACAACTATAATCCATAGGCCATAACATATGAGTTGAATCATGGATCGTCGGTGCTATCTATATCAGGAGGTGTTATAAAAGAATTGAATGGCCGCACTAGCATATCTCTCTTGCGAAAGAATTCTTTTTCGTGATCTTGTTTTCCACAGAAAAATTCTGCAGTGCTTGGGTGCAAGATATTGGATCCATCTGGACAAAATGCACACGAGGCTCTAAAGCGGCACAACGGCTTTTCTGTTGACATTACAGAGAAAGATAAAGACAGAATTAGCTGCAAGTTACATTAATGATATGTATATACTCAAGTGGCTAGCAAACACAGTATGGCCGAATGTAAAGATAAATTTAGGTAGTACCTAAGATAGTGCATGTTTCAGCGGTTATATGGCAGAAGCGTCTATCAAAATATAGCTCGGCAAAGAAGTGTTGCGTCTCGGCGGTGGCGTCCACTGGGCGAGCCGAAAAGCCGAGGTGGTACCAGAAAGTTCCCCTAAAACCGACGCAGACGGCGTTCATGTCCGTGGTGGGAGGATACTCAGGATACTCGAACTCGGCACCCTGCATCTCAGCGATCGATCTCAAACTCTCAATCATAAGTATTAAGTACTCGCCTGGATGTATGAGAGGGAGAGACGGAGAGAGTACCATACCGGGTTGTTGGAGTTGTAATGTTCAAGGGCGACGTCGACAAGCTGAGAAATTCGGTGGGCGACGATATCTCTGTCTCCAAATAAACAAGGGTACACCAAATAAATAAACATAATGGATGGATCTTTCGTTCGATGGTTGGTTATTCAGGGCAATCAGACGTTCATCGAGCGAAACTCATAATAAGTACTCCTATAAGAATAGATACATGCAAGCAATTGAGGAAATTTACGGAAAAAATATATCCAGTAGCTACGAATTACATACTCTTTTGACATACGGCTGCCTGGGGGAGGGTTGGCGTAATCAAAGCTAGCGGCGCCGCCGTCGCCGCGGGCAGGGGAAGAGAATAAGGAACCCATCGATGGATCGATGTACCGGTGCCTCCTGGCGGCTGGCCAAAGTAAATAGAAGGATTTCCCCGTATGTTATGTGGTTATTAAGCCGATCGGGATCGGAGACTAGCTAGTCCCATTGCGTTACGGAAGGTAAATAGCCTACGTTTGTGTATGCTACACAAATAGCGTGTAGGCAGGCCGGCTGGTTGGATCTGGGCCGCAGGAGGGCCGTGTGTCAACTGTCCAGCGGGAGGTTACGCCCCAATAGCCTACGTTTTTTGTGTGCCTTGATTTTCTTGTCTTTGTTTATCACATCTCTCGTAATTACAACCCGCAGACTGCCGCTGCTTTGCTTGTACAGGCGCAGGTACGAGTTACAAAACCGACTCGTGCTAGACCAAGCAAGCTAGCACAAGGAAACTCCAAACCGACTTAAGCTAAGCTGTCCTATTGTACTTGCACACGTAGCCTATTAAGCACAAAGACATTTTCCTAACCCTAATGATAAATGCCACACGTGGGATGTGTGGCGCTCCAGCCCTGACATTTTTTGATGACAAGGCATGCAAGGATGGCAAATTCTAGTGACACGCGGCAAGTTTCTTTCAAAAACAAACCAAAACACAAATGTTGTCATGCTTGCCAACTAAAGTTGTCATCTTTTGAGAAACCTTCTTTTTGGAGGGACCTAAAGTTGTCATCCTCGCGTAACGAAACTTGCCACTAAAAATGTTAGAAGTTATTATGTGCTCATACATGACGTGTGGCACTTATCAAGATCCTTTTCTAAACTAATCAACCGGCAACGCTTACCACAACAGTAATAATCCAATCCTAACCGAACACAACAACGCACGGTTACATTTGCATAATAAGCTAGCACACTCCAAGTTAAACTCAAAATGATTGGATTAAGCTAACAATCACCCCCTAATCCAGAGCACTTTTACAGTATCCAGAAATTAATACAACCCTTCCATTTTTCCCATTCCGGTGTTTCATAAGATTTGGTACTCCATCACTAATCTCACGGAATACTGATTTAATAGGCCCGTAAGGGTTCGAATTTTCTGGTTTTTTCGGAATTTTTTTTTACCACCCCTGAGAAAATGACGCGTGTTACTGGGGCTTTCCTTGCCGTTCCTACTTCTTAGCTACCTAGCATCTTGCAGGGATTTTTTACCACGTCTTTCTTTCTATTGAATGCCCATGAAGGATCATGTCAGTTTCCTTTCATGTTACGTCAGTTTCCTTTCATGTGTTTTTATTGTACGTGTCCAGCTGGTTCCTTCATTTGCCACGTTACAATTTTTACATCAGTTTTAGTTTTTTTACTATGGAAGATGGGTCCGGTCGGGACACGTACTTCTCTCTAGAAAACTCCAGTCCAATCTCATGCCCTCAACTACTGTTGTAGATCTATAAATTGTCCTACGCTGTTTGAGCGACACGTTATCTCTGTGTGTGCAGTACATCCTACAGCGACCTTCCTTTGTTTTCTCTTTAATATTTGTTTGGTTGCGCGATGCATGCATATGTCTTGGTCCAGTCCACGTGAGCTTTTATGGTGGTCTTCTAGATTTCCCGCGATTGCTGCATGGGCCATGCATGTCGCCACGTTTGCCAGTTTACTGATGGACACGTTGCCTTCAAGGGTTTTCTGGTGGGCTTCATCTTTGTTTTTTCTTTGCTTTTGGCTGCCTATAAGTAATTGGCCTGGTGTTGGTTCACCGTCTCTGCAAGAAATCATCCAACCCTCTATCCCAACCCAGCACTACGCCGCCCCTGCCCCCTCTCCTCTATCACTGTACGGGCGCGCAGCCTCATCCTCCCCCAACCTGGTCGCCGGCAGCCCTGCGCCAGGCCCTCTGTTTCCCCCAGCGAGGCCGAGATGGTAGCGCGGCGCGCAGCCCCATCCTTTCCATCCTGGTCGCCGGCCAGCCCCTAGCGCTAGGCCCTCCGTTTATCGGTGGCAGTGTTGGCATTGAAGGATTGGGCGACGATGCCGTCGGACTCTTTGAAAAGCAACGCAGGCAGAGGAAGAGCACGCGCCCCAGCGTCGGAGGAGGCTTTCCAGGAGATGGTTGTTCTGTTGCCGGTACGTGAACGGGGTGGCTAGGTTGACAAGCTGGCCTCTTCCGGCATCCTCTCTTCGCCCCGCTCCGGCTCCAGCCCCTCGCTTGCCACCTCCTGCGACGCCGGTGTTGAGCTCGCTTGCGAGGTGTTCTATCAATTGACCAAACTAAGCCAAGTCTGAGTATGGACGATGGTCATGCACTTTCCTTCTTCAAGTACTCCTCCTCGGCGTTCTCCTCCGCAGGCGTGTTCCGCCCCAGCCAGGAGTACGTCCAGCGCGGCCTCCCCCAATGGGGAGTTCTACATCTGGCAGTGGCGCGTCGGCGTGTTGCACGGCGCTGGCATGTATTTGTGGACGGACAGGTGGCTGTACGAGGGGGAGTGGCGGCACGGGCCGGGGCAAGTTCTCCTGGCCGTCGGGCCAGGAGTCACCTTAGAGGGCGAGTTCAAGGACGGCTTCATCGATGGCGACGACACCTACACCGGTGCCGCCGGGGACAGGTACAAGTGCTCCTGGTCCATGAACCTTAAGCACGGCAACGACAGGAAGAGCTACGTCAGCGGGGACAAGTAAGACGGCAAGTGGCGCTCCGGGCTGCAAGACGGAGCCGGCCGCTACATCTTGTGCTCAGCCCTGCAGGCTGCAGCACAGAGAATTCTCTTGTGTATTCAGTTCGGTTAGGTTCAGTTAAGTTGAGTTGTATGGAGGCTTGCAGCTGTTGTTGGCAGGCCTTGTTCTTCTGGTTCTCGTCCCATGCCTTCACCATCGACAGCTTCCGATTCATCTCCACCTTCACAAGCACCACGTCTGTACGGGAGCTCATTCATTTCGTGTGTTTTTGTATTCATACCAAACAAATTAAAACCGAAAACCTGCAAACCAAATTCACCGAAACTTGAAGCAGAGGATGGACTACATGATGTACGTAGCTCTGTCAGTTTCTGAACCTGGAGTTGTTGTTGGCGTTGGGGCTCCATCAGCAGCAGCAAGACGGATCGATCGATTATAGTTAGCAACTTAGCATAGAACCAAACTGATGCCAGAGTGATATATCCATGTCTGAACGTTTGTAAACACTGCCACTACCGTTCCAGAGTCGCCCTAGTGGACGACGCGCGTAGGAGCGTGAGGACGGCGGGGAGAGTGGGGCGCTTCTGCCGCCGCCGTCCCCGGCGCCGCACATCACCAAGTGGGTGTCCCCGCGGCAGGCCAAGGAGCAGGAGGAGACCATCGTAATTGACGCAAGCACTAGGCGCTCATTCTCAACTTGCAGCTCGGGATCAGGTGGGTTGCTTCGGTCATCTCCCTTCGTCAGCGAGTCTGAATTAAGATGTGTTCAAGGAATATAGTCAAAACTAAAATATTTGCATTTGCTTTCAGAACCTTTGCTCCACGCAGAGTTATAGGAATATAGTAAAGACTAAAATATTCGTTCATCTGGAAGCCTATATAGATGCTAAACAATATTTTAGTGTGTCATCACCTGCATAGACTTTTCTCCCGTAATAGTGTGCTTCCAGTTTGTTGGTTCATGGACGGTCAGATGGTTGCAGCGTACTGCCTGCTTCGGTGGATCGACTTGAATAGATTGGCTGTTGATGATATGTCTTTTAGGACCAGCAGCAGTGGTTTGATTCATATGTAAATCTCACTATCACTACATCAGGGTCAATATCTTAGGTCTAAGAAGAGAAGCAAAGCTTCGTACTTCCATTACCCACTATCACTATATAAAGTAGATCACTTATGCATGTATCAATTAGATTTTTTTTTGGTATGAACTACTTTACCACGAATTGAGTCTTGAAACGACTTACCAAATATTAAAAAAAAACTAAATAGCTTATCAATTCTTTTGGCGCGGCGTGCCGCCGCGCACTATTCGCTAGTACTGATTTAAACACACACGGAGTACCAACACGTTAGGGGCAAAAAGGTAATCCATCAGCTTTGTTAATATTTTTTGTGAGGTCTAGTTAATATTTTTCCTTGTCTCAAATCATTTTGACCGACATAACCCTACTTCCCATTTAGAAACATTACAACTGAGCACTTTTCCAGCCCTCTCAGGCTATTAGCATCTCAACCGTCGGATCTGCAGTTCTAGGCTTTTTTGGCCGTTCGATGCACCTTCCACCCCGCTTTTTTTTGGGCCGCTGCTCTCACAACAAAATCAACGATCTGCTGTTGTTTGGGCCTGCTGGGCCCGTGTCATCGAATTTATTCGCAAGTAAAAAAAACACCCACCACATATGCATGCATCGCCAGCCTGGAGTAAAGGGGCACGCACGCTTCTCCCCTAAAAAACGAGGCGAGCGCTTCACGCCTCGCCGGCCTGGAGATGAACTTGGTCGGATGACTTGGGGAAGAGGGTCTGGGAGGTGCCGTGGTATCTGCAGGAAACCGTCGCTGCCGATTGAAGTCAGTATCCGAAGATTCGGGAAGAAAATCAATATAGTACTTTAATGGCGGGCGATGAGGCAGTGGATAATTGCAAGTCAGTTTCCATGCCGATCTGTGATGTTTCGTGTCCATATGGTCTCCTCGGTCCGGCTGTTCCAGCCCCACCCCCGGAGCTTCATCTCCTCCCATGTCATTCCCCATCAAATTTAGAGTTCATTTGTTGATTCTGTTTCTTCTACTCCCAACTGAATGCAGGTGTTTTTAGTTGACGGATTGGTGAGTTGCGGAGAGGCGACGACCATGGCGACTTGCCCAATGGAGCGGATGAGAGGCGATGATAATCAAGTGGGCCTTAGGCGATGGGGGCGGCAGCGGCGGCTCCTGCGCGAGGAGCTCCTCGGCTCTAACCCATGTCGCCTCCTCGGCTCCTCGCAGCAGGTCCGATCTTTTATTTCAACCTTGCAGATCCATCCATGCGGAACTGAAATCCTGCTCCCGTTCCCGATTTCCTGTAACTGCTCCAATTCTGTAACTGATACGATGATGTTTCTTGTCCGGGTTTATTTCAACCTTGCAGATCCATCCATGTGGAATTGGCATCCTGCTCGCATTCCAGATGTCTTGTGACTGCTTCAATTCTGTAACTGATACGATGATGTTTCTTGTCCAGAATTGTTTCTATGGTTTAGATTCTAGAGCAAATGTTAGGTACAGCATGAAGACTCATCTACCTCTTGGTTTTGTGATTATCTATCGAGAGAGTATATATCATTGTCAGTGCATGAAAAATGCTTGATACTTGTTCCTGATTGTTTCAAATTTTTGTGTGATTGTTTCACATCTGAAAATTCATCCCGTGTAACTTCCACGCTACACCTTCCCGGATCTCGACTGCTTTCAAATTAGCTCAATACAAGGTCAAATTATTTATTTTCACAAAAAAATATGGTCAAATTATTTAGATCTGGTAGCAACAGTGGATTGCATGTATAAATTATATGATGCATTCTCACTTTAAGGAAGACGTACAATATTGACATAATGTTGCAAGGCGGCACATTCTGTTTCCGATCAACATGCTATTATGTGATATTATTCCCCTTTATGTTTTTTCTTCTGCTTAGATACTTACACTTATAACTTCATGATGTACTCAGACTAATCAGAGTAAAAGAACTTGCTAACTTACGTAGGAAAATAAGCAAAATTGCATGATGTACCTTTTGCAGAAGAGTTTTGTTCATACAGCTAAAAAGAAGGGCAAAACAAGCACCGCTCTACAATTAAATTCTAAATACTTACATACAAAATTTACACGGTGAACTATTACAGAAAGTGCTGAAATTCATTTATGTATATGGATTCACTAAGGAAGGAGAGAAGTCTATCGGAGTTCTTATTTTGAAATTCATTTATGTATATGAAACATCGTCGTTCTTTGTTACGTACAAAGAATTTGCATGTCGGTGGATCAGTTTTGAATCTAAATAATTTCCCTAACACTGATGTCGTGACCGTTCGTTCTTGGGGCGCAGCGACAAAACACTTTTTTTGATTAATAAAGAAGTAGGTTCATGCAAATTTCCCTTTCATATTCGGTGCCTTTGCATATACACTTATGAAAATGACTACCATTTTATTGCCAAAATAGTCGGGTGCGGCAACGCGCGCCACTATGGTCTAGTTCATATCGCGATGAACCACATTCGACGGTTGTTGGTGAGTGAGGCAGTGGCGGCGGAGTACATAGGGGGCTGAGAGTCATAGTCGTGGCCAGGACGATGGCGATGTTGGGAAACATAGTAGAAAACAAAAAAAAATTATCGCCCTACGATCACCTAGTAACACTATGAAGATGCAATAAAGGGTTTCGATCTGATCGTTACCAGCTCCGAGTTGCAACGGAAGAAGATGAGTCGGTGTATATCGTACTTGGAGTCCCTCGAACCATAGATGCTCGATCGATCCCGCGAATCGCCCACGAACAGTCACTCGAACAGAAGATCAAAAGCACGACCTCTCCACAAATTGCAAGTGTACGGTCCTCATGATCCGGCAGCGCTTAGCCGTCGAGAGCTAATCATCGCCAGAGAATTAGAAGGAAGATATTAGATCCACACTGGATTTCTAATTATAAGGATTAGAGAATCTAGGTGTAGCTCTAATTAGATCAAATAGGACCAACTAGAAATAGAACTAGAGAACTATAGGAGGCTTCAAAACTTGTGTATTCAAAAGTGACTAAAACCTCTAGTATATATAGGTCGGAGGGGAGGGGATGGAGCGTCATAAGGCGGGAAGGAACTACCCCCTTTGCGTTGGCCAAGAGGAGGGGGAGTCCCCCTCCAATTCAGCCTCCTCTCCCCTTTCCATGGGGAGAAGGGGGCGTCACCCCTTTTGGGACGAAGCGACCCAAGTAGCCTTCCATCACTTGGCCTTTTCAGACCCGTTGATACTAAATTAATATAAAAGCTTCCTAATTATTATTAAAGACTTTTATTACTAATTTAACATAACAGAAACATTTTCCATAGCTATATTATTTATCGAGAATACCCGATATTGCCCGATAAACTCCGAAACCCTTCCAATGACCCCTAAACGCTTCTGGTTTCTCTCGAAACTATTTTGAATATTAGTGAAACTATTTCACTAATATGTTCTCATTATTCTCGTCCTACTAACACTCAACACATCGTCATTACCTTAACTTGTGACCTAATAGGTTCAGTAAAACATAGATATGAATAAAACCCCTTTCGTTCAATGACCTATAGCAGAACCATGGACGTCCATATCAATCCCTATGAGTACACGAATGACATTTGAGTGAACCTTCGGTTATCATGAGCTATTCCCTTTTATTCATGATACTTTACAAAAGCCAATGTGAGATGTATCAGTATCCTCTTGAGTCATTCTTATGTTCACTATACCAGTCTCCCTATTGCCGGTTTTGTTCTTCTTTCTCGTTGACATGTTATGGCAGTCACGTGACATAGTCACCTGTGTCTGGCCATATGATGGCGGATGTCGTCACACCGAGAGGGCCCTTAAGAGTATTTCTCCATCGTCGGAGGAGCAAATCCCACTGTTGAGCTATCTAGTCCCTTGTCAAACTTTCCGATGAACCTGTAAGTTGTTGTTATGATCACTGTGTTACATATGATGTTTGAGCAATCCCAAAGTTCATCGTACGGTAAGAAGAGACTACAACACTCTCATGGTCTAAGGAACTAAAGCATATATTAACTCTTTGTTTTATAATAATTGACTTGTGATGGTAGCTTCTCAAAGTGTAACAAACAATGTTGGGTCAATTCAATGTGATCATTCTTCTAACGTCACGTCCTCAATATTGTTTTAAGACTATCATTACACTTAACGATATATCAAGATCCAGAAAACATGATCATAAACAACACTTGAGCTAGTTTTAGAGGCGGGACTAGAAATTAAATTTTACTGTTTATCATTTCACACGTGTATATTTTTTCACTAATACGCGTATTCCAGGACCATAGCAGTTATAGCACAGAATATGAACTCTTAATTATAAACATGGAAATATACTAACACAATATTATTGCCTCTAGGGAAATTTTTTAACAGTCTCCCACTTACACTAGAGTCAATAATCTAGGTAGCACATTTTCTTTAACACTAATGGTAATCCGGTGTTTGTCCATGCTTTGCTTGTTGTTTAGCCTTCATCCTATCAGATCTTTACAACTTCAAATCCACGTGTATTATTTACATTTCTTTGCATCCACTAGTATGCCTCAGTGCTATACAAACGGTTTTTAACCCCTTTCCATGACGGCATTTGGAACCGTCGCCAAGTGAGTGTGGGCGATAGGGGGGTCCTTCCCACATGACCCAGAAATCGTCGGGGATAGGCCCTCCTAGGACACCAAATGAGCTCGTGTGCGATCGGGTGACCATGGAAACACAATCATTTCCGTAGGTATGTACATCCCATACGGTGAATCCCAGAAAACATTTTCGTAGGTATGTACATACCACACGGTGAATCCCAGAAAAACATTTCCGTAGGTATGTATATCACACACAGTCAATCCAAGAAATATGTTTCCGTTCTTATGTACATGCCACACAGTCAATCCAGGGAAAACATTTCCGTTCGTATGTACATCCCACACAGGTTTATGTATAGGCTCGTGTGTGATACGTGTAACTATCACACACGCTCTGCCTTGGTTAAGCGTTTGCTTTTATCAACTACATCACACACGATTTGATGAAGAAAACTGTATGGCATTGGGCTATCCATCACAAGCGCTTTTACTTCTAGAACTGTTTACAAAGTTCAATGACCCATTTCGCAGATTTATTAGTTTACAATTAATAATTCTAGTATTACGAAATTCACATTTCATATCAAACAATTGTTTGCCAATTTCATATCCAGCACATAGATAAATTTTAACATCACGATACGATAGCTACCGGGAAACAGCACAGTACAACATATAGATAGTTCAACTTCATAAGAACAATATTAGAACAATATATTCATTTCCCTAATCGAGATCATCCAGGCCCGCCTTATCCACCTCTGCTTTCTGTTCTCTAAGAACCTGTTTTGCACTGGCCAACTGGGAAAGTGCCTCATCCTTCGCCAACACCATCTTAGCATAGTCTGATTTAAAAAAATCTGAGCTCATTCTCCACCTTCCTCTTTTTATCCCGTATTTTTAAATATTCTTCAGCATTGACAACACTATCTCTAAGCCTACCTCTGTTCTCTTCATGATACATGCTCCAAAGCTTTGCTAGGCACATCTTCAAAGACTGTGGCCACTCTTGATCAACCCACTCCAAGTAAGAACACTTCCGTTCATCCTATAATATTTAAAACTAAACCAGTAACAATTTTAGGGAAAATGGGTTTATAGCAACATAGAAAATCACCAATACTTATTTTGAAAAACTAAAGAAACGCGTTAATTATGACATATCTCCTAAAAAAGATCAATGTGAAAATGAATTAATTGCTACTGACACAACAACCAAATTCTGAAACATCAGAAGTTATAATTAACTAGAACAACGCTACAAGTTCTTACTCTTGTACTATAAATAACAAATTGAAGATTTTAAGAGGAAGGTAAATATAACTGCAACAACATAGCGACAGTGTTTGGATGACAGCAAATTGATACTAACAGGTGTGCACATGCACAAATTTAGTAACATAGAACTAATAGTACTAAGGCGTCCACTATGTATGCCAAAACCGGTGTAAAGACAACTGTTGCTACATCTTGCACCAGTGCCCTGCACTGGCGAGCCGATGCAGCGGAAAAAAATCAGGGACCCGAACTCCAGAGCACCTAGTTGCTCCGACGCCCAGTTCCTTCATGCCATAAAGATTTAGTATTTTACTGCTTGGCTGCTCGGATGTGTGGACAAGTTGGCTCCACAAACTGCTGAAGTGGTGCCAAATAATTTTCTAATGGCACCACTAATGAGATGGCAACATTTTTAGATACTAGGTACAAACTGTGACACTGTCTTAGGATGCGTTCGGTTGAAGGTGTGATATGAATGGGTTGGGACCGTGACAGTGTCTGAATCACATCTAAAAAATGATTTGTAACAACGAAAGAGGGTCTAACCTTCTCTGCACATGCCAGAAACTTCTTTCCACTGTCCACAGGTTCAAACGCAACTAGCTTCACGCATGGAGATTGGTGGTGACAACGAGCAAACAGATCTTCAGCCACCCCGCTCCATTCGTTGCAACTGATGGTCCTAGGGAACTACAAGAGGAAGAAATGACACAAATCGACCGCCGGGTAAAAATCCTTCATTCAAAGTCATAGCCCGAGAGAGAGAAGAGAGGCATTCCCAGGTGGTGAAGGAGTCGTCATCGGAGGAGGAACCACTGGAGAGGTCTTTGAAGAAGACTATGGCGACCCCGACGGTAGGATGCGACACGACGAGAGAGAGGAAGCAAGCGAGGAAGCGGCTATAGCTTAGGAAGAAAGGAAGGGGGAAACAGGGGAAATGTGACTTGTGGTCGGGGAGAAAAGGGGATGGCGAGGGGGAGGGTAGATATTTCGGCGGTAGGCGGAAAATTTCGAAATGTCACTACAAGAAATATGCCAACTTGTGACCACCACTATTGGTCACTGAATGGTCATTGTTTTCAATTTGTGACCTTTTTGTGACCAAAAACATAAGGTCAAAAGCTGGCCGTCGTTAACTTACTATAGCGACCTTTCTTCTGGAATAGTCGTAGATGTTTATGACCAAAAAAAGGTCATAGAGTTAACGACCAATTATTTTGGTCACTAGCAATCCGACCACACCACGTCAGATCCACCGTGGCAAGCTGACATGGCAGAATTACGACCAAATGAAAAGGTCATAAAATAGAATCAGCCCGGTCCATTTCAGCCGTCTACATGGGCCAAGCCCAATAATTCGGCCCATTTAATTTTTTTTTCTCTTTATTTTGCTTATGTCCATGGGCCTGGCCCTATAACTTGGCCTTTTATTTTCTAGGAATGGAGCCTTTTTCTGATGATTTTTTTATAGTCCACTATTGTTTTGGGCCACAGCCTTTTTAGTCTAGTTCGAATTTGGGCCTTGGCCTTTTTATTTTCTGTTATGCAACCTTTTATAAAAATTTTTCTTACATTCATTTCTTTTTTTAGGCCCAAGCATTTTTGGTCTAATTCTTGTTTGGGCCTTGGCCTTTTTAGAGCGCAGGTTCTCATTTTGCATAACTATAAACAGAAAGGCCCAGGTGCACAAGTGATCCACAAGCCCAGGTGCACAAGTGATCCACATAACTTCACAGAAAATAAACAAAATGATCCACAAGTGATCCAGGTTCACAAGATCACATAACTTCACAGAAAGGCCCAGGTGCACAAGTGATCCAGGTTCACAAGATCACATAACTTCACAGGATCACATAACTTCACAGCTCTAGTTTAAACAGTAAAATGCAACAAAATGCAACAGCTCTCAGCTCAGCTCCCAGGTTCACAGGTTCAAAATGCAACAACTACCTTAGCTCAAAGACAAAGAGGTTCACAGCACAACCATCAAACTACCTTAGCTCCAAAGAGAGCCATCAAGTGGGCTAACTTCTCTTCCTGTTCTTGAGACCTCTTGCGCAGCAGCTCAAGTTCCTTGTCGCGTGCAGCTTCAGATTCTTCCGCCTTGATCTTGATTGCCGCCAATTCTTCTTGCACCAGTTCAGCTTGAAGCTCGGACCACTCCAGCTTCTGCTCAAGGTCACGAACATGAGCAGCCACTTCAGCAGTTGCTTTGCGGGAGTTGTTCCTAGATGAACTGAGCCCAACATTCGTGAGGAATGTGCTTTGCTTGACTGATTTCAACAGCACTTCTTCAACAATTTGAACAGTAGACTTTGGCTCTTCACCTTCTGGTACCGGCGCATCCTTCATTTTTTCCATCTCAAGCTAGCATATGGAGGAAAATGATAGGAATTAGTGGAGAAACCAAACCAGCACACAAATGGATTATTTGAAGTAACCAAACTAGCACACAAAATCTATACAAGAAGATGATGACTAGTGACCTGGAGACATGCAATTGGAACAATATGATCGCTTCATTAAGCCTAGAATGGTGGTTCTATATAAGATGGCTTCCCGACTAACATTCAGATCAAATTTCATCATGTCATAAAAAATGCAACAAATAGCTAACAGCAAGTTATGATATCTTTGCAGAACTATCAAACAACATCAAAGCATGGAACACAGCGTGTGTGAATCAAACAACATGGAACTATCTTCATTAAGCTGTTCTGATATCTTCATTAAGCCTAGCATGGAACTATCAAATAGCATCAAAGCATGGAACTGGCTCTGAATCAAACAACATCAAAGCTGGCTGTGAATCAAACAGGGCATGGACAAAGCATGGAGTGACTTACTATAGCAGTCTTGACTGGCTCCGAAAACCCGTGCTTCTTGCTGTTGTGGGTGGCCTTAAACAAGTCAATGCAGACAGCTCCTCACCCTTCGCTCTTCTTTCTGAAATGTTTTTCAACAAAAATCAAAATGTTATTCAGCAAGAATCAGAAATGTTATTCAACGAGGATCAAACGGTAAGGTCTCTAGAGAAAAGTTCTCACAGTGGCAAAAATGTGTGTTGTGCAGTGCCTGGAACCAGTTCTCTGATTGTACATGACTTTTTCTCGATTCATCTTGTTCGACACACAGGTTTCCTACAAAAAAGCATACTATCAGCATGATCTAGCACTAGCATATCATGTGTAGAACATAAAGCATCAAACAAAGCAGAGACAAACCTTGTGTCTTGGGGTAGACCACATCTCCACCAGAGCTTACCATTCACCATCCGTCAGATCAGGTACCGGAGACTTAATGCCGACTTTATTTGCGGCAACAGTATCAAAATACTTCTTCTTGATCTGATGGCGTCTGTTCTTTGAATTTTTCTACAGAATATCTTTGCACGCGGTCTTGGTGGTCTCCGAGTCCGTGTTCATCTCAAAATTTGTCTACCAAGACAGCAAACAAGGTAGGAACAATATTAGTGATCATGCATAGGTGTAACAGAAAATAGATAGCACATTAACTATGAAACAAGTAGCTTACAGCAACTTTCCCAATGTAGTTCTCCAATAGACTAACATTTTTTGTATAGCTTGAAGTGAGGAAGAACCGGAAGATGGCTTCTTGCAATGAGTCCACACTCAGAAGCAAGCTTTGCTGACTGTAGAGGCTTCTCTAGACGCTTCATCCCTTCGGCAATTTGGATAGGCACCTTGCTACCAAGCGACATGGTGATCCTCTCTAGCCCTTTGCCCTTTCTAAGTCTAGTCTTGGTAGTCATTGCATCTGAAAATGAAATTGAACTCATAAATTAGAATAGAAATCAACAAATGCAGGAATCGACAAAAACATACATGATCATTCCATTTGGAAAATGCACTAGTAAAAGATAGCATTGCAAAGGTCAACTTGCCTGATTGAAGCACAAGCTGCTGTTCTTCTTCATTCATGACATCATTCCTGTGAATAGAATGTGTGGACAGTGCCTGCTTCATCAATGCAGATGGTTCCTCCTTCATCTAGGCAGACAGTGCCACTTCCATCCATGCTAAGAGTGGTTCCTTCATCCATGGGCGGCAACTCATCACCCATTTGCACCGAGGTCTCAGAGTCCATGCGCAACAGACTTTCCTGATGGTCCGTCGTAGTCTCCATCTTTGCTTTCTGCCTTGTGAATCTATCAAGGGCAGGTTCATCAGGTTCCAGGATTCTCTTTTTTTGTCCTGGAGCTGGGGCCATCACCCTTCCTGGAGGCATTGCAGCAGATGTTTCGAGCTCTTCATCTTCTTGTTGTCTTCTTAACACCGGCCTCTTCGTCCTAGATTCCTTGATTGCCTCGTATAAACAAAGACGGAAAAAGCATTAGATCACAAGAGAAATATGTGAGGACAAGGAATAACATAGCATAAAAGAGCCCCAGCCCTCCAAGCAAGACAGAGTTTGCACCTTAACAGTCTTGTTCACTACAACATCATCCACTTCCTCTCCATGAATAACTTCATGCTCCTTAGGATTGTACTCTGGGTCATCATTGATAACTCCACTACCTTCTTGAACCTCATCACTTCTACCTTC
Source organism: Aegilops speltoides (assembly GCA_021437245.1). Lineage (NCBI taxonomy): Eukaryota > Viridiplantae > Streptophyta > Magnoliopsida > Poales > Poaceae > Aegilops > Aegilops speltoides. The sequence continues at coordinate 40,419,834 of CM038146.1, forward strand.
TTGTACACCATTTGTTTTCCTAATCATCGACGCTATTGCACCAATGCCAAGGGACTGGAACATCCGATTGTTCCTCATGATATTTCTAGCCCTAACCTTCTCGTACTCGGTGAGAGGCTCTTCTTTGCATGATAAAGGAAATGTAACTATTAGGTGAATGTTTGGAATGCATGGACAGACAGCCAAACATATCTTATGAAATTTTATTATCATTTAATCCTAGTTATTCAGGTAAGGAAGACTAACAACACACAGACACAATTAAGCCAGCTTATTCAGATTGCAGCAATACATTGCACTTAGCATATTAAGACACAGATTTTATGAAACTGACAGTATAACCACAAGGAGCAAGTTGCATACCAACGGTTGGCCTCATGTTTGACCTTGTCATCCTTGCCATGGATGATCTTGAGGTGGTGCTTGCAAAATAGAATAAACAACAATCAGATACAACAGGGATAAAGTAAAATGATGCACTTGTATCAATAAAGGAAAGCATTTGGTCCATCATGGACATACATGTAATACATGTGAAACAAACTTGATGGATCAACAATACAGTGATCTAGTGTTATTAATTAAGCAAACATGTAAGTGCACTTAAAAAGCATGCATGTACACTAGTAGCAAGTAAGCAAAGTGCATAAGTGCTACTAATACAAGCAAGCAAGCAAGCAAAGTGCTACTGATAGAAACAAGCAAGCAATGAAGGAAATTGAAGAGAAGCAAGCAAGTACTATTGATACAAACCCTAATTAATAAGCAAGCAAGTAGCTTCTTCTCCAAGTTATACTAATACTAGCAAGTACTGCTGATGGAAACCCTAATTAAGCATGTACTGCTGATATAGCCCACCCCGCGCTCTCTTTCCTTCCCCAGTCCCCACATGATCACATATACATCATGTGGTAAATCTGACAATGTCTCGTGCTAGTATTAGTATAGCACAATGGTCTACAATATATGATTGGTACTGTGACAACACTATCAAGTACACCATGAATGGCAGATGGACTTAATCATTTATTATTCGTATAGCTCGCAGGAATGGCAATGTCTCGTGCTAGTATTAGTATAGCTCACAGTAATGGCAGATGGACTTAATCATTTAGTAATGAACACCACGAATTAACTAGACCAACCCAGAGAGCATATATCACACCTACATGAACTACTCTAGTAGTACAGTGAGCAGAAAGCTTTCTATATGTAAACCAAAGCATGGCAGGAGCTCACAGGATAGAAAACAAACATGAATGGGAACCTACAAACCCTAGATAGCATGGGAACAACAACTACAGAGCTTTAGATCTAGTGGTGACCATAATCAAGGACAAATAACAGAGTGCCACAGCAAGCAAAACAGATCGAACTCCCAAAAGGAATAACATCCTTGTTCTAGCAAATACAAAACAGGGAGACGTCTTCAAAGGAAGATTTCTCAAAGAACATGTAGCCATTTCTGCGAAGATGCAAATGGATATCAATACTTCACACAAATGGCACAACAATTACAGCACAATAGCTTACTCCAGGTTCTTATTTAACTCAAGAGGTGGCACTAAACTAGCCAAGTAAATTTAAAAGGAATATGCAATATAATCCAAAACTTTAGTACCTGCATGGGATTCCAAAGACAAAACTACTACATCATGTAACTATTAGTATGGCTACAAACAACCTGTTACAGACATCAACTTCAATGTCATCAGGCAAGCAAAACGCTATGACTACAGATTAACAAAGCATAACAAGGATTAAAAAAAGCAAATGGCTCTGAAGTAATACACTATGACAAGTAAATATTAACAAACCATAACAAGGATTGGCAGCAGAGGGAGAGGGAGATGGAGATGGACAAAAACCTTCTTTTCTGGTAGTCGTGCTTGAGCTCCTCCTCTTGATGCTGCTCAATGACCTGCATGACAAACAAGGCCATGGATGAGCTGCCACAGGGCATCCACATGACAACACAAAACATCAAGCAACGACATTGACAGGGATGCAAAATCAAAATAGAGCATACAAAATCTAGATTAAGGAACCACCTCCCCACAAAACCCTAACCCCATGAATCCATCCCCATCTCAAAATCACAATACCAACGACATGAACCCTAACCCCATGAACAAGAAGGATATCATCCCATGAATCCTAACCCCATGAATCCATCCCCATCGCCATCCCCATGAAGAAGAACCCTAACCACCAAGAGATCCTAACCCTAACCATCAGGAGATCCTAACCCTAGAAGATGCACCATGAGATCCTAACCCTAGAAGATGCACCATGAGATCCACCGAACCACCAGAAAATCCTAACCCTAACCATCAGGAGATCCTAACCCTAGAACATCGAGGGGAGTACCTGTCGTCGTGTTGTAGATGATGCAGCGGTGGCTCCTGTCGCAGTCGTCGCTCGCGTCTACCCTCTTGTCGCCACTGTCGTTGATGTAGAGGAGCGGAGCAGTGATTCGTCGTCGGGGAGCAAAGCGGGGCGGGACAGAGCAGAGGAGGAGGGGCTAGGTTTGCGGGGTGGGGAGAGGGGAGGAGGATTCGTCGGGGCTGGGAGGTGGGGAATGGAGGGGCAGAGCAGAGGACGGGCAGGCGGGGACGGGCTGGAGCGAGGGAGGGTGGTCGTCGGCGGGGCGGCTCGGGGAGGGAGAAGCTAGGGTTCGTCGGGGAGAGGGGACGGGAATGGGGAAATTTGGGGAGGGGAGGGGAGGGGTGGCGGTGCGGCACGGAGCGGGGCAGCGAGAAGCAGGGGAGGGGCGGCGGGACGGCGCGGAGCAGGGGAGGGGTGGCAGCACGGAGCTGGGTTTGTCGGCGCGGAGGTGGGTTCAGCGGCGGAGCAGAGGAGGGAGGGTTGCAGGATGGGGAATGGGCAGTGGGATAGGGTTGCGGGCGGGGAGGGGAGGGGAGGGGATCCCGCGTGTTAGTGGGAGAGGGAGTGGTGGGACCCGCCTGGTAGTGGGAGAGGGAGTTGAGGGAGTGGAGGGAAATTTTGGGAGAGGGAAATTTTGGTGGAGGGAAAATTTTGGTGTGGGAGGGAAATTCTTTTGGGTTTGGGGGTAGAAAAGAATAGGGTTTTTTTGTAAACTTTGTAGAAATCATGGTTAAAATCATACCGAGTAGCTCAAGAAAACACTGGTATTGCAAGTTTAGTATTTTAGCTAGTTGGTATGCCACATTTGATGATGTGACGTGGTGGTCTCCCATTTTTTTGATTGTTTTGAAATTTTTACGGTGTTTTCAAAAACCGGCCGATTTTCTCGCGGCGGCCGTCCGTGGCTAGGCTTTGAGCCGTGCAAATCTCTTGTCGATTCTGTGATGAAATGCCTACCTGCGAAGCTAAAAAGCATTTTTGGCAAACGAGAAAGCTATGGAGGACCCGCAGTTCAAATTCCAGCCGGTTCCAGCTGAATCAACCGAAGGTGGTCTAAATTGCCGGGAGTAGCTACGAGGGTCAGAAATGCATGCTTTTTGGCGACCGTACGTAAAATAGGGTCTACTTTGAGACAGACATGGAATGGCGCCATTTGGGGTGACCCTCCTTGTAGCCGCTTCACGAAAAACGCATGTCTTTAGCATTCAAAAAATGAAAAACAGTTTTTCTTGTTAAATAAGTTGGAACCTCGCTTTGGCAGCATTGTTTGCCATCACAAGACGGAGGCATGCACCAAATTTGGGCATATTATCAGAAACTATTCATCGGATGCGGCCATATCATTGCTAGTTTGGCTTGAAAGCTATGAATATTCGTTCATGGTAGGTAGTTTTTGAGAACACTTTTTCAAGAAAACATCTGTATTGCAAGTTTAGTATTTTTGCTAGTTGGTAGGCCACATTTGATGTTGTGACATTGTGGTCTCCCATTTTTTTGAATTTTTTTGAATTTTTTACGGTGTTTTCAAAAATCGGCCGATTTCGTCGCGGCGGTCGTCCGTGGCTAGGGTTTGAGTCGTGCCAATCTGTTGTCGATTCTGTGATGAAATGCCTACCTGTGAAGCTAAAAAGCATTTTTAGTGAAAATAACGGGCAAGCTATGGAGGACCCTTAGTTCAAATTCCAGCCGGTTCCAGCTGAATCGGCCGAAGGTGGTCTGAGTTGCCGGGAGTAGCTACGAGGGTCGGAAATGCATGCTTTTTGGCGACCGTCCGTAAAATAGGGTCTACTTTGAGACAGACATGGAATGGCGCCGTTTGGGGTGACCCTCCTTGTAGCCGCTTCACGAAAAACGCATGTCTTTAGCATTCAAAAAATGAAAAACGATTTTTCTTGTTAAACAAGTTGGAACCTCGCTTTCGCAACATTGTTTGTCATCACAAGATGGAGGCATGCGCCAAATTTGGGCATATTATCAGAAACTATTCATCGGATGCGGCCATATCATTGCTAGTTTGGCTTGAAAGCCATGAATATTCGTTCATGGTAGGTCGTTTTTTAGAACACTTTTTCAAGAAAACATCCGTATTGCAAGTTTAGTATTTTTGCTAGTTGGTAGACCACATTTGATGATGTGACGCGGAGGTCTCCCATTTTTTTGATTTTTTGAATTTTTTACGGTGTTTTCAAAAACGGGCCGATTTCGTCGCGGCGGCTGTCCGTGGCTAGGGTTTGAGCCGTTGATGACCCACAAGTATAGGGGGTCTATTGTAGTCCTTTCGATAAGTAAGAGTCGAACCCAACGAGGAGCAGAACGAAATGATAAGCGGTTTTCAGCAAGGTATTCTCTGCAAGTACTGAAATAAGTGGTAACAGATAGTTTTGTGATAAGATAAATGGTAACGAGCAACAAGTAACAAAAGTAAATAAAGTGCAGCAAGGGGGCCCAATCCTTTTTGTAGCAAAGGCAAGCCTGGACAAACTCTTATAATAGGGAAAGCGCTCCCGAGTACACATGGGAATATCGTCAAGCTAGTTTTTATCACGCCCATATGATTCGCGTTCGGTACTTTGATAATTTGATATGTGGGTGGACCGGTGCTTGGGTACTGCCCTTACTTGGAAAAGCATCCCACTTATGATTAACCTCTATTGCAAGCATCCGCAACTACAACAAAAGTATTAAGGTAAACCTAACCATAGCATGAAACATATGGATCCAAATCAGCCCCTTACGAAGCAACACATAAACTAGGGTTTAAGCTTCTATCACTCTAGCAACCCATCATCTACTTATTACTTCCCAATGCCTTCCTCTAGGCCCAAATAATGGTGAAGTGTTATGTAGTCGACGTTCACATAACACCACTAGAGGTTAGACAACATACATTTTATCAAAATATCGAACGAATACCATATTCACATGACTACTGATAGCAAGACTTCTCCCTTGTCCCCAGGAACAAACGTAACTACTCACAAAGCATATTCATGTTCATAATTAGAGGGGTAATAATGTGAATAAAGGATCTGAACATATGATCTTCCACCAAATAAACCAACTAGCATCAACTACAAGGAGTAATCAACACTACTAGCAATCTACTAGCACCAATCCCGGACTTGGAGACAAGAATTGGATACAAGAGATGAACTAGGGTTTAGAGATGAGATGGTGTTGATGAAGATGTTGATGGAGATTGCCCTCTCCCGATGAGAGGAGCATTGGTGATGACGATGGTGATGATTTCCCCCTCCCGGAGGGAAGTGTCCCCGGTAGAACAGCTCTGTTGGAGCCCTAGATTGGTTCCGCCAAGGTTTCGCCTCATGGCGGCGGAGTCTCGTCCCGAAAGGTTCTCCTCTATTTTTTTCTCATCGAAAGATTTCATATAGGATAAGTGGGCCCCCTGGCCTTCATCTTTGGCGATGATTTTTCTTTATTTATTTTAAGGTATTCTGTGGAGTTTCAGGACTTTTGGAGTTGCGCAGAATAGGCTTTCAATATTTGCTCTTTTTCCAGCCCAAAATTCCAGCTGCTGGGATTCTCCCTCTTCATGTAAACCTCGTAAAAGAGAGAATAGCCATAAGTATTGTGACATAACGTCAAATAACAGCCCATAATGCAATAAATATTGACATAAAAGCATGATGCAAAATGGACGTATCAACTCCCCCAAGCTTAGACCTCGCTTGTCCTCAAGCGAAAAGCCGATAACAATAAATATTTCCTCATGTTTAGAGGTAGAGGCGTCGATAAAAATAAAATACGGACATGAAGGCATCATGATTATTTCGTAACAGCAACATATATAGATTTTATCATATGATTACTTATGTTCAAGTGATAATCTTTTCACAAAGCCAAAGTATGAATCAGAAACCTTATTGAGCACCAACAAATTATACCCTCAGTCATTGAAACAATTGCAATTTATCATAACGTCAGAAAGAGTCTATGTCAGAGCTTAAAAGCAAGTCCACATACTCAACTATCACTTAGTCCTTCATAATTGCTAACACTCACGTGATACTTGTGGTTACAGAGTCTTAATCGGACACAGAGAAAGATAGGGGCTTATAGTTTTGCCCCACAACTTTTTTCCTCAAGGGTAGTGTTAACAATAATAATTCATGCTCCCCCACATCCAATTATATATATATATATATATATATATATATATATATATATATATCATGTTCTTTCCAACATTCTGAGCTTGCCAAAGGATAAAATAAAAAGGGAAAGGTGAAGATCACCGTGACTCTTGCATAAGGTAGAGGATAATAATAAAAGATAGGCCCTTCGCAGAGGGAAGCAGAGGTTGTCATGCGCGTTTAAGGTTGATGCACAAAATCTTAATGCAAAAGAATGTCACTTTATATTGCCCCTTGCATGTGGACCTTTATTACGCAGTCCGTCGCTTTTATTGCGTCCACAACAAGTTCGTACAAAGTTTATTTTCTCCGCACTAATAAGTCATGCATATTTAGAGAGCAATTTTTATTGCTTGCACCGATGACAACTTACTTGAAGGATCTTACTCAGTCCATAGGTAGATATGGTGGACTCTCATGGCAAAACTGGTTTAAGGGTATTTGGAAGCACAAGTAGTATTTCTACTTGGTGCTGAGAATTTGGCTAGCATGAGGGGGAAAGGCAAGCTCAACACGGTAGAGGATCCATGACAACATACTTTATCTCAGATATAAGAAAACATACCTCATTATGTTGTCTTCCTTGTCCAACCTCAACTCTTTAGCATGTCATATTTTAATGAGTGCTCCCAATCATAAAAGATGTCAATGATAATATATCTATATGTGAAACCTCTCTTTCCTTATTACTTCCTATTAATTGCAACGATGACCAAAGCTATATTTGCCAACTCCCAACAACTTTAAATCATCATACTCTTTCTATGTGAAGTCATTACTTTCAATAAGATAGATATGAACTCTTTGATTCTTTTTATTCTTTTTCTTCTAATCACCCAAGATCATGGCAAAATACTCAAGCCCTTGACTCAATACTAATCTTTACTATATAGCTCACGGACTCAATTACAAAGAAGGATCATAAAGAAAAACTCAAAACTAGATCATGCCGTGACTTTATTCTACTAAATCAAGATACTACTAATAGGATCGAACTAAGGAAAACAGTAAAGATAGGAGTTTTGATGGTGATACGATACCAGGGCACCTCCCCGAAGCTTGGCAGTTGCCAAGGGGAGTGCCCATACCCATGTGATTATGTCTCCTTCCTTGTTGTTGGCGGTGGAGGTGTTGATGATGATGCGAGCTTGTCGTCCACCTTCCATGGCATAGGCTCACCATCATAGAAGGATGATCGAGTCTCCGGAATCCTCAAATCTGCATCCAAACTCATCCTTTTGAATCTATATTCATACTCACAGTTTTGGTTTTGCAGATCATAGATTTGGGCTTGGAGGTGCTCGATCTTCTCATGTAGCTTGAACATGGCTTCCTCGGTCTTCTTGGCATCCGGCTCATAGTTGTTGGTGAACTCTGCGAGCATCTTGTGGGTAGCGTTGATTCCACGCTCCACCATCCCCTGGCACTTGAAAACTTGTTGCTCCATTGCTTCGAGCCTCAACTCCACGCTTCCGGTTCCCTTGGGTCCCTCAACATCGCAGATGTGCAGCAACCCATCACGCATCTCAATGGTTTGAGGGTGTCACAGCACCTCCGCGAGGTAAGGGTTGATCACCTTCTCGAAGAACTTGTCCTTGGAAGCACTTGGGGTCGTCATGATGATCTAGACCTGTCAGAAAAACAGCTCGAAACAAGAACAGGGGAGATTTGCGTGATACGAGAGTCAAAACCTTCGGGAGTATATATAATGTTTTACCGACCAAAATTCGTATCATGGAAGGAAACGGAGTACGGAGGGCACACGAGGTGCTCACAAGGTAGGGGGGCGCGCCCAGGGGGGTAGGGCGTGCCCTCCACCCTCGTGGAGGCCTCGTGTCCTCCCTGGACTGCTACTTATTTTTCTATTTTTCTAAATATTCCAAAACGGAGAAATATTGCCTTAAAAATTGTTTTGGAGTCGGTTTACTTACCGTACCACATACCTATTCCTTTTCGAGATGGAGGCGTTCGGAAAGTGTCCTTATGTACTCCTCCGTGGTTACGGTTTCAATAATATTAGTTTCAACATTTATAGGATTACGAGATATAGTGTTTGATCCTTTGTTGTTTACCACCTTTGGATTTGTGCACGCAAAGTTGTTGATTTTATGGCACGGAACGATAGACCTCCTCGATAACGTAAGGACCTTCCCATTTGGAGAGAAGTTTTCTGCAAAAATCTTAAGCGAGAGTTGTATAGCAATACATAATCACCTACATTAAACTCATGCTTTTGTATCCTTTTGTCATGCCATCTTTTAACTTTTTCTTTAAACAACTTGGCATTTTCATAAGCTTGGGTTCTCCATTCATCAAGTGAGCTAATATCAAATAACCTCTTCTCACCGGCAAGTTTGAAGTCATAGTTGAGCTCTTTAATAGCCCAATATGCCTTATGTTCTAGTTCGAGAGGTAAGTGACATGCTTTTCCATAAACCATTTTATACGGAGACATACCTATAGGATTTTTGTATGCAGTTCTATAGGCCCATAATGCGTCATTCAGTTTCTTGGACCAATTCTTTCTAGACCTATTGACAGTCTTTTGCAAAATTAATTTGAGCTCTCTATTGCTCAATTCTACCTGACCACTAGACTGCGGGTGATATGGATATGCAATTCTATGATTAACGTCGTATTTAGCAAGCATCTTACGGAAAGCACCATGAATAAAGTGTGAACCACCATTAGTCATTAAGTATCTAGGGACTCCAAACCTCGGAAAAATAACTTCCTTAAGCATTTTAATAGAAGTGTTATGATCAGCACTACTAGTTGGAATAGCTTCTACCCACCTAGTAATGTAATCAACAGCAACTAGAATATGTGTATATCCATTAGAGGCAGGAAAAGGTCCCATATAATCAAAGCCCCAAACATCAAATGGTTCAATAACAAGTGAATAATTCATAGGCATTTCTTGACATCTACTTATATTACCAATTCTTTGACATTCATCGCAAGACAAAACAAACTTACGGGCATCCTTGAAGAGATTAGGCCAATAAAAACCGGATTGCAATACCTTATGTGCAGTTCTGTCTCCAGGGTGGTGTCCTCCATAAGCTTCGAAGTGACACTTGCGTAGGATCTGTTCTGTTCATGCTCGGTACACAACGTCTAATAACACCATCTACTCCTTCTTTATAAAGATATGGGTCATCCCAAAAGTAATGTCGCAAGTCATAGAAAAACTTTTTCTTTTGCTGGTATGTGAAGCTAGGTGGTATAAAATTAACAACAATATAATTAGCATAGTAAGCATACCATGGAGTGCTACGAGAAGTGCTTATGACATTTAATTGTTCATCAGGAAAGCTATCATCAATAGGTAGTGGGCCATCAAGAACATTCTCTAACCTAGATAAGTTGTCTGCAATAGGGTTCTCAGCTCCTTTTCTATCAACAATATGCAAATCAAATTCTTGCAGCAAGAGAACCCATCTAATGAGTCTAGGTTTTGCATCTTTCTTTTCCATAAGATATTTAATAGTAGCATGATCTGTGTGAATAGTCACTTTAGAATCAACAATATAGGGTCTGAATTTATCACAAGCAAATACAACTGCTAAAAGTTCCTTTTTGGTAGTAGCATAGTTTCTTTGAGCATTGTCTAGAGTCTTACTAGCATAATGGATAACATTTAATTTCTTATCAACTCTTTGCCCTAGAAAAGCACCTACAGCATAATCACTAGCATCACACATAATTTCAAAAGGTAAATTCAATCGGTGGTGAACAACGATTCAGAGACTAATGCTTTCTTAAGTATTTCAAATGCTTCTACACAATCATCATCAAAGACAAATGGTACATCTTTTTGTAATAAATTAGTCAGAGGCCGAGAGATTTTTGAGAAGTCCTTAATGAACCTCCTATAGAATCCGGCGTGACCAAGGAAACTTCTTATACCTTTGATGTCCTTGGGACATGGCATCTTTTCAATAGCATCAACCTTGGCTTTATCAACTTCAATACCTCTTTTAGAAACTTTGTGCCCCAAGACAATACCTTCATTAACCATAAAGTGGCACTTGTCCCAATTCAAGACAATATTAGTTTCTTTACATCTCTGCAAAACTCGAGCAAGATTGCTCAAGCAATCATCAAAGGAGGAACCATAGACGGAAAAGTCATCCATGAAAACCTCACAAATTTTCTCGCAAAAGTCAGAGAATATAGCCATCATGCATCTTTGAAAGGTAGCAGGTGCATTACATAAACCAAAAGGCATACGTCTATAAGCAAAAGTACCAAAAGGGCATGTAAAAGTAGTCTTTGATTGATCTTTAGCCGACACAGGTATTTGAGAGAAACCAGAATAAGCATCTAGAAAGCAATAATGTGTATGTTTGCATAATATTTCTAGCATTTGATCAATAAAAGGTAAGGAGTAATGATCTTTCTTAGTAGCCTTATTTAATTTGCGGAAATCAATTACCATCCTATAACCTGTGATAATTCTTTGCAGAATCAATTCATCTTTATCATTAGGGACAACAGTAATACCTCCCTTCTTAGGGACACAATGGACAGGGCTTACCCACTAACTATCAGCAACGGGATAAATTATACCTGCCTCCAGAAGCTTGAGTATTTCGTTTCTTACCACTTCTTTCATTTTAGGATTCAAACGTCGTTGAGGGTCACAAACTGGTTTGGCATCAGCTTCCAAATTTATTTTATGTTGACATAGAGTGGGACTGATGCCCTTAAGATCATCCAGAGTATATCCAATAGCGGCATGGTGCTTCCTCAGAGTTTTCAATAATCTTTCCTCTTCATGCTCTAAAAGGTTAGCACTAATAATGACCGGATATATTTTTTTTTCATCAAGATAAGCATATTTAAGATTATCAGGCAATGGTTTAAGCTCAAACACGGGATCACCCTTGGGTGGAGGAGGATCCCCTAGGATTTCAACACGCAAATTGTGTTGTATAATAGGTTCCTGTTTAAAGAATACTTCATCTATTTCCCTTCTTTCATTCATGAACATATCATTTTCATAGTCTAGCAAATAGTGTTCTAAAGGATCACTAGGAGGTACGGCAATAGAAGCAAGACCAATAATTTCATCCTTACTAGGCAATTCTTCCTCACGATGTTGTTTACTAAATTTAGAGAAATTAAACTCATGAACCATATCATCCAAGCCAACAGTAACAACATTCTTTTTGCAGTCTATCGTAGCATTAACAGTATTCAAGAAGGGTCTACCAAATATAATGGGACAAAAGCTATCTTGCGGAGAACCAAGAACAAGAAAATCAGCGGGATATTTGGTTTTCCCACACAAGACTTCAACATCTCTAACAATTCCCACTGGTGAAATAGTATCTCTATTGGCAAGTTTAATTGTAACATCAATTTCTTCTAACTCAGCAGGTGCAATCTCATGCATAATTTCTTTGTATAAGGAATGAGGTATTGCACTAGCACAAGCACCCATATCACATAAGCCATGATAACAATGATCTCTTATTTTAATAGAAATAACGGGCACTCCTACCACAGGTCTATGTTTATCTCTATCACAGGGTTTAGCAATTCTAGCAGTTTCACCAAAGAATTGAATAACATGCCCATCAATATTATCAGATAAGAGATCTTTAACAATAGCAATATTGGGTTCTACTTTGACTTGATCAGGAGGGGTATAAGTCCTAGTATAGCTTTTACGAACAACAGTTGAAGCTTTAGCATGATCCTTCATTCTAACAGGGAAAGGTGGTTTCTCAACATAAGAAGTGGGAACAATAGGATCATTGTAAGTGACAGTCTTTTCTTCAACTTTAATAGGTGCAGCTACTTTTACTTCTATGGCAGGATGATATTTAAACCACTTCTCCTTGGGGAGATCAACATAAGTAGCAAAAGATTCACAGAAAGAAGCTACTATCTCAGAGTCAAGTCCATATTTAGTGCTAAACTTATGGAAAATATCGGTCTCCATAAAAGATTTAGCACAATCAAACTTAGGTGTCATACCTGACTCCTTACCTTCGTCGAGGTCCCAATCTTCAGAGTTGCGTTTAATTCTATCCAATAAATTCCATCTGAATTCAATAGGCTTCATCATAGAAGAGCCAGCACAAGAATTATTGAGCATGGTGCGATTGTTACCAGAAAGCCGAGCATAAAAACTTTGTAAAATCACTCCTTTTGTGAGCTCATGATTGGGGCATGAATATAACATTGATTTAAGCCTGCCCCAAGCTTGAGCGATGCTTTCTCCATCGCGAGGCCAAAAGTTATATATATAATTGCGATCACGATGAACAAGATGCATAGGGTAATACTTTTGATGAAATTCCAATTTCACTCTTTTATAGTTCCATGATCTCGTATCATCACATAGCCTATACCATGTCAATGCGTCTCCCGCCAAAGATAAAGGGAAAGCTTTCTTCTTAACAACATCATCGGGTATACCTACAAGCTTAAATAGTCCACAAATATCATCCACATAGCGTAGATGTTCATCAGGATGCTTTGTTCCATCTCCTCTGAAAGTGTTAGCTAGCAGTTTTTCCATCATACCCGAAGGAATATGAAAAGGAGTTTCATTTTCAATAGGCTCAGTAGGTTCAGTGGGTTGAGGAGCAACTCTTGGCTCAACTGGACGGGGTGAAGATACCTCGAACAAGCCCCTCAAACAATTACTTTCCATACTAACAAGTGACAGAAAATTTCAGCACAGTAAATAAATTTTTCCTTACCATATTCCACCTACCAAAGGCGCTTCACTCCCCGACAACGGCGCCAGAAAAGAGTCTTGATGACCCACAAGTATAGGGGATCTATCGTATTCCTTTCGATAAGTAAGAGTGTCGAACCCAACGAGGAGCAGAAGGAAATGGTAAGCGATTTTCAGCAAGGTATTCTCTGCAAGTACTGAAATAAGTGGTAACAGATAGTTTTGTGATAAGATAAATGGTAACGAGCAACAAGTAGCAAAAGTAAATAAAGTGCAGCAAGGTGGCCCAATCCTTTTTGTAGCAAAGGACAAGCCTGGACAAACGCTTATAATAGGAAAAGCGCTCCCGAGGACACATGGGAATATCGTCAAGCTAGTTTTCATCACGCTCATATGATTCGCGTTCGGTACTTTGATAATTTGATATGTGGGTGGACGGTGCTTGGGTACTGCCCTTACTTGGACAAGCATCCCACTTATGATTAACCTCTATTGCAAGCATCATAACTACAACAAAAGTATTAAGGTAAACCTAACCATAGCATGAAACATATGGATCCAACTCAGCCCTTACGAAGCAACGCATAAACTAGGGTTTAAGCTTCTGTCACTCTAGCAACCCATCATCTACTTATTACTTCCCAATGCCTTCCTCTAGGACCAAATAATGGTGAAGTGTTATGTAGTCGATGTTCACATAAAACCACTAGAGGTTAGACAACATACATCTTATCAAAATATCGAACAATACCAAATTCACATGACTACTGATAGCAAGACTTCTCCCTTGTCCTCAAGAACAAACGTAACTACTCACAAAGCATATTCATGTTCATAATCAGAGGGGTAATAATGTGCATAAAGGATCTGAACATATGATCTTCCACCAAATAAACCAACTAGCATCAACTACAAGGAGTAATCAACACTACTAGCAATCTATTAGCACTAATCCCGGACTTGGAGACAAGAATTGGATACAAGAGATGAACTAGGGTTTAGAGATGAGATGGTGCTGATGAAGATGTTGATGGAGATTGCCCTCTCTCGATAAGAGGAGCGTTGGTGATGACGATGGTGATGATTTCCCCCCTCCCAGAGGGAAGTGTCCCCAGCAGAACAGCTCTGCCGGAGCCTTAGATTGGTTCTGCCAAGGTTCCGCCTCGTGGCGGTGAGTCTCATCGAAAGGTTCTCCTCTATTTTTTCTCATCGAAAGACTTCATATAGGAGAAGATGGGCGTCGGAGAGCCACCGGGGGCCCACGAGGTAGAGGCGCGCGCAGGCGCCCCACCCTCGTGGCGGTGTGGCCCCCCTGGCCTTCATCTTTGGCGACGATTTTTCTTTATTTATTTTAAAGTATTCCGTGGAGTTTCAGGACTTTTGGAGTTGTGCAGAATAGGCCTTCACTATTTGCTCTTTTTCCACTCCAGAATTCCAGCTGCCGGCATTCTCCCTCTTCATGTCAACCTCGTAAAATAAGAGATAATAGCCATAAGTATTGTGACATAACGTGAAATAACAGCCCATAATGCAATAAATATTGACATAAAAGCATGATGCAAAATGGACATATCAACCGTGCCAATCTGTTGTCGATTCTGTGATGAAATGCCTACCTGTGAAGCTAAAAAGCATTTTTGGCAAAATTAACGGGCAAGCTATGGAAGACCCGCATTTCAAATTCCAGCCGGTTCCAGCTGAATTAGCTGAAGGTGGTCTAAATTGCCGAGAGTAGCTACGAGGGTCGGAAATGCATGCTTTTTGGCGACCATCCGTAAAATAGGGTCTACTTTGAGATAGACTTGGAATGGCGCCATTTGGGGTGACCCTCCTTGTAGCCACTTCACGAAAAACGCGTGTCTTTAGCATTCAAAAAATGAAAAAAGGTTTTCTTGTTAAACAAGTTGGAACCTCGCTTTGGCAACATTGTTTGCCATCACAAGACGGAGGCATGCACCAAATTTGGGCATATTATCAGAAACTATTCATCGGATGCGGCCATATCATTGCTAGTTTGGCTTGAAAGCCATGAATCTTCGTTCATGGTAGGTCATTTTTTAGAACACTTTTTCAAGAAAGCATCCGTATTGCAAGTTTAGTATCTTTGCTAGTTGGTAGGCCACATTTATGATGTGACGCGGAGGTGTCCCATTTTTTGATTTTTTTTTTGAATTTTTTACGGTGTTTTCAAAAACTGGCCAATTTCGTCGCAGCGGCCGTCCGTGGCTAGGGTTTGAGCCGTGCCAATATGTTGGTGATTCTGTGATGAAATGCCTACCTGTGAAGCTAAAAAGAATTTTTGGCAAAAATAACGGGCAAGCTATGGAGGACCCGTAGTTCAAATTCAAGCCGGTTCCAGCTGAATCAACCAAAGGTGGTCTGAATTGCCGGGAGTAGCTACGAGGGTCGGAAATGCATGATTTTTGGCGACCGTCCCTAAAATAGGGTCTACTTTGAGATAGACATGGAATGGCGCCGTTTGGGGTGACTCTCCTTGTAGCCGTTTCACGAAAAACGTATGTCTTTAGTATTCAAAAATTGAAAAACGGTTTTTCTTGTTAAACAAGTTGTCGGTGTACTAAGGTAGGGGTACCTCAGTACCCCAACTTGTGCACGGGCAGCCCCAGCTCCCCGCAACCAGATCCATCAAACGCTTGCCGGAGACCATCTCCGCTCCACACCAAGCCGTTCAAGAACAAAGTATATAAGATAGAAACTCAAGACCCGGCAAGAGGAGCTTGCCGGAAGGCCATTCGGGCTCAAGGCTACATTACTCCTGCAGATCCCGGCGAGAGGAGCTCGTCGGGAGGACGAAGATCACATCACAGAAGACACGCCTCGGCGCCCGCGCGCCCGGCGAGGACCCGAGGCGGCAAGTCACAGAGAGCCGACAAGCCCGGGCCGGCAAGATCAAGGCCCGGCAAGGTGCTTGCCGGGAGAGCTATGCTACGTGCCGCGACTCCAGCTCATTTGCCCACGCGTCGCCTCCGGCCTTCTCCGAGAGCGCGTGGCGGGTGGCTGTGCTGCATGAAGAATCGGTGGCACTCCACGGTGGTAACCGCCGCCGTGGTAAAGAAAACGCAATGGCGGGAGCTTTTGGGCGACGGCGACGGGCATTTAATGCCCTTGTCCCCTCTGTCAAAAGTAGGTAGAAAGCAGCGTAGCTGCTTTGTTCCGCGACTGTTCCAACTACCACCTCTTTTACGTTTTACCCCTCTACCTCACGTTGACACCGTCGGTGACCCTTGCCCTATAAAGGAGGCCCATGCACAACGAGAGGAGGGTTCCGAGGTTCCGCGACTAGCTACTCTCGCGAGGGTTTCACACACCACTCCACCGTTTTGCTCGCATTCTTGAGCAAGATCAAATACAACACAATGCAGCAAGTAGGGTTTCTGCGACCATCGCGGCCGAAGCTGGGTAAAATCCGCGTGCATCGCCTCGATCGCTCTCCACGCAGCCTCCGCCCGCACGAACACACGAAGGGCCCGGCCCCATAGGTGCCGCGCCACCCATCGGCGCGACATCTCTGGCGCGCCCGGTAAAGCGTCGAGGTTATGCGAACCTGATCCGGCGTTCGCGCGCCGGACTCTTCATCAACCTCTCCGGCCGTCGGCAGCTTCGCCGACAACTTCGTCATGGCCCGAAGGCGAGAGCGAGGGTCGCAGACCCATCTCCGTCTTCCACGCCGCCACCGAGCTAACGGCGGGCGGGGAAACGCCGATGGAAGGTGGACACCGGCGGCGCTCGCGGTGCCACGGATCAGGGCAGGACGGAGGACGCGCCTCGGCCTCCGTAGATCCGTGTCCACTCCAGCATATAAGCGGCCAGCGGCGCCATACCGCGAGAAGGTGGTATCCGCCGGTGGGGCAAGAGCAAGCAGGGGTTCGCGGGACGCCTGGACTGCTGTCCATGCATGAGCAAAGCGAAGAGGTCGGCAGGATTCGCTCCCCTAACATTATTAGGGACCAGTGTATCCGGCCCTCGCACCGCTTCGCTCCCGCTCCCCTCGGCCCGCAAGCGCCTATCCTTGGGCGTTACGATGTCGTCGAAAGACGCGCTTATCGAGCTCTAAGTCCGGCAGGGCGGCTCGTGCTCCACCCGACAAGCGTACCTCCTCGGGCGCGGTAAGCCGGTGAGGACAGCTTTGGTGCTCGTCCGGCAAGCGCGCCTCCCGGGCGCCCGCGCCACCGCCATGGACACACCATTGAGCTCCACCAGCGAGCGCAGAGAAAAAGAAAAGCTAAGTCGCTCGAGCCTTCGTGCGAGCACTCTTTTAATTTCATACTTTTATATGTTATACCCCTCGCGCATTAGTCCTTTGTGCGCGAAACATCTTGTGGAGGAGCACGCTTGTGGATGGTCGCACCCTTACTTCGCTTCGAACACGCTCAGCGAGTTAAGAGTAAGCCGCGACCAGCCGGCGCTCGTTCGTTCGAGCCTGCTTCGCAAGTTAAGTGCGTCGCGGCGACGCTGCAAGGTTGCTTGCCGGAGGCGACACCACCAAGCGGGCTGGCGACGTTCCGCACTCAGCAAGCGTGTTGAGCACCGCAAGTTACCTAGAAGCGTGGGGTGAAAGCACACAAAGGGTGTAGGGCGGAGGGTATAACGTGGCGAGGCATGCCGGGAAGCGTCGTCCGTATGAGAGACTTGGGCGCAAGAGGAGCCAAGTCGTGGCCCGATTGCGTGCTTGTTTTGTTTCGAGTCCGCTCAACAAACACAAGTGTGCTGCAGCACCTTATCTTGCTTCCGAGCCACGCTCAGCAAGTTAAGCGTCGCAACTGGCCCGACAAGGTTGCTTGCCGGAGGCGACGCCACCAGCGGGCTGTCCCGCGGTCACTAAGCGTGTCCGCCCCGGCAAGCTCCCCAAGAGCGTAGAGTACAAACATACGAAGGACAAAGCCCGGCATCGCATTGCTTAGCCAAGATTTATATACACATACACATACATGTGCGTTGAGCAATTGCATATCTACCTCAGATATTTTCATGGCTAAAATTGCAGCAACAAGAAGGAACCAAAAGATCGCACCCGCGCCTGGGGCCCGGCGAGTCAGGGTCGCCGGGGGCTGCGGATGCCAAGGTTCTTCTTCGGCGAGCCAGCCTCGCTGGGGGCTGCGAGCATCGAGATTCGTCTCCGGCGAGCTAGTGTCGCCGGGGGCTGCGATTTCAGATAAGTTTTTCATCCCTCATCATGCATCCTCTCATGGACCGGGAGATGCGGGACTGCGTCTTTGAACGATCGTGTCTTGTAAAAACCCGTACGTGGAGGAACCGAGTCGTGACCCAGTTGCGTACTTGGTTTGTTTCCGAGTCCGCTCAACAAACCCAAGTGTGCGCTGCACCTCTATCTTGCTTCGAGCCTGCTCGGCAAGATAGGCGTCAGAATCGCCCGACAAGGTTGCTTAGGAGTGACACCACCAGCGGGCTGTCCATGATCGCTAAGCGTGTTCGCCCGGCAAGCTCCCGATAGCGTAAGAACACACAAGGCACGCATCAAGTAAAAGACTCGATCCGCAAGCTTTCCCTCTTTTCATTAAAAACATTCAATTTAGTACAAGTCCATAGAGGATGAAAAACATGATAGAGAGGATTACAAGTTCTTAAATGCAGCTAAATGCCCGAGGGCTTACAATCTGAAAAGATAAGGTGCCGTGATCCCTCTCTGTTTCTCTGTTCGGGAGTTGGGAGGTAGGTCAAGAGCCCCGGCAAGATAAGCTTGCGGGAGAGGAGACCCCGCAAGAGGAGCTTGTCGGGAAGGGCGAAGAGGCGCCTAGGAGGCGTGGCGGTGGCCTTGCCGTGCCGCGAGGCGGCGACAAGGTGACCGACCTTCTCGGGCCGCGACAAGAACGAAGACGAAGGCGAAGAAGAAATGGATGAGTATGGCGTTGCACCCCTTCCGCCCTATTTAAAAGGCGGGGTGGGGACTCAACCGCCCGCTCAACCAATCAGAAGCAAGGAGGCGGAGGAGCGGGCCGACTCGCCCTCCGCCCGTGGCGGCTCGGTCTCCCACCTTCGCCGCCCGACCCCCATGCATGAGGGCAGCGTGGCTAAAAAGCGAGCCGGGCGGCGGGTGGCGACCCGCTCTGCGCCACGATCACGGGTTGGGTGCCTTAAAGGCTGCATGCGCCGCCCACTCCTCCCACGACGCCGCAATCAGCGCGTGCCGTTGCGGGAGGGGAGACGACAGATGCAGCAGTGGATTCGACGCGCCGTAGGCTTCGCGCGCCCGTGCACTGTCTTGGGCCTGGCCCAACAGCGCTCGGCACCGTGTATGGCCCAGGCCCGGGGGCTCCTGTCGGTGTACTAAGGTAGGGGTACCTCAGTACCCCAACTTGTGCACGGGCAGCCCCAGCTCCCGCAACGAGATCCATCAAGCGCTTGCGGAGACCATCTCCGCTCCACACCAAGCCGTTCAAGAACAAAGTATATAAGATAGAAACTCAAGACCCGGCAAGAGGAGCTTGCGGAAGGCCATTCAGGCTCAAGGCTACATTACTCCTGCAGATCCCGGCGAGAGGAGCTCGTCGGGAGGACGAAAGATCACATCACGAAGACACGCCTCGGCGCCTTGCAGCGCCCGGCGAGGACCGAGGCGGCAAGTCCAGAGCCGACAAGCCCGGGCCCGCAAGATCAAGGCCCGGCAAGGTGCTTGCCGGGAGAGCTATGCACGTCGTGCCGCACTCCAGCTCATTTGCCCCGCGTCGCCTCCGGCCTTCTCCGAGAGGCGCGTGGCGGGTGGCTGTGCTGCATGAAGAATGCGGTGGCACTCCACGGTGGTGGCCGCGCCGTGGCGAAAAAAAACGCAATGGCGGGAGCTTTTGGGCGGCGGCGACGGGCATTTAATGCCCTTGTCCCCCTCTGTCAAAAGTAGGTAGAAAGCAGCATGTAGCTGCTTTGTTCCCCTTGTTCCAACTACCACCTCTTTTACGTTTTACCCCTCTACCTCACGTTGACACTGTCGGTGACCCTTGCCCTATAAAGGAGGCCCATGCACAACGAGAGGAGGGTTCGAGGTTCCGCGACTAGCTACTCTCGCGAGGTTTCACACACCACTCCACCGTTTTGCTCGCATTCTTGAGCAAGATCAAATACAACACAATGCAGCGATGAGGGTTTCTGCGACCATCGCGCCAAGTGGGTAAAAATCCCGCGTGCATCGCCTCGATCTGCTCTCCGCGCAGCCTCCGCCCCGTACCGAACACACGAAGGGGCCCCGGCCCCATAGGTGCCGCGCCACCCATCGGCCGCGACACAAGTTGGAACCTCGCTTTGGCAACATTGTTTGCCATCACAAGACGGAGGCATGCGCCAAATTTGGGCATATTATCAGAAACTATTCATCGGATGCGGCCATATCATTGCTAGTTTGGCTTGAAAGCCATGAATCTTCGTTCATAGTAGGTCGTTTTTTAGAACACTTTTTCAAGAAAACATCCGTATTGCAAGTTTAGTATTTTTGCTAGTTGGTAGGCTACATTTATGATGTGACGCGGAGGTCTCCCATTTTTTTTGTTATTTTTTGAATTTTTTACGGTGTTTTCAAAAACCTGCCGATTTCATCGCGGCGGTCGTCCGTGGCTAGGGTTTGAGTCGTGCCAATCTGTTGTCGATTCTGTGATGAAATGCCTACCTGTGAAGCTAAAAAGCATTTTTAGTGAAAATAACGGGCAAGCTATGGAGGACCCTTAGTTCAAATTCCAGCCGGTTCCAGCTGAATCGGCCGAAGGTGGTCTGAATTGCCGGGAGTAGCTACGAGGGTCGGAAATGCATGCTTTTTGGCGACCGTCCATAAAATAGGGTCTACTTTGAGATAGACATGGAATGGCGCCGTTTGGGGTGACCCTCCTTGTAGCCGCTTCACGAAAAACACATGTCTTTATCATTCAAAAAATGAAAAACGGTTTTTCTTGTTAAACAAGTTGGAACCTCGCTTTGGCAACATTGTTTGCCATCACAAGACGGAGGCATGCACCAAATTTGGGCATATTATCAGAAACTATTCATTGGATGCGGCCATATCATTGCTAGTTTGGCTTGAAAGCCATGAATCTTCATTCATAGTAGGTCTTTTTTAGAACACTTTTTCAAGAAAACATCTGTATTGCAAGTTCAGTATTTTTGCTAGTTGGTAGGCCACATTTTATGATATGTCGCGGAGGTCTCCCATTTTTTGATTTTTTGAATTTTTTATGGTGTTTTCAAAAACCGGCCGATTTCGTCGCGGCGGCCATCCGTGGCTAGGGTTTGAGCCGTGCCAATCTGTTGTCGATTCTGTGATGAAATGCCTACCTTGTAGCCGCTTCACGAAAAACGCATGTCTATAGCATTCAAAAAATGAAAAATGGTTTTTGAATTTTTTACGGTGTTTCCATAAACCGGCGGATTTCGTCATGGCGGTCGTCCGTGGCTAGGGTTTGAGTCGTGTTTTTAGCATTCAAAAAATGTAACTTATATTGTTTCATACATGAGCATGCACAAAAACCCATAATTTTATCTTTCATCCATGAGCATGCATAAAAAAATTTCAATTCCCACCAATTACCAAACTGAATATTCATTGTTAAGAAATTGACATGTTTAGATGACACTGTCATACAACATCCATGAGCATGCACAAAATGAAACCTGACATACTTAACATTGACATGTTCAGATTACACTAACAAGCTTAAACCTAACATGCTTAACATTGCCACTTCATTTTCTTAACATCTTCACTCCTCCTTCTTCTCCTCCATCAACCTGATGCGCTCAGAGTGGCGAATCCCAACGAGGATGTACTCCTCTACCACAATTGGCATGGTCCTGTCGCCCAGCCGTGGAATCACCAGCGCCACTACCATCGCGAGGTCATCGTTAGGCACCACCATCGCGAGGTCAGTGTCAGGCACCACAATCGCGAGGTTGTCGTCAGCCACCACCATAGCAGGGTCGTCGTCGGCCACCACCATAGCAAGGTCGTCGTCAGCCACCACCCTAGCAAGGTCGTCGTCAGCCAGAATAGGCTGCACCTCCCTGCTCCGCTCCTCGTCATCCCCGCTGTGCTCCTCTTCTTTCCCACTCTGCTCCTCGTCATCCCCACTGCTGCTCCCAATGCCTGGCCAAATGCAACAAAGTGTGAACATGGTGTTGTCGTCGTGCTGGTAGAGGAAGCCAAAAGGACAGGAATAAGAGAGGCAGAGAGCTTACTGGCATCGTCGTCGTGCTGGTAGTACATGTGGCACATTGTGTTGCCGAACATCTTCACGGTGAACATGGCGTCGCCGTCGTAGCGGAAGACAAGGAAGTGCCCGAGCTGTAGCTCATGGGCGCAGGTGAAATGCTCCCAGCCGGGCCCTAGGTACATGTGGCCTTCACCATCGAACACCACCAACACGTCCCACAGCCTATGAAGCCCGTTGCCGGCCTCCCGCAGTTTGACTTTGTGGGGCTCACGGCTGGCGAGCATCTTCGCAAACTTGTTAGGCAGCCTCTGCAGCGAGGGTCAAGCAGTGGTTAATTGTGGCAATCAAGCACTAGACAACAGAGTGATGATAAAGAAATGAGTGATGATAAACATACCTGCCTATTGCAAGATTTCTCAATTACGATCTCGAAGAACTCGAAACCTTCCAATCCAGCCATCCCACTTATCTGAAAAGCAGCATTGTAAATTAAACAACAAGTTATCATAAACAGGACTGGACATAAATAGGAAACAAGCACTTCAAAACAGTAGAATATTTACTACATGTGTTTGCCAGGGCCTCAATTTGGAATATTTACTATAAATGGCGGCCTCATTTTGCTCCTACTCTATCTTGGCAAAGGTGCAATGAGTAGAAGAAGAACATCAACATCAACATCAACAGCACCCATCAACATTTCTGATGGCAAAAACATCAACAGACACACAAACTTGAGCATGTGCACTCATAAATGTAATGTTTCTGGGCCACTAAGCTGGAGAAGAATGTAATGTTTCCATACTTGAGCATGTTCAGTTTAAAAGAATATAAACAAGCAAGAATCCATGCATATCAAAAGTTGGCATCTACTGCTGCTACTACTCTGCCCATGTTCATGCAGGTCACTGCAACTGCATATGCAGGCATCCCACTGCAGCACAAGACTTGACAACAAGAATAACCACAACTAGTAACAACAGTCTACCACACTATCAGAATTCAGTTAATTACAGCAACAGCAACAACAGAATCGAAAAGCAACAGAATTTAGTTAACTACACTACCAACAATGTCTACCACACTACCAACAGAATTCAATGTACCACACTACCAACAGAATTCAACAACAACAACAGTCTACCACAGAATTCAGTTAATTACATTGTCCTTCATCTCCACACTATCAACAGTCTACCAACAGCAACAGCATAGTAATCTACAATAGCATAGCAATTCAACCACACTAAATCCACGAACAGAGCATACTAAATCCACCATCATCCACCACACATAGCAATTCAAGCACAACCCCAAACCCTAGAAAAATAACATGGCGCTGATGGATATGAAAAACCCAAATTGGCATCAACCAAGCATAGCCCCATACAACTTACCACAGAAAGCAGAAGAGAAAGGTGAGGATATGAAGTGGATGGCTTACCTACGCTGGAGTCCGAGGAGAAGTGGTCGCCGGCGGCACAGGGGAAGCCGCACGGGAGGCGTCGGACCAGCAAACGAGCAGAGGCGCGGGAGGATAAGGGGAGGCCTAAAATAGCGCAAAAATTGTATGAACCCTAATCAAACCCTAATCCAATCTAGGCGGCGGCAAGAACCCAAATCTAATCATAACAATAAATCCAATCTAGGGAGAGGAAGAGGAAGCGGATTCATACCTCAGGAGAGTCGGCGACGAAGAGAGAGGAGTCGGCGGCGGTGGGAGAGAAAGGAGTCGGCGGCGGCGGAGAGGAGGAGCGGGTCGAGTGGAGAGGAGGAGTGGAGAGGGGGAGTGGGGAAAAGAGTGGATAGGAGGAGGAGCGGGCCCAATTGTCAGCGAGTGGTTTGCTATATTGAAAAGGGTGGGCATAGAGTACAAAACTAACAACCTCTTCCTAGCCCAGTGGTAGAAACCAAGTGAACTAAGCGCACGGTCGTGGGTTCGAGCCCCCGCGCGCGCATATTTTTTGGCCACGCGCATATTTTTGGTAGCTTGGGTACAATAGAAGAATGGCCCAATTGTCAGCGAGTGGGTCGAGTGGCCCACTTGTCAGTGAGGTATGTGCTTGATACTTGACTAGTTTGATATATTCAAAAGGGTTGGCATAGAGTGGAAGACTAATAGTCTCGTCCTAGCCTAGTGGTAGAAACATAGTGAAATAAGCGCATGGTCGTGGGTTCAAGTCCCCGCTGGCACATTTTTTTTGCTCACAATGAAATGGGTTCAGTTGAAGCAACATTCAGTTAAAATAGCATCTTCAGTTCAAAAAAACTACTAAATGATCACAAACACTACTAGACAACATTCTGTATGATCGGACCATAACTTGAACTAAAGATGTTCAAAAAAAATCTTCTGTATGATCATTTTGCAATCTTTTGCATTACAAGACAACATTGTGAGCACAACATCTCCATGCCATCAGAACACAACTTCATTTTGATATCCAAAATGCACAACAAGTGTTTTGCATTCAAAATTCTTACAAAATACTACAACCATCAGGATCACATCAAATGCTTACACAAGGAAATCAAATGTTTTGCATTTTGCATCAAATACAGCCATCAGGATCACACCACTATAGCCATCAGGATCACACCACTACAGCCATCAGGATCTTCAAGCATTTTGCTAACTGGATATAATTGTAGTGCATCAGGATCACCATGCATATGCACAATAAGGAAAACTACAGAGAGTTAGAAGGATCACCAAGGAGACCAAATTTACCTTCATGTCCATTCGCTACTCATCGTCGTCGATACGAAAATAAGGAACTCTATGCCCACTCCTGTTTTCCTCATCATCACTACAATATTGCAGCAAAGTATGATCAGTCCGGTTTTCCTCATCCTCACTCTCATGTCCATCCGCTACCACCTTTCTTCTTTTCTTGATGCCTTCAACTATTGCAGCACCAACGATCACACGTTCCCGGTCCCTTCGCACTCTGCTTTGCACCAGAACTTCCATAGAGTCATCATCAGCTTGCAACGGAACTTCCGTAGAGTCATCATCTTGGTATGTTAGTCCACCATCACCGGGGCCCTTTTCCACTTCTGTTTCAGTCACACTCCACAAGTGTTTGTGCTCAAACTTTTGCACAACTCGCCATTTTCCGTGCAAAAGAGTGTCTGGCAGATAAAACACCATTGTTGCTTGTGTTGTTATAATAAAGGGATCACTCTTATACCAGCACTTTGCAGTGTTGATGCTTTTGAAGTGGTCATCATATTTGACAAAAGAGTCTCTCTTCTTCTTGCTACCAAGCTCAAACCAGTTACTGCGAAATAAGACAACCGAGCGATGGATGCCTCCACTAGAGTTGTACTGCAACTCTACGATGCTTCTCAACTGACCATAGAAGTCAATGATCTCACGATCATGTGACCCCTCAGTGACGATTCCACTATTCTGTGTCTTCCTTTTTTCCTCGCGGTCAACGGTGTGGTACCGGACACCGTCAGCAATGCATGTTGATTACACTCTCACTCGCTTATCCGGTAAGCATGCCAAAGCAAATAGATCATCACTGACCTTCTTCTCATCATGCAACTTTCCAATCTGCACAAATAAACCATTTAGAAAACAATGGTATTTAACAATTGGTGAATAACACAGAAAACATAAAACATGTGGCTAAGGATCTCACATGATTCTTAAACCACTTAGCAAACCCCTTGGCAACCCTTTTATCAACATGGATATTGCTTTCTTCCTGATTTAACTCTTCCTTGCATTTCCTGCAATGCCAACAAAACATGTGAATTAAAACATTAGGCTGGTGCCAACCCAAGTAAATATATATATATATATATATATAATGAGTGCACAAGATATAACATACTCGATATATGGTAGAACCTCGGCGCAATTGCTGAGCACAAACCAAACCATCTTGTCATACCCATCACCAGCCTCCAAGTATTGTGAGGCTCCAAGAAAGTTCACACCATGGTTGAAAACAGAGACATCACCACTTTGCGAATCAGACCGCTCTCTATTTCTGCCCGGCCGGTTCCATCTTGTTTCCACATCGCCAAAGTATCTAGAGCAAAAAGTCAAGCACTCGTCAACGACATATGCTTCAGCAATAGAACCTTCAGGTCTTGCCGTGTTTCACACATAACGCTTACAAGTAAGCAGCCTTCTTTCGATTGGGTACATCCAACCGTATTGCACAGGGCCTCTAAGCATTGCCTCTTTTGGTAAGTGCACCGCCAAATGGACCATCACAGTGAAGAAAGCTGGAGGGAAAATCTTCTCGAGCTTGCAAAGAATAATTGGGATTTCTTTTTCAAGTCTTTCGGGGATGATTAACTTGAGTGTTTTGCAAAGACAGTTCTCTAAAGAAATTTCCCAGCTCAGCAACCGCTTCATATATATCCTTGTCCATGATTCCTCGGAGGCCCGCCGGTAAAATCCTTTGGAAGAGGATGTGACAATCATGGGTTTTCAGTAATGAAAGCTTGAATCCATCAGAAGTAACACACTTTGCTAGGTTAGCAGCATAACCATCTGGAAATTTCACCGCTCTTAGGAATTCACAGAATGCAAGCTTTTGTTCTTTACTCATTGTATACCATGCTCGTGGCATTTCAAATGAATCTTCATCTTCATTGTGCTGTAGATGCAAATCTTCTCTTATGCCCATGTCCTCCAAATCAAGCCTAGAACTAACCGTGTCCTTTGTCTTCCCTTCAATGTTCAGAAACGTCCCTAGCAGATTCTCGCATATGTTTTTCTCAATGCGCATTACATCTAGATTATGCCTTAATTTCAGATCAGCCCAGTATGGCAGGTCCCACAAACAAGACCTCCAGTCCCAACATTGACCTTCCTCACGCTTTCTTTTCTTTGCCAGCTTTCCTGGTCTCACATCTTTCACCTTTTCAAGTTGCTGCTCCAGCTCTTCTTTAGTGAATTCAGCTGGCTTGTCACGGGTTTCAT
This sequence comes from Aegilops speltoides, assembly GCA_021437245.1. Classification (NCBI taxonomy): domain Eukaryota; kingdom Viridiplantae; phylum Streptophyta; class Magnoliopsida; order Poales; family Poaceae; genus Aegilops; species Aegilops speltoides. Next base: position 40,447,194 of record CM038146.1, read on the forward strand.
TCTCACCATTAAAATCTTTAATTCTTCGCCAGCGATGGTTTCAGGGAAGAAAGCAGCGGTGCCCAATATAGCAGGTCTTGCTCCTTATTCTCTTTGAGCAAGGGTCTTTGTCACAATGGACACAAGCCTGATAGCCCGCTGTGATCCTCCCAGACAGAGTGTGCAGAGCCGGGAAATCATGGATGGACCATATGATTGCAGCACGTAGATTGAACTTTTCTTCCGGACTCAAGGCATCGTATGTAGGTACACCAGTCCAGAGTTGGAGCAGTTCTTCTACAAGGGGCTCCATAAAGACATCAAAATCCTTTGCTGGAGACTCTGGACCCGGGATAAGCAATGACATCATGAAGTTGGACTGGTCCATGCATGCCCATGGTGGCAGGTTGTACGGCACAACAAAAACTGGCCACATGCTATAAGACGTGCTCATGTTCCCAAACGGATTAAACCCATCTGTGGCAATGCCAAGTTTTATGTTCCTTGGATCTGCAGCAAAATCTGAATGTAACGGTCAAACTCTTTCCATGCCTCTCCGTCTGCTAGATGGCTCAGCTCATTGTCCACAGGTTGCCGCTTCAGCTTGTGCCACTGTACCTCACGCGATGATTTCTTCGAGATGAACATCTGCTGCAGCCTTGGTATCAAGGGAAAGTGCCTCAGTACCTTCTCTGGTATTGACTTCTTCCCATCAGCATCTTTCCACCTAGATGCATTGCATTTTGGACAGTTGTCATGCTTTGCTAAATCCTTCCGAAACAAGACACAGTTATTTGGTTACACATGTATTGACACATAACCTAACCCCAGCCTACGGATTATGCTCAATGCTTCATCATAAGATCTGGGAACACAACTATCAGGGAATTGCAAGCTCAAAAGACAGATTATTGCGTTGAATGCGGCAATGCAAATCTGGTAGAAAGACTTGATGTGGAGTAACTTCACGGTGAAGGTAAATCTTGAAAATTTACCCCCTTCATGAGCTGCGTGCTTCGCCTCCTCTAACACCTCAGCAAACAACGACTTCTGTCCATCAGCACTGTTGGTGTACTAAAGTAGGGGTACCTTAGTACCCCGAACTTGTGCACGGGCAGTTGCACCACCCCGCGGCAAGGCTTGCCGGGCGCCCGCCAAGATCCACCGCCAAAACCCTTCGTCACTCTTATTCTATTACCATTCAAGAACAAAGTGTCGACCAAGTAGACAAGGCCCCGGCAAGAGGATCTTGCCGGGAAGAACAAGGCCCCGGCAAGAGGAGCTTGCCGGGAAAGGCCAACCAGGGCATTTCCAGAAGACTTGCCGCGACGCCCCGCGCGTCCCGGCAAGACCCGGCCGCCGACAAGCTTGCCGGCACGACAAGAGAAGGGCCGCGACAAGGCACTTGACGCGGCAAGGCTGCCACCCTGCACCCAAGCTCCAGCGCATCCTACGACGTGTCACCCCAGGGCCATCCCAGGAGCACGTGGCGAGGCGCTGCGCAGCCATGCGGTGCGAGGTGGCAAGCGGAGCTGACAAGGAGGCCATCATGGCGACCGGTGGCACACCTAACGGTCGTTTCCCTGCACTGTTGGGGCGACCGGACGGGCATTAAATGCCCTTGTCCCCTGCCGTCAGAGTTAGGTAGGGGACACTGTTGGGCACTGTTGTACCAACCTGCGTTTTACCTTCGCCCCTCTCCCTCGCTGCCACTGCCGGTGACCCCTTAGACTATAAAGGGAGGCCCATGCGCGCGTGGGGGTTCGGTCCACTGGACACATCCAACACCACTATACGCTCGCGCTCTCGAGCAAGAACAAATACAAACACAAAGCAGCAGTAGGAGTTTTATCTCTCCGGAGAGCTCCGAAGCTGGGTACAATCCCCCGCGCGTGTGACCTCGATCTGCTCTTCGTGCGCCCTCGCCCCCCCCCCTGCCGGACCAGAAGGGGCCCCTTGCCCCATAGGTGCTCGTCCCGCCACGACAAGCACGATCTTTAGCATCGTACAAATCCTTCAATAGGTCAGGAATCCTATCATCTGCATGCCCATCCTCTTCCTCCAAAACAGCATTATCTCGCAAAACCTTTTCCATGAAATCAATGTCGGCATCACCACCACCCATCATATGAGGGGCCTCTGTATCAGCTTCAAAATGTTGAGGTTGACTGTCTAAAGGTTCTCCATGATATATCCATCTATCATATGTGCTGGACATCCCATTAAGAAGCAGATGATCTTCCACTCTTCCTTGAGCCTTTCTTGAACGGTTGAGGGATTCGCAGCATGGGCAAATAATGTGAGCATCGTTGGCAAAATTTGCCCGAACCAATGCCATGAAATCATCAACTCCTTTCATATGTTCTTTCGAAAACTTTCTAACTCCTTTTCTAATCCAGCTTCTGTCCATCTGCCAAAGACAACAAATTGTTGCAACTTAGCAAGTCAGTCTAAGTGCATCAACATTAATTAATGAAAATGGATGGAAGTAATGGAAGCTAAAATCCAGAAAATAAGGTAGGCACCCAACTTTATATGCTAACTGCCTAAGCACAACATTCAGCTATTTTCAATTTCTCACTACTTTAGTCCAGTTCACATGGTTTACTGATTTCACATGGGAGCAATAAAAAGTAGTTCAAATGGAAATACAGATTTCACTTGGGAGAAAAGAAAAGCTAACTAAAACATGATGGTTCACAAAAAAACAGAGGTGGTTAAACAACCAACAGTAACAACATATGCTGCCACTAAGAACTATTTTGGCTAAACCACCAACAATAACACCACTGTCAATTTACATGAATGCCATTTCGAAGATTGCATCAAATCTACATCAATGAGAGTTTTCCTAGTTTACATCTAATCTACATCAATATTCAGGTCCTTTAACAGATTTGAGGCTGAAATTTCAGAGGTCTAACATCAAATCTACATCAACCCCAGGATCCTGTTTCAGGGAAACACCAACTTGAGCTATGTTCTATTGATTGCTGACAACATAATTTACTAGTAACAATTGACTGAATTCCAAAAGAATTCTTAACAATTTCATCAACAACAATTCTCCTAATAATTTCATCAACAGAAATTCTGTTCACAATTTCTACCAAATTCATCAATGACATTTCCAAGAGATTTTTCCAAGCTTACAACAAACCTACATCAAATCACTCTATGTGTGTGTGTGGAGATTTTCCTAACAAATCTACATCAAATCATTGACATCAACAAAGAGGAGAGGGGGAAGAGGAGGGGGGCGAAGGAGAGGGGTGCATACGTGGGCGAGGTCTGCTTGCGGCGGTGGTGACTCCCCCATGCTCCACCTCCGCCCCTACTGGTTGCTTCCGCTGCGAGGCCGTGGGCGAGGTCACCTGCAGCGAGGTCGTGGGCAAGGCGAGGTTGCTTGACCGCCGGCCCTGCCGCCCGCCGCCGCCGCCGCCCACCGGCCCTGCCCTCGTCCGAGCGACCCCTGCTGGTTGCTTCCGCCGCCGCCCGCCGCCACCTGGTCGGAAGACCTAGAAAAACGCTAAGTGTTTCTCTGTTCGATTGCACGCGCCGCCACCTGGTCGGAAGGCCCCACTTGTCACTGATACGAGAGAGCCCTGGTTTTGTATAGTATATAGAAAATTACCCACACATTAGCAACAATCCCTCTCTAGCCCAGCGGTACCGAACGAGCGAACGAGCGCCAGGTCATGGGTTCGAGTCCCCTCTAGCACACATTTTTTAGGAATTAAAGCGCACATTTTTCAGGGAATTAAATGCTTGCTCACCCACCTATCAGTGGCTCACCCACCTGTCAAATGGTTCCCGCCTGTCAGTGTTGCTCTATTCGATGCCACCTGGTCAGAAGGTCCCACTTGTCACTGATACGAGAGAGTCGTAGTTTTATATAATGTATAGATAAATTCCCATACCTGAGCAACTGTCCCTCTCTAGCCCAGCGGTAGCAAGCGAGCGAAGCAAGCGCGAGGTCGTGGGTTCGTGTCCTGCCTCGCGCCTCTTTTTTGGGCGAATTAAGCACTCGGCCCCACCTGTCAAATGGGTCCTGCATGTCGTGTGTTCCCCGTCTGTTGTTGAATATTAACATTTAAGCAAAAATGACACCTAGACAGTGGCACATAAGCGAGGTTGGTAAGGTGGCTGCCTAATCATCCTAATTCATTCAAACTCAAGTGTAGTCACCATGTTATATTGGTCGTTATCAGCTAGGCGTGAGGCAGTGGACACTGCTCCCGCTTTACGACCATTTCCTCTAATGCCATTATGACCTTTCTGACCAGAATGGTCGTTATAGGTTAGGTTTGGAGCCCCCCCACAACAGCTTTTGACCTATTGGTCTAAAATGGTCGTTAATTTATGACCAATTCTTCCAGGGTCACTGACAGAAGGTCACTAGTTGACATATTTCTTGTAGTGTGTGGAGGGAAACTTTGCGCGTGGTGCCACCGGACACCATTCACTTTGAACGATAGTGTGCATCGCAAACAATTTTTTTGCTTAATTCGCATGGGATGAGTTTGATAATTGAAATTTTGGTGGAAATTTCCCCGCGTACGGCATTGCATAATTTAACATCACTTGATAATTTTGGCACACAAAAGAGCGTACAGCACACAGACCAAACTTACTGAATTGAGCAATTTTAGTAATTAAACAGAGACAGTTCACCTAAACATTGCTCTAACAAAAGACCAGCATTAAAAACAAAGCCTAAGTATGAATAGTTTTAACAAATCCGCCGCCGCACCGGCCTATGCATCACCGATGTGAGATGAGACGTCGATGACTTGTCCTAGCGACATGTCGCTGTTGGTGGACTCCGCGTCCCCCCAGCTGAAGTCGACCGCATCCTCGTCCTCGGCGCCGCCCTCAAGGTTGTAGTACTCATAGTAGTGGCTGCCCCAGAGCTCGCGTTGGTACTCCACCACCGATTCCTCGATGGACAGACACTTCTCTACCTCGACCTGGGCCACACACAACTCCTCCTCCCGGCACTCCTCGATCTCCAGCGCCTCCTGAATCTCCAGCTCCCGCTCGACGACCTCATGAGGAAGCAGGTGCTCCATGGCCACCACCGCCTTTTTGGACGTGGGTTGCATGTTGGATTCCTAGGTGGACTGGAATATTGACGTGGATGGCCTCGACCCGGGCCAGGGCGACATTGGCGGCACAGACAGCAGCTCAAGCGCCTGATGACCCACAAGTGTAGGGGATCTATCGTGGTCCTTTCGATAAGTAAGAGTGTCGAACCCAACGAGGAGCAGAAGGAAATGATAAGCGGTTTTCAGTAAGGTTTTCTCTGCAAGCACTGAAATTGTAGGTAACAGATAGTTTTGTGATAAGATAAATTGTAACGGGTAACAAGTAATGAAAGTAAATAAAGTGCAGCAAGGTGGCCCAATCCTTTTTGTAGCAAAGGACAAGCCTGGACAATTTCTTATAATGAGAAAGTAGCTCCCGAGGACACATGGGAATTATTGTCAAGCTAGTTTTCATCACGCTCATATGATTCGCATTCGGTACATTGATAATTTGATATGTGGGTGGACCAGTGCTTGGGTACTGACCTTACTTGGACAAGCATCCAACTTATGATTAACCCCTATTGCAAGCATCCGCAACTACAAAAGAAGTATTCAGGTAAACCCAACCACAGCATTAGACATATGGATCCAAATCAGCCCCTTACGAAGCAACGCATAAACTAGGGTTTAAGGCTTTGTCACTCTAGCAATCCATCATCTACTTATTACTTCCCAATGCCTTCCTCTAGGCCCAAATAATGGTGAAGTGTCATGTAGTCGACGTTCACATAACACCACTTGAGGAAAGACAACATACATCTCATCAAAACGAACGAATACCTAATTCACATGACTACTAATAGCAAGACGTCACCCATGTCCTCATGAACAAATGTAACTACTCACAAAGCATATTAATGTTCATAATCAGAGGAGTAATAATATGCATTAAGGATCTGAACATATGATCTTCCACCAAGTAAACCAATTAACATCAACTACAAGGAGTAATCAACACTACTAGCAACCCACAGGTACCAATTTGTGGTTTTGATACAAGAGTGGATAGAAGAGACGAGCTAGGGTTTTGAGAGGAGATGGTGTTGGTGAAGATGTTGATGGAGATTGACTCCCTCCTGATGAGAGGATCGTTGGTGATGACGATGGTGATGATTCCCCCTCCCGGAGGGAAGTTTCCCCGGCAAAACAGCTCTACCGGAGCTCTAGATTGGTTCCGCCAAGGTTCCGCCTCGTGGCGGCGGAGTTTCGTCCCGTAAGCTTGCCTCTGATTTTTTTTCACGCTAAAAGCCTTCATATAGCAGAAGATGGACACCAGAGGGTCACCAGGGGGCCCAGGAGATAGGGGCGCGCCCAGTAGGGTGGTCACGCCCCCCACCCTCCTGGCCAGGGTGTGGGCCCCCTCCGGTGGTTTCTTCGCTAAGTAATTCTTATTAATTCCAAAAATAAGTTCCGTGGAGTTTCACGATTTTTGGAGCAGTGCAGAATAGGTTTCCAATGTTTGCTCCTTTTCCAGCTAGAATTCCAGCTGCCGGCATTCCCCCTCTTCATGGTAAACCTTGTAAAATAAGGGAGAATAGCCATAAGTATTGATACATAATGTGTAAAAATAGCCCATAATGCAATAAATATTGATATAAAAGCATGATGCAAAATGGATGTATCAGCGCTCTCGACGCTTGCAGCCGCCGTCGCAGCAACAGCTGCAACCATGTCAGCTGCCGCAGATGCCCTCTCGGCAGAAGCGACCACGCTCAATGCGGATGCGGCGGTACTCTCGGCGTAGGCGGCGGTGTTCGGGGGGACGCGGCCATTGTACGGGCCTTCATGAAGCGTTTCCATGGCGTCATCTTTGCAACAAGGGGGTGCGGGAATGGGGATCGGGATTTGTGGATTCGGGGGTTGCCGGCACTGGAGCAGACGAGCCAGCAAAGCATAAGGAGGAAGACTTAAATAGACCCAGAATTTTTCATCACAAACGATTCCTACAAAACAACTGTGTGTGATGTTGTAGATAAATTTTATTAGCTGTGAAAGACGAATTTGGAGTAAAGTGGCAATAGATAGTGTTTTTAATGTACGAGAAAATTTGTAGTACTAATACAACTGTCATGTCAAATTTTGGAAAATTTCAGGGGTCATTTGACCTTTTAAGATATTTAAATGATTTTCTAGCCATTTAATGACCATAATTGAAATTTGAACTACATGTACATGCAGCAATTACCCAAATGGTTTGAAAAAGTCATATTTTGTGTACTTGTGTGCGATTTAATTCCACGTGCAGTAAATTGGAAGGAATTTTTAAACATATTGGTCTAACGGCTATGACACAATTAATCATGGAGTGTCATGGCATTTAAATTCCAAAAAATTAAAAACATGAAACCTTGCTTGAGGTAATGTCATACCACCAAGATGACATGATACAAAAATTGGCCTGCTTGACGAAAGTTTGGACACACACCCCTCACAAACCGGAGCAACTCACTAGAAGGCTCATGGTTCCGAGAGGGAATAATGCATGTTTGCTGACGAACGACAGATAGCTTCCTCTTACGACCTTCAAAACTTTTCAACGTGTAATGTGCACTGATACTAACTATCATGTAAAAATTTGGGAAATTTCAGGGGTCATTTGACCTTTTGAAAACATTTAAGTGATTTCATTGCCATTTAATGACCATAATTCAAATTTGAACTAGATTTACATGCAACATCTAACCATAACAGTTTGAAAAATCATGTTTGTGTACTTGTGTGTGAGTTAATTCCATGTGCAGTAAATTAGAATGAATTTCCAAACATATTGGTCTCACGGCATGGACACATGCATGGAGTGCCTTGGCATTTTAATTCCAAAATATTAAAAAATGATGAGGAAAACATGAAACTTTTCTTGATGTAATATCTTGCCACAAGATGATGTGGTACAAAAATTGGCCTATTTGACGAAGATTTGGACACAAACCCCTCACAAACCAGAGCAACTCACTAGAAGGCTCGTGGTTCCGAGAGGGAACAATGCATGTTTTATGACAAACGGCAGATAAGTTTCTCTTACAGCCTTCAAAAAATTTCTACGTGTAATGTGCACTGATACAAACTGTAATGTGAAAATTTGGAAAATTTCAGAGGTCATTAGATCTTTTGAAGACATTTAAGTGATTTCCTAGCCATTTAATGACTGCAATTCAAGTTTGAACTAGATGTATATGCAACAGCTAACCATAGCGGTTTGAAAAATCATATGTGTGTACTTGTGTGCGAGTTAATTCCATGTGCAGTAAATTAGAATGAATTTTCAAACATATTGGTCTCACGGCATGGACACATGTACATGCGTGGAGTGCCATGGCATTTTAATTCCAAAAAATTAAAAAAATGATCATAAAAACATGAAACCTTGGTTGATGTAATGTCATGCCACCAAGATGATGTGGTACAAAAATTGACCCGTTTGACGAAAGTTTGGACACACACCCCTCATAAACCGGAGCAACTCACTAGAAGGCTCGTGGTTCCGAGAGGGAACAATGCATCTTGGATGACGAACAGCAGATAGCTTCCTCTTACGGCCTAAAAAAATTTCTACGTGTATGTGCACTGATACAAAAATGTCATGTGAAAATTTGGAAAATTTCAGGGGTCATTTGACCTTTTGAAGACATTTAAGTGATTTATTTGAACTAGATGTATATGTAACGGCAAACCATAACGGTTTGAAAAAATCATATTTGCGTACTTGTGTGCGAGTTAATTCCACGTGCAGTAAATTATAAGGAATTTTCAAACATATTGGTCTCACGGCATGGACACATGTACATGCATGGAGTGCCATGTCATTTTAAATACAAAAAATTAAAAAATGATCAGGAAAACATGAAACCTTGCTTAATGTAATGTCATGCCATCAAGATGATGTGGTAGAAAAATTGGCCTGTTTGACGGAAGTTTGAACACACACCCCTCACAAACCGGAGCAACTCACTAAAAGGCTCGTAGTTACGAGCGGGAACAATGCATGTTTGATGATGAACAACATATAGCTTCCTCTTACGGCCTTCAAAATTTTTCTACGTGTGATGTGCACTAATACAAACTGTCATGTGAAAATTTGGAAAATTTTAGGGGTCATTTGACCTTTTGAAGACATTTAAGTGATTTCCAAACCATTTAATGACTGTAATTCAAATTTGAACTAGATGTACATGCAACGCCTAACCATAACAGTTTGTATAATCATATTTGTGTACTTATGTGCGAGTTAATTCCATGTGTAGTAAATTAGAAGAAATTTTTAAACATATTGGTCTCGCGGCATGGACACATGTACATGCATGGAGTGCCATGGAATTTTTATTCCAAAAAATAAAAAATGATAAAAAAAATTAAACCGTGCTCGATATAGTGTCATGCAACCAAGATGATGTGGTACAAAAATTGGTCTGTTTGCCGAAAGTTTAGACACACACCCTTCATAAATCGGAGCAACTCACTAGAAGGCTCGTGATTCCGAGAAGGGAACAATGCATGTTTTATGACGAACGGCAGATAGCTTCCTCTTACGGCCTTCAATTTTTTTCTACGTGTAACATGCAGTAATACAACTGTCATGTGAAAATTTGAAAAATTTCAGGGGTCATTTGACCTTTTAAAGACATTTAAGTGATTTCCTAGCCATTTAATTACCGTAATTCAAGTTTGAAATACATCTACCTGCAACGGCTAACCATAATGGTTTGAAATATCATATTTGTGTACTTATGTGCGAGTTAATTCCATGTGCAGTAAATTAGAAGGAATTTTTAAACATATTGGTCTCACAACATGGACACATGTAAATGCATGGAGTGCCATGGCATTTTTTTCAAAAAATTAGAAAATGATCAGAAAACATGAAAACCTTGCTTCATGTAATGTCATGCCACCAAGATGATGTGGTACAAAAATTGGTCTATTTGACGAAAGTTTAGACACACACACCCCTCACAAACCGGAACAACTCACTAGAAGGCTCGTGGTTCCCAGAAATGAAAAATGCATGTTTTATGACGAATGACAGATAGCTTCCTCTTACATCTTCAATTTTTTCTACGTGTAACGTGCACTAATACAACTGTCATGTGAAAATTTGGAAAATTTCAGGGGTTATTTGACCTTTTGAAGACATTTAAGTGATTTTCTAGCCATTTAATGACCGTAATTCAAATTTGAACTACATCTACCTGCAACGGCTAACCATAACGGTTTGAAATATCATATTCGTGTACTTGTGTGCGAGTTAATTCCATGTGTAGTAAATTAGAAGGAATATTTAAACATATTGCTGTCACGACATGGACATATGTACATGCATGGAGTGCCATGTCATTTTTATTTCAAAAAGTTAAAAAATGATCAGAAAAACATGAAACCTTGCTTGATGTAATATCATGTCACCAAGATGATGTGGTACAAAAATTGGTATGTTTGACGAAAGTTTAGACACACACCCCTCACAAACCGGAGCAACTCACTAGAAGGCTCGTGGTTCCGAGAAGAGAACAATGCATGTTTTATGACGAACGGTAGATAGCTTCCTCTTACGGCCTTCAATTTTTTTCTACGTGTAACGTGCACTAATACAACTGTCATGTGAAAATTTGGAAAATTTCACGGGTTAGTTGACCTTTTGAAGACTTTAAGTGATTTCCTAGCCATTTAATGACCGTAATTCAAATTTGAACTACATCTAGCTGCAACGACTAACCATAACGGTTTGAAATATCATATTTGTGTACTTGTGTGCGAGTTAAAAAATCATCAGACGATGTAAATATCTAGTATTCAAAAAAGAAAATGTAAAATCTGGCAAGACAACCGCCTCGAGGTTTGGAAGGTGAGTGGCGGGCTTAATTAATCAGACATGGTAATGCATTGGGAAGCGTCAGCTATTGTGTTCACATACAGATTTTGCTTTGGAATCGTGTGTAATTCACACTACAGTACTCGTAAATTCCAACGACCAGCGTGTGTACTGTTCCAGTCGATCTAGATTCCGGCCGCCAATAAGTACTGCCTTGCTCATGTCATTCCGCCTGCATTATCATCTAGATCCTCCCCTTGCTCGCCCTCTCTCTCTCTCTCTCTCTCTCTCTCTCTCTCTCTCTCTTTCTCTCTCTCTATCTAACTCTATCTCTCTGAAATCTTTGCCATGGCGCTGCTGGTCTGCCCACGCGCCGACGAGGAGTCGCCACCCCCGGAGGATGCTCACTCGAAGAGCAGCGACGAGGACACCTATGCGCCGCAGGACGAAGTTGCCCCGGACCCCCCCACCAATATTGGATTGCTTTTGGGGACAGTACGATCTTTGTCTTTGGAAGTCGCTGCTGCCGGCTGAGAAAGCCAGGCAAGTGGCTTTCAAGAAGGAGATGGCAGAGGAGGATGCCAGGTACCAGGTGGCCTGTGAAGCCCGTGATGCCGTCTGGAAAAAGGAAGTGGCGGAGTTTGGGGGCGGGCGCGTCGTCATGCGGAGGAGGTGTACGAAGACGAGTACTTCACGAGGAAGGCCAGAGGCACTAAGCGCCTCGTTGCTGCGTGGAGCTGGGCCGATAAGCTCCAGTATGCCACGGACTAGGAGCTCTGGTGGGCGCTTAATGAAATGGCTAGATCATTCGCGCGCGTCCACCTGCAAGAGGCAGATTGGCATGTCAAGCGCTGCGAGGCGGAGGAGGTGGAGTACTGCCTCCGCTCTGGGAAGACGCAACGCACCAAGGAGATGCTGGCGAGGAGCAGCCGGAATACTGGCCCCAGGAGGGATTATTAGTTTTGGTATTGTTCGTTTTCAATTTTATGCATTGTACCTAGTAGTTAAGCATCATCATGTATATGTGATGATATTATATATATTCTGTGATAAACTAATGAACAATTAATATTATATATATTATGAATTGCGTTTTCTATCTGTTTTTGTATACTAGTTTGAATCTATCTGTTATCATCCACATATACAGAATGGAAAGCGTATAAACACACATTGAAACAGAACATATAAGAATGGAAAATAGAGTACACATAGTGAAACAGAGCAATAAACACAGCAATAGTATGATTGTTGTGAATACATAGCTATCCACGTCGAAACGTCTCAACAAAATAAAACACGTCCATGAGACCATAACTAGCAGCCCTTGCTTATGGTAGCTCTTGGCTCTTCCTAAACTCATGCAGGTGTTCGTCCAAGCGGTCGACACGCTCATGGTTCATCTGGAGCGCGATCTCGAGCTCCAAGTTGGCTATTTCATCGGAGATCACTGTCGGTGTACAAAAGTAGGGGCTCTCCTGTGTACCCCTTTACTTGTGCATGGGCAGTCAGAGCCGCGCCCACGGCCACACTTAGCAGGGCAGAGGAGGGAAGCCAAAGCCACAAGACAATCAAGGCAACCCCAAGACCGGAGACACAAGAAGCAAGAGGGCGAGGTAGACTCCTGCGGCAAGACCCTTGCCGGGGCAGCCTCCGCAGCCCCGGCAAGAGCCTTGCCGGGGAAATTTGCCCAACGCTAGCAGAGCGCGCCACCCTTGAGTCCAAGGGTTCCAACGCCATCAACCACATTGGAACCAAGGCTCAGGACGCACCTCCATGGTGGCATGCAGATCTTCGTGAAGGTCATAAGCATGCAAGATCAAATGGGGACCAGAAGACGACGATCCTCGGCAAGATCCTCACCGAGGAAATCCACGAGACCTCCGGCAGGATCCTTGCCGGGGACGACCGTGCTGCCACGGCAAGACCCTTGTCGGGACCCCGGCAAGACCCTTACCGAAGACATCAGCAGGGCCGCGGCCAGTCCCGCACCTGCCAAGACTCCACCCATGCTCCCATGCACTTGCCAGCCCAGCTAGCTAGGCGAGCACCTGCGTGGCGACGTGCGGCCTCTAGACCAACTCAGCAAGCACCTACGTGGTGGCATGCAGATCTTCGTGAAGACGCTGCCACCGCACCAGCTCAGCAGCCTGCTGATACGTCCATTTTGCATCATGCTTTTATATCGATATTTATTGCATTATGGGATGTTATTACACATTATGTCACAATACTTATGCCTATTCTCTCTTATTTTACAAGGTTTACATGAAGAAGGAGAATGCCGGTAGTTGGGATTCTGGGCTGGAATAGGAGCAAATATTAGAGACCTATTCTGCACAACTCCAAAAGTCCTGAAACTCCATGAAAGTCATTTTTGGATTTAATAAAAAAAATATTGAGAGGAATAAGTACCAGAGGGGCCCCACACCCTAGCCACGAGGGTGGGGGGGCGCGCCCTACCTCCCTGGGCGTGCCCCCTACCTCATGGGCCCCCTGACAGCCCTCCGGTGGCCATCTTCTGCTATATGAATGCTTCTACCCTGGAAAAAAAAAATCATAAGTAAGCTTACGGGACAAAACTCCGCCGCCACAAGGCGGAACCTTGGCGGAACCAATCTAGGGCTCTGGCGGAGCTGTTCTGCTGGGGAAACTTCCCTCCAAGAGGGGGAAATCATCACCCTCTCATCGGGAGGGGGTCGAGCTCCATCAATATCTTCACCAGCATCATCTCCTCTCAAACACTAGTTCATCTCTTGTATCCAATCTTTGTACCAAACCTTAGATTGATACCTGTGGGTTGCTAGTAGTGTTGATTACTCCTTGTAGTTGATGCTAGTTGGTTTATTTGGTGGAAGATCATATGTTCAGATCCTTAATGCATATTAATACCCCTCTGATTGTGAACATGAATATGCTTTGTGAGTAGTTATGTTTGTTCCTGAGGACATGGGAGAAGTCTTGTTATTAGTAGTCATGTGAATTTGGTACTCGTTCGATATTTTGATGAGATGTATGTTGTCTCTCCTCTAATGGTGTTATGTGAACGTCGACTACATGACACTTCACCATTATTTGGGCCTAGAGGAAGGCATTGGGAAGTAATAAGTAGATTATGGGTTGTTAGAGTGACAGAAGCTTAAACCCTAGTTTATGAGTTGCTTCGTAAGGGGCTGATTTGGATCCATATGTTTCATGCTATGGTTAGGTTTACCTTAATACTTCTTTTGTAGTTGCGGATGCTTGCAATAGGGGTTAATCATAAGTGGGATGCTTGTCCAAGAAAGGGCAGTACCCAAGCACCGGTCCACCCACATATCAAATTATCAAAGTAACGAACACGAATCATATGAGCATGATGAAAACTAGCTTGACGATAATTCCCATGTGTCCTTGGGAGCGCTTTTCTCTATATAAGAACTTGTCCAGGCTTGTTCTTTGCTACAAAATGGATTGGGCCACTTTGCTGCACCTTATTTACTTTAATTTCTTGTTACTCGTTACAAATTACCTTATCACAAAACTACCTGTTACTGATAATTTCAGTGCTTGCAGAGAATGCCTTGCTGAAAACCGCTTGTCATTTTCTTCTGCTCCTTGTTGGGTTCGACACTCTTACTTATCGAACGGACTACGATAGAGACCCTACACTTGTGGGTCATCGCCTGCCAACCTACATGGCGACACACGCCTCGTTGGCCAGGACGCGTGTCGAAGCAAGGCAAGGCGGCGATGGATGGGACGGGCCTTGTTACCCTCCCCAGTAAAGCAAGGGGACACCTAAGGGGTGCATTTAATGCATTTTGTCCCATAATGACAGGCGATAAGCTCAGCCACTGTACATCTTTCCGCCTCCTGTGTGCCACTCAGTCGTCCCCTTTCTCTATAAAAGGAGGCCTGGGCATACTGGAGGGGGGTTTGGCTCTTTTGAACAAGTCGCTTATCGTGGCTAGCTCAACAACACTCAAATATACACCAAAGCAGGACTAGGGTAAACGATCTTTGTGCTAGCTCCTAGACCCGCTCTTTCCACAACCTCATGCCCGCCGACTGTAGTAGGGATTCCAGTGATCCCATAGGTGTCGTTTCCACCGACATCTTTGGCGCGCCAGTGTAAGTGCATCTAGTGCCCCTTAGTGATTTTGGTGTATTGAAGACTTATAGGTTAAGGGACTAATGTGTTTGTGAGTGTACACAGGTCTATAAGTCTATGAGGAGTTTGATATTTGCAGAGAAAGTCGACCCCTAAAAATGAAGTTCTTCGACTGAAGACTTTGATATTCTGAAGACTTTCTAAAGACTTTGAAAGTGAAGAAATTGGTGTGACCTTGAAGACATGGTATTCATTTGTTGAACATGAAGCGTGAAGACTTTTTTTTGTAGTTTCATTTTCTCTTTCTTGAGTCATAGGAAACACCGTACTGTTAAAGGGGGTCGAGGAAATACTAAGGAACAATTTCCATGTGATGCTCAACTCAAAATCCTACACCTACCAATCCCTTCGAGTGAAGCCTTTGGAAATCTCATACAGTTCAGTCACTTTCTTCAGTGACAGAGACGAGTTCTTCCGGTCACTGATGAATTTGTTCTGACTGAGGATTTAGGAATTCGCCAGTGCGAAATGCCTACACAGTGAGGAACATGATAGCCCTGAGGAATTTGAGAGTCAAATTTCCGATCGCTGTCTTCTTGCGCGCCAACTGTCCCAAAATATCTTATCCACCTAACGGTCATATCATTGAAGGGCATTTATGTCTTATCATGTCGGGCTACTCCCAATGCTATAAATAGCCGCCCCTTACAACCACTAGCTGGTTGGCAGCTCCGAGAGAACTTGACACTTGTCATTTGAGAGCAACCCATCCTCCGAGGACTTTGAGCGAAAATCATCGAGTGAGGAAAACCCAAAACCAAACCCCCACAAACCCAAAGTGATTGAGCATCACTGAAGAAATTGATCCTGCGTGGATCCGACGCTTGTTACCTTTGAAGACTGTGCTTCTTCCAGATGGTTAGGCGTCATGGTCTAGAGCATCCAAGAGGAATTGTGGATCGCCGAGTGACCAAGTCTGTGAAGGTTTGGAAGTCGCCTGAAGACTTACCACGAGTGATTGGACGAGGTCTATGTGACCTTAGTTCAAGGAGAATACGGTGAGGACTGGGTGTCCTGAGCTGCGTGCTTAGTGACTGGGTGTCCGGGACTATGTGTCCTCGAGTTTAAATACTCAGCCGCTCCAACTAGACGTACAACTGAGACAGCAGTTGGAACTGGTCTACCAAATCATTGTCTTCACCAACCTAACTGGTTCTATTTCCTCAACCCTTTCATTTCCTCATTACTGTGTTGAGTGTTTGTTCATATCTGTGTTTGAAGACTTCGACTGAAGACTTTCTCAATTTCCTCAGATCAATTTCTTCAGTCTATTTGTCTTCACCTTGTGTTATCCTGTGATTACGCTTTCTGTACTCAGTGCTTGTCTTCATTTCATCTTGATGACCATGCTTGTATTCTGTTATGCTTATTTCTGAGTACTTATTCCGCTGCTAGTAGTTCTTCGCTAAGGAATTTCCTCACCGGCAAATTCCTCAGTGAAGAATTCATAAAAATCGCCTATTCACCCCCCCTCTAGTCGATATAACGCACTTTCAATTGGTATCGAGCTAGGTACTCCTTGTTCTGTCGATTTTGGTTTAACCACCAGAGTTTTAGTTATGTCGACCGCAGGTATGAAGAAAGTGACATGCCCTATCTTTGACGGTCATGATTATCCCAAGTGGAAGGCCATGATGAGGAAGCGCCTCATGGCAATGAACAGCGAGCTGTGGACCGTCACTGAGATTGGTCTTACTGATCTATGCAAGATGGCGGACGCTGATGATATTCGCAAGTACACTCGACTTGACATCTTGGCGAAGGATATCATCTGTTCCTGCCTATCCAGAGATGAATTCAGGCGCATTATGCATCTTTGCAATGCGAAGCTTATCTGGGACCGAATCTCTGATGTCTATGAAGGTCATCGAACCCGTCATGATCCCTGGTTTGAGGACTTCAAGGAATCTCTCAAAACGATGACTTTCGAGCCAGAATCATCATCTTCTGCATCATGTCTCATGGCAAAGGGTGACGAGGTAACCGAATGCTCCTCATCTGAGTTTTGTGATGATGAATCTGATGATGATGGATCTGATGATGATATTGAATCTAGTTATACCAAACTTGTTTGCATTGCCACTAAACAACAAACGGCTTTGGAACAAGTTCAAAACAGGCTAGACAAAAGTGATGATATGTTGGGTGAAGAAATGGAGCACACTAAAGCCCTGACTGAAAATCTTCAGAGACTTTAGTCTAGGTTTGATAACCTTCAAAGTCATCATAACACTCTCTTATCTGATCATGAGAAACTTTCTTATGAATTTCTTCAAAGAAAGCAAGATCTTGAGAAGCTAAGAGTGAGTTATGAAGATCTTTAGAAGGAGCGCGATTCATTACTAGCTCAACAAATCAGCGCTTCTCAGGAAGAATTTGTTCCTCCATGCTTAAAGTGCATTGAACGTGAATCTGCTAATTCTTCACCTGAATGTTCAAATGCTTCAACTGTTACAAATCCTTCACCTGCCTCTGCTATCACTAATTCCTCATCTGAGGACATTGCTAGTATCACTGACGATGCAGGGCTGAAGGAATTGTACATGACAGGCATGTACAAAAGCCTCAAAGGGCATCAGACTCTCTGTGATGTGCTTAAAAAGCAGATCCTCAACAGAAACCCTAGGAAAGAGGGTATTGCCTTTGAGAGGAAACTTAATGCTGATGGAACATATTGGAAGCCTGAGCAGTACCCCAAAACCTCATGGGTTGCTGCAAAGGGACCTCCAGTTGATCCATCTAACTTATCTGGCTTTACATGTGAATCTCCTCATTCTTCTGATGAGTCATTTGACTCCAACTATAAACTGTTCAAAAATCAGAATGGTGAAGTATTTGCTAGATATGTTGGCACTAACTGCAGGAACGGTTCTCCTATGAAGAAAATCTGGGTTCCCAAGAAGTGCCTTGAAAGTCTTCAGGTGAATGTCCTCATGACACCACCTGTGAAGAACAGGAACCCCAGATCAAATCCTTCACGTGGATCAAATTCCTCAAATGGATCAAAGTCCTCACATGATTATCATCGTGCTAACAACTCTGTTTCGCAGGGTAGGGCTAAGGGCTATGAATATGTGCATTATTCTTCAAACCATTATGTTCATAAGTCCTCGAAGAATTTCTCTGCTTATTCATATGCTTCCCCTAACCCCTCTCATGTGAAACGAAATGGTTTGGCCTCTATGCCACCATTCTCGTATGGTGCTCGCAGAGTGATAAACTCTTTGCCACCCCTTCAGATGTGGGTGGTGAAGAAAAAGAACTAATCTCTTCTGCAGGGTCAGGTCTCCAGACGTTCTTTAACGTCTGAAGAATTTGCTGGGGACCTGACAAAATTGCATGAAAGGACGCAGGCGAATCATGATGAAATGAACTTTCATTTCACACGTCCTCCTACTGCTATATCTGTTTACTGCTTGATGAAATTCATCTGATGAACTTGATATCATATTCTTCACTGATGAAGCATATGAGATTGTAAGCTACACTAATTCATCTGCAAGATGATCAACCCAAAGCTACTGAGTGGGTCCTCGATAGTGGATGTACGAATCACATGACTGGTGACAAGAATCTATTGATGGATGCTCCCTTACACTACTAGGGAAAAGCCTATACACAGAATCTTACCTGCAGCGCGCTTCAAAATACAACGCTACTGCTACTTAGCAGCAGCGCGTGTCTGCCAAACGCGCTCTCGACTTGGAAGTAGCGAGAGCTGCGTTTGTAGCCTACTGCGCATCTTGCTATAGTTGCCATGACCATGCCCCCGCTAGCTATAGCAGTAGCACACTATCTTGAGAGCGCTCTTGCTACTTAGGTTAGCTGTAGCGCGTTTTGCCAAACGCACTACAACTATCCCTACCTTATCCCCACGGGAGGACCGGCCCTTCTCACTCACACTCTCACTCTCGCTTGCGTCAACAAGTAAATCGTCTGTCAGTCGCCTGCCCGCCGCCTTCGTTCGTCGCTGCCGAGGTACTCCTCCTTCCGTCCCTCCTCCATCCTCCTCGCACATCCTCCCCTCCGCTCTGGCCGCCTCCCTCCTCCGCCGCCCTCCTCCTCTGCTGGCCGCCCTCTTCCCTCCTCATGGCAGCCCTCCTCCCACCGCCCTCGACCTCGCCCCTAGCTACCTCTCCGTCGCCCCCCACCCCCTGCCACTAGTTAGTACTAGATTTAGTAGTAGTAGATGTTAATTTAGGGTTAGCTAGTACTAGATGTTCATTTAGTAGTAGTAGATGTTAATTTAGCTTAGTTAGTACTAGATTTTTAGTAGTAGTAGTGGTAGTTGAACTACTTTAGTTGTAGTTGAACTAGTTTAGTAAGTAAATTAATAAACTAGTTGAACTAGTTGAATTAACAGAACTAGACTATTTTTAGTAAGATAATTAATATAACTAGTTGAACTACTTTATTTTTAGAAAGAACTAGTTTTTTTCTATTTATAGTAAGTTTATATTTAGAAATATCCTTGTATATCTTGTGTTGTTGCTCAAATAGGATATGTGGTTGCCCAAGTGGCCATTCATGTTCAGTTTACAGCTCCGAGTGGCCTATGTTTTGTCGGAGTGTTGATTAATTTCCGTTCCGGCAAATTTCAGGCGCTCGATATGTCCTTTTTTAGCAAAGGTCATGCCAGATTTTGTCGTGAATTCTGACATGACTTGTGCTAGAATATGTACAAGTTTAATCTTTGAATTATGATTGTAGGAAATGTCGATTTCGGACGACACGGTCTCCGGGAGTGTAGCTGGTGCCACGACAATCGAGGTATGTGCGACAGTTCGTTAATTTCGACGACGATCGGTAGCGTCGACATTAAGCTCGAGGAGACCTGCGATGTTCATACTGAGACGCAACACGACAATAGTTTTTTCTCCATTAAGCATGACTTCAACTATTTCAACGTCTAATTTTCATATTTTACAATTTGACTAGCTTATCCCATGCCATGCAAGACGCTATGTCTTGGAGAGGATGGGTTTTGAAGACCATGAAAATTTGAAACAAAGAAAATACACCTAAGGACCCATCATGATATGGATTTTGAAGTAAATCTGTACAATGCTCAGGCGTAACCCATTTTGGTTGCCAAAATTGGGAAGCACTTTGCAAAATGTATGGTTTTGATGAGGGTATGATTATCACCATGGATCTTGGTGATCCCGACAATGAGGAAGACAATATGGACATTTGGGTCCTTGTTGATCTGTTGTCGATTGTACTGCTATGTGAGTTTCTCAAACATAGTTATTAACTAATTTATATTCTTTATTTCAAAATAGTTGATATCTTATTTCCATTGACAGCTTATTTTGATTCTTCAAAGACTGTGCGGAAGATGGTAGATAAAACCCACTACACCGAAGGCACCCAATTAACGTATAAGGAGAAAAATCATCTGATCGCATTTTGTACTCTTCTTGAGAATTACAATGCCTATTATCGAACTCCTCCAATTATGGTGAATACGTGCCACTAGTGCATGTGTTGAACAACGATAACTTCTCTGGAGATACCCTGGTAACATTTTTTACTATTACGACATTCGTGCATTTTTTGCATACTTCTAAAACTAGTACATCATTGCTAACTAAAAAGTTATTATTATATTTTTCAACAGAAACTCCCAATGGATTGTGTGCCTCATCTGATGTCTCTGCATGGTCGCCTCTCAGTTCTGATCATACTGCCAGGTAAATCTATGGAGCTCACCTGTGCATATCCGATTTCTAAAACCCGTGAAAACATGATCATCAGAGAATGGAAGAAATGTATGTACATTCGCAAGGAGGTTCTTGGAAGTAACATTCAGCGAAAGGCAAGAATGGGAGACAGGCTAATCTCCATTCTCCATAATGGAGAGTCAGGGGCTATCTTGTTTTTTGTCATTTTACCTTAGAAATGTAGTAGGTCTTAATCGAATGTAATAGGTCCTATGAGGTACAATATGTTTATTATGTGGTAATGTGTTAGAGTTGATAATGATGATCCTGAGGAGGTGTTATGTGATGTCAATGATGAAAACGATGATATTGAGGAGGTGTTATATGACAACGATGTATTATGATGCTAAGTTGTTAATGATATGATGATGATGATGATATTATTATATCATTGGGTGAAAGAACATGGATTAGTTTCAAGTGGATGGACATCCACTTGAAACTAGTCCTGATTCTTTCACCCCATGATGTAATAACTCATTATGATGTAAAACAAACTCTAAATTTCTGTTGTATGAAAACTTGTGTAAAGGTGTATGAATACAACATGAAATAGAAAAGAAATAAAATACTAAATAATAGTAGTAGCGCGGGTTAGAGAAGCGCTACTACTAATTAACGATAGCGATGTTCTAAGAACCGCTACTACTAAGTCAATTTAGCAATAGCATGGGTCAAGCGCGCTATTGCTAAGCATTAGCTATGGCGCCTTATCGAGAGCGCTTACGCTGCGCTCTTGATAGGCCCAAAACCCGCGCTGCTGCTAGGCTTTTCCCTAGTAGTGTTATCACCGTCACATCTGAAGCATATCATCTTTGCTGACAAAGGCAAAAGTCAGGTATTGGGTCTTGGTAAGGTTGCAATCTCTAAGGATAAACACATGGACAAAGTCATGCTTGTTGAGTCCTTAGGATACAACCTCATGTCAGTCTCAATGCTTTGTGATCTTGATATGGTTGTTGTCTTTGGCAAGTATCGCTGTGTTGTGATTATGGAAGCTGACAATTCCAAAGTCTTCGAAGGCTTTAGGAGAGGAGATTTGTATATTGTTGATTTCTCTACAGGACCACAGCCAGCCGTGTGTCTACTTGCAAAAGCTTCAGAAGGCTGGCTATGGCATCGACGACTTGGTCACGCAGGCATGAGGAATTTGCACACGCTTGCGAAGAAGAAGCATGTCATTGGCATTGAGAATGTCAAATTCCTCAAGGATCACTTATGCGGAGCCTGTGAAGCTGGAAAAATGACCAAGGCCAAGCATCCAGCGAAGACTATCATGACCAATACTCTTCCCTTCGAATTTCTTAACATGGACCTCTTCGGACCTAATCATTACTCAACAGTCACTAATGATGCATCTCTATATGGTTTTGTCATTGTTGATGATTACTCTCGATACACATGGGTACACATTGTTACTTACAAACATGAAGTGCAGGAAGTCTTCAAACGTTTTTCCTCGAGGGCTTCAACCAACTTTGGTGTGAAGATCAAGCACATCAGAAGTGACAATAAAACTGAGTTCAAGAATTCCGGTCTTGATGACTATCTTGATGAACTTGGTATTACTCATGAGTTATCTGCTCCCTATACTCCTCGGCAAAATGGCGTCGTGGGCGCAAGAAGAACTCTTGTTGAGATGGCTCGCACTATGCTTGATGAATACAAAACGCCTCATCGCTTTTTGGATTGATGCAATTGATATTGTGTGCGACATCATCAACAGAGTATATCTTCACAAATTCTTCAAGAAGGCGGCCTATGAACTCCTCAACGACAAGAAACCCAATGTGAGTTATTTCAAAGTCTTGATTGCTAAATGTTGGATTAGAGATCCTAACCACAATTCTAAATTTGCACGAAAGCACATGAAGGTTTTATGCTTGGTTATGGAAAGGACTCGCACACCTCTGAGTCTTCAACATTGTTCTTCACAAGATTGTTGACACTATAGATGTGCGGTTCGATGAAACTAATGGCTCACAAAGAGAGCACCTACCTACGTGTTAGATGAACCAGCACCGAGGATTCTATCAAGTTCAAGGCAACCGAGGATGTCATTCCTCTTGAAGAATCTTTGAAGAATTCATTCCAGTTCATGAAGAACGTCGAGCTGATGCACTGAAGAAAATCTTGAGGAAAATGCTCTTTGAAGAAAATGCTGATCAAACTCCTCAGCGACAACCAGCTCATCCTCGCGTTGCAAAAGAAGTGCAAGTGGAGAAGATCATCGATGACATTAGAGCACCAGGTC
Source organism: Aegilops speltoides (assembly GCA_021437245.1). NCBI lineage: Eukaryota > Viridiplantae > Streptophyta > Magnoliopsida > Poales > Poaceae > Aegilops > Aegilops speltoides. The sequence goes on from CM038146.1 coordinate 40,470,202, forward strand.
CTCTCACACACTCAAAAGCTTCACATTTATCTAACTTTTGTGGGCACTATGCTTTTGTCTCTATCACAGAGCCCACTAAGGTAGATGAAGCATTCTTGGAGCCGCAGTGGATTCAGGCTATGCAAGAAGAATTACATCAGTTCGAGCTCAACAATGTCTGGGAACTGGTCAAACGTCCAGATCCTCGCAAGCATAATATCATTGGCACAAAGTAGATCTACCGCAACAAGCAAGATGAAAATGGCCGTGTGGTGAGGAATAAGGCACGACTGGTAGCTCAAGGCTACACACAGGTTGAAGGAATTGATTTCGATGAAACTTTTGCAACTGTTGCTAGACTTGAGGCTATTCGCATATTACGTGCTTATGCTAACCATCATGATATCATCTTATATCAAATGGATGTGAAAAGTGCATTCCTCAATGGTAAGCTTGATGAAGAAGTATATGTTGCTCAACCCCCAGGTTTTGAAGATCCAAAGAATCCTGTCAAAGTATTCAGACTTAATAAGGCCCTCTATGGCCTCAAGCAAGCCCCTCGGGCGTGGTATGATACATTGAAGGAATTCTTCGTGAAGAATGGCTTCACACCCGGTTCACTCGACCCTACTCTCTTTACTAAATCTTATGATGGTGAACTGTTTGTGTGCCAAATATATGTTGATGATATTATCTTTGGCTGTACTGACCAACGTTATAGTGACGAATTTGCCTATATGATGAGTGAAGAATATCAAATGTCTATGATGGGAGAGTTGAAATTCTTCTTAGGTCTTCAAATTAGATTAACAGTATAATGGCATATTCATATCTCGGAGAAATACCTCAAAGATGTCTTGAGGAAATTCGCATGCAAGATTGCAAAGGCGTCAAAATTCCTATGCCCACAAATGGCCATCTATGCAATCGATGAAAATAGTATTGACTTTGATCACAAGGTATACCGCTCCATGATTGGTTCTTTATTGTACTTATGTGCATCTAGGCCAGATATAATGCTTAGTGTTTGCATGTGTGCCCGATTTCAAGCTGCACCGAAGGAATCACACCATAAGGCTGTGAAGCATATTCTTCGATATCTAGCTCACACACCAACACTAGGATTATGGTACCCCAAGGGCTCTGCTTTTGATCTCATTGGATATTCTGACTCTGACTATGTTGGTGATCGTGTGGACCGCAAGTCAACATCTGGCACTTGTCATTTCCTCGGACGATCTTTGGTCTGTTGGTCCTCGAAGAAACAGAACTGCGTATCACTGTCTACTGCGGAAGCTGAATACATTGCTGCTGGCTCTTGCTGTGCTCAACTGCTTTGGATGAAGCAAACACTCAAGGACTATGGCGTCAACGTGAAGAATGTGCCTCTCCTCTGCGACAATGAGAGTGCCATCAAGATTGCTCACAACCCAGTTCAGCACTCGAAGACAAAGCACATTCAGATTCGTCATCATTTTCTTCGTGATCATGTGTTGAAGGGCGACATCTCCATCGAGCACGTGAAGACTGAAGAACAGCTAGCTGATATCTTCACTAAGCCCTTGGATGAGAAGAGATTTAGCAAGTTGCGGTGTGAGCTAAATATCTTAGAATCTTCGAATGTTCTTTGAAAAGGACACACATCCTAACACATGCAAAATTGATGACTTAGATGTGCAACACATGAAGAAACGTTTTTCTTCAATCAATGAAGAATAACACTCTAAGTGTGAAGAAATTAATGAAGAATTTGATTCTCAGAACCCTACGACAATTGTACGCGGTGTCTGAAATCATCATTCTTATACGGTGGGTCACGCCACCACAAAAAGTTGAAAATCTTCAATTTGAGTTTTTCCTCAGTTTTGAAATTCTTCAGTTTTTCAAATTCTTCAACTTTGCAAAATCTTCACTGTTTCCGTCGTTTTTCTTCATTGGCTATATATATATATGAGTTTATGTCCTCTACAGCATTCACTTATAGCTATTTCTTCAAGTTGCTTTTTCTGCTAAGTGAATGTGATCGGACCCTTCCCCCTCTATGCTATACTCAACCCAATCTATTCACAAATTCTTCATTTGCGTTCTATTTGAAACTCGTTCAAAATCTTCACTGAGTCCTTGTCAGCTGAAGAAATTGCGAACGAAACTTTAAAACAAATCTTATCCAAATTTTCAGTTTGCCGCTCAAACCGTTCCGCATCCCACAATGCATTATTCTATTCACCCACGATCGTACACGATCTCAACTACACAGTACGTGGGTGACACATGTCGCAAGAAGGAGAAAGGGCAGGGGCACGTTCGTCCCAAATCTTCGGGCGAACAGTTTTTACCGTGTCTATAAATACCCCTTTCCCCTTCCTCACTTCATTTACTCCGCTCGGTCGCTACTCTCTCACTCGAGCTCATCAAACCCTAGCGCCGCCGCTACTCCATCGTCGCCGGTGAGGAAGAGCTTCGCTGCCTCGACCTCGTCGCCGTCGTACTCACGCCGACCGCGGAAATCTTCACTCCACCGCCGCCGTAGCTGTCTTCCTCTTCCAAGTTAGGGCGTGGGAGATCTAACCTGACAAACTTCACATCTGTTCTTCTCAGTTCGTCGTGTTCTTCACTTCGGGTAATTAAAAGTTACTTTTATTACTCACTTTGATTCTCAAACTTTCCTGAAAATCTTCAAAGGTGTTTATTCTTCAAATCTTCACACATATGAACACCTCACACATCATATGATCTTGAACTGTTTCTCTAAGCAATCATTTTCTTCAAGATTCCCTAATTGTGTGGATCTTCGATTTGTACAACTCTGGAACCTAAGACAAGAACGCTTAGTGAAATTCCTCAAGGTTCATCTGGTCAAATTCCTCAAAACTTTTTTTTGAAACCTTCTGAGAACGCATATGACCTCTCCAAATTCCTCGCACCTATACTCTGTTCACAGGTACTCATGTCTGCTACCGAATCCCTAGGTTCTCATCAACTTAACTCATTTGCAGCGTTCCTCGAAGAAAAACTGCATACTTCTTCAGAGAATTCAATTGTTCAAATTTCTTAACTGAAGAATATGGCAGACGGTAAGAAGCCGCAGAAAGGAGGAAAGAAACCTGAGGTTATGACTGCGTTTGAAATCCCTGAGGAAATTTATGTTGACTATTGCACACCTGATGAAGCAAAATTTGGCAAAGAAAACAAAAATCAGCGCAAGGTGCGCATACAGAGGATTGAGCGGAGATGGGCAAGGAATGGAGGAATATGATATGTTACTCCAAAGTACATGAGGAAATTAGCCTCAACCCTCCATGCCCGAGCTCCATTGGCACTGGCCAAGTAGCTGACCCCACAAGCCTCAAGCGTGGTGAGGACTTTCTGAAGAATGGGCTAAGCGCCAAGCTAAATTGGCAAGACAAGCCAAGGAGGCGGTGAAGAAATTCAATGAGGATTACGCCATCGCTATCACGCTCATCGAGGCCTCGGTCAAACCGAGGAAATCCATGCCAAAGAAGCCTGCTCGTAAGCCAAGTGCTTCACCAACAACGCCCTCACGGCCAAGTTCCTCAGCAATGCCCTCACGGCAAATTCCTCACACTGCTACTGCTCCACCAAAGTCCTCAGCAGCTCCTTCAAAGTCCTCAGCTCCTGTGCATCTTGCTACATGTCAAAGGACTGCTAGTTTCTCGATTGCCTCTGGTGTCTCAGCAAGTTCCTCAGCTGCACCAATTTCCTCATCAGGCCCCACACTGTTAAAGACTAAAGCAACAGCTGGATGAGGTCCTCGGCCAAGTCCAAAGAAGAAACAGGTCGCATTCCATGTGCCTTCTGATGATGAAGCTTCTGATGATGAACTTGCAGAAATCATCAGAGACAGACAGGTGAAGGCCGCTAGAGCCAAAGGCACATCTGTGCCACTGCTTTTGGATCCGAGGAAAATCCTCGATTACATTGATCTCTGGCACAAGGATCCAAACACCCCAATGCCTGATTTTCATCTGACTCCTGATCAAAGTCACATGCTGACCCATTTCATCACTGAAGAGAAATGGAAGTTTGAAAAGGCAAGAGAGATCAAGAAAGCGCAATACAGAAAGGAGAAGCTCCTGAAGAAAAATGTTGTCAGAATGACACCTGAGGAACTTCTCTAGGCTCAGTCTGAAATTCAAGCCCTCAGCAAAGACTTTGATGCCTACTATGCTGATTGGCAAGGAGCTAAAGTAAGATTCATCAATCTGACGAAGAAATTCACAAATGTTGCAGCCCCATCGCAACAAGAAAATCTTCAGGTTGCAGACTCTGCTCAGCCTACTGAAGAACATGCCAGCACCGCTGATGACTTTCAGCCTGCTGAAGAAAATGCTAGTTCCAGGGCTGGTGAAGAAATTCCAGCCGCTGAAGAAATTGCTGGGGCATCCACTAGTGGTGTGCTGAAGAAAGCTGAAGAGATCGAACAAGCGCATCGATCGGGCGCTACCAAGAAAATGAACCAGATTCCTCAGCTCCTCCCGCGCCTACACCAACTCCAATTCTTCCATCTGCCTCTGATGTGAAGAAGACCAAGGCTACAGAGCGAGCTGCATTGAAGAAACAGAAGGCATCAGCTGCGTCAAATTCTTCGGCTGCGAAGAAAATGAAGCCAATGGCCAGCTCATTTGAAAATCCTATTGATGCTGTTCCAATTTCATCCATGCCATCAAAGGACCTTGTTCCTTCTGGAGAAGACTATGAGATCCCAAGCGGATCTGATGAACAAAATCATTCTGCTGCTTCGTCAGAGCAGATTGATGAAGAAATTAAAGCAGATGAAACCCCTTCAACGCCTGTCATCTTCTCACCTATGCCTCAGTTCACAGCTGAAGAGGCTGGTGTTGAGGAAATTGAATATGAAGATGTGGATATAGGATGCACCACACCTGTGATGAATGATGACTTTTGGGAAAGTCAGCATCCCAATACTCCTCTCTTCACCCCTATCCAACAGATTCCTCAGTCCCCTGCACCAACAGTTCAAATGGGCTCTGAAGAAACTCAACCCACTCCCTCTGTGCATGAAGACATTCCAGCCGCTAGTGCTGAAGAACCTGCTGCTGCTGATCCTCAGATTGCACACGAAGAGGAACCAGAAATTCCTCAGCCTGAAGAACCTGAGCTCGCAATTCCTGAGGTGGTGATGCAACTCACTGACACCCCTCTGCCAAAGCCAAAGAATCCGTTCTCAAGCAAACAGAAGTTCAAGGCTGAAGACTTCTTTTCCGAGCATGTATTCTTCACTGACTACAACCCCTATGACTCTGCTCGCATAAGGAAGAGGCGTTTCTGGACTGCTAGTCAAGCCAACTTCTATTCCTCTATGCTGTTTGACAAAGATAAAATCTTCGATCATGCACATATTCCTCACGTGGATATGGAATCTCTGCCATGCTTCGAGCCAGTCCTCAGTGTTCTTCACGATGCAGGATTACTCAATTTCTGCACTGACATCTGTGATTGGAATGAAGAACTCATTCTTCAGTTCTACACTACACTGCATATCATTGGAGACGCTGAAGATGTCAACTCATGGGTGTTGGACTGGATGACTGAAAACACTCACTACAAGGCACTGGCAACTAAATTGCTTCGTGTCCTTCCTCTCAATCCTCCCCATGACAGTGCACGTTGCACCTACAGTGACCCTGAACTGACAAATCACTATATGCAAGTGCTCATGCAGCCTTTGAAGCCTGGGCAGGCCCCACAAACCAAATTCCTCGTCAAGGAATTACTCTATGTGCCTCGGATTGTCTATCGCATTCTGACGAAGATAATGAGTCCTATCAAAGGCCACGACTCAAATGATGAAGAAGTCGTTGGCATCATGAAGAATATGCTTTTCAACATCATTCATGGCGTTCCCGTCAACTTCCATGATTTCTTCATGAGGACTCTGGGCAATATTGCTATGTCACCATTCGAGCTGAAGCCCTATGTGCCTTGGATTATGAGATTCATCAGGGCAAGATCTTCACTGAATTACAAAGCTGACACTCCGAACCACGGTAGCTACTTGCCTCCCATTGAAGTCCTCAAGCGGACAGTTTCATCAGATGATGATAATGGCAAGGCAGCTGCTGTGATCGATGAAGGCATTCATCCATTGGATGGTCAATTTCGCAAGGCTACATCTTACTCAACCAATGACGACTCTGTCACACATGACTCTGCTGCAAATACCTCAGCCAAGCAAAATCCTCAAGCCACAGCACCCAGGGTGATGACTGACCATGAGTTACTACTCAGTCTTCATCAGAAGGTTGATCGCAATCACAAATGGGTAAAGCGTCAGTTTAGTGCACTTCTTCACAATATGACATCAACACACAATGCTGTGAAGAAGAACCAATATGTCGGTGTACTAAAGTAGGGGGGCACCTTAGTACCCCGAACTTGTGCACGGGCAGTAGTAGCACCCCGCGGCAAGGCTCGCCTGACGCCCGGCAAGGCTCCCCACCACTCCTTATCACTGCCATTCAAGAACAAAGTACCAACCAAGAACACGAAGGCCCCGGCAAGAGGAGCTTGCCGGGGGGAGGCTATCCATGGCATCACCAGAAAACTTGCCGCGGCGCCCAGCGCCTCGGCAGAGTCCCAGTGGCCGCAAGCTTGCGGCTGTGAAGGGACATGGCAAGGCACTTGCCGCGGCAAGGCTGCCACCCAACTCCAACGCACCCTGTGACGCATCATCACCAGGCCGCCCCAAGAGCACGTGGCGGGATACTACGCAACCATGCAGAGCGAGGTGGCAAACGGAGCTGACAGAGGCGCCATCGTGGCACCCAGAGGTTCACCTAACGGTCACTCCACTTGCACTGTTGGGCGACCGGACGGGCATTTAATGCCCTTGTCCCCTGCCGTCGAGTTAGGTAGGGCATCACAGCACCGTTGTACCAACCTGCGCTTTTACGTTTATACCCCTCTTCCCTCGCTGCCACCGTGGGTACCCCTTGAGACTATAAAAGGGAGGCCCATGCGACGTAGAAGGGGTTCGTTCATTCGACCCCGCAACACCACCATATGCTCGCACGCTCGAGCTAGATTCTATAACAACACTGAGCAGCAGAGGGGTGTTATCTCTCGGAGAGCCGAAGCTGGTTAAAGATCGCCCGTCTCCCCGCTGCTCGACCTCGATCGCTCTGCTTGCGGCCCTCGCTCCCGCCCGAACTGAAGGGGCCCCCGGGTGCCCCATAGGTGCTCGAGGCCACGGATACGCGTCCGGACCCCGACATCTTTGGCGCGCCAGGTAGGGGGACGTCGAGGTCGTGAGCATCTGATCCGGTCTCCACGCGCACTACATCAGCGTCATCGTCAACATGCCACCGAAGAAGAAGCCTTCGGAGGTGGCCGCCCCGTCTACATCAACTCTACCGCCACCGCCGAAGCAAGCAGGCGGTGAGGTGGACACCGGCGGGGCAGCGGGTGCCGCCGGTGGGTCTCGTGTCGTCACCAGATCCAAGAACAAGGCCCATAGCGTCGGCGGCGTGCAAACGCCCGCGCATGTCCCAAGAAGTTCAAGGCCAATAACGCCCGGTGCTCCAAGCACCGTGCTCGCGATGGAGCAAGGCTGCCGGTGGGTCGCGGGGCACTTTCGCGGGCAGCATGCACGAACGCATTTGGTGCGAGTGAAATACGGTCACTGGGAGGTGTTGCTCCTCCCAACCCGATTGGGAGTCCGAGCACGTCTCTCTCCTCGCGCCGCCCATCACCACCGCTGCCTAAGATCGCAGAGAAGCGCTGGCCCGAGCCCGGCTGCTTTAGACTTCCCTCAGCGCCACACAAGATCGACGGCGGAGGATAGCCATGCACAGCCTCATCAGGCCGCCAATGGCGACAAACCCGGCGATCGAACGCGCCGAGGCCCGACAAGACGCTTCTGGCGCAGACGGCGCCGACAGGACCGCTGGGGTACCGCTTGCGGCGCTCCCAGCCCCACAGCCAAGATCGCCAGCTCGCCGGACCAACCTTGACGCCGACTCCACCGCGTCATCGGACCCGCGAACTCACCGGGATCAGCGCCACGTTCTCTAAGAACGGCAACACGAAGACGCTCGTACTCGCATCGAGCACCGGAGAGAAGCGCGACGTCAATCTGACCAGCGCGCCGGGCCCGCTGTCGACACGCACGCATCCGGAGAACCAGGCGACTTGCCGTATGCGGCAGGTTGCCCTGCGTTCACCCGCGAGCTGCGGCAAGTCCAGTGGCCCAAAACTAAAAACTTCAAGCCAGATGTTCCCGAGAAGTACGATGGCAGGATACACCGTTCGGAGTTCCTCAGCATCTACACCATCGCGGTGCAGGCTGCCGGAGGACGCGACGAGAAGATCCTAGCCAACTACTTCCCGCTGGTACTCAAGCCCAACGTCAGATCTTGGCTCATGCACTTGCCGGACGGCTCCATTTCCTCATGGGCGGACCTGTGTCATCAGTTTGTCGGCGCCTTCACAGGAGGCCACAAACCTCATGGTCAGGAAAGTGACCTCCACTTGCTCGTCCAGAAGGAGGGGGAGCCCCTGCGCAAGTATATACAAAGATTCAGCCAAGTGCAGCGCAACATTCCCGACGTCCACCCTGCCGCGGTTATCAGCGCGTTTCATCAAAACGTGCGTAACCGCAGGATGAGGGAGGAGATGGCGATGATAAAGATCAGAGATGTCAGCGAGCTCTACGCTCTCGCCGACAAGTGTGCGCGGGCTGAAGAGGGGAGGAAAATCCCCGGAGAGGTTGCCGGAGCAGAAGGATCTGACAGCGAGGACGCCGCCCCGGCAAGAAGGAACCGGAGGCGGAACAATAGGAAGAGGAAAGCTAAGGACGTGCTAGCTGTTGAGCATTCCGGCAACGGAGGCGGCTCCGACAAAGCCAAGACCGACGACTCCGGCGAGGCTGTAGCGGCCGCCGACAAGCAGGACGGCTCCAGCAAGCGTTATTGCAAGATCCACCGCACCAAAGGCCACGACCTCCAAACCTGCAAAAAAGTAGAGCAGATGGCGGAGCTGCAGAAAGCTGAGTACGAGCGCCGCGATAAGGAGAGAGCCCAGGGAGGTGGCAGAGGATCCGGCAAGAAACTTCCCGCCCGGGGAGGGAACCGCAGCAAGGCCAAGCCGCGGCAAGGAGACAGGCCTCCCCGCGGCCGCGACAAGGATGAGGAGGAAGATGAAGATGATGAGATGGAGGAAGATGAGACTGAGGATCAAGAATTTCAGAAGGCAACAGAGGTATTGTGCGTCGACGGCGGCGCCTCCCTGCACACTTCCCACCGCCAACTCAAACAGTGGGTGCGAGAAGTGAATGCAGCGGAGCCGTCCGTCGAGGCGCGCAGGCCTCTGAAGTGGTCCAGCACGCCCCTCGTCTTCGACGTTGAGGATCACCCTGACCGCATCACTGCAGTCGGGTGCTTGCCGTTGTTGGTCTCACCAACGATCCGCAACCTCAAGGTCACGAAGATGTTGGTCGACGGCGGGGCCGGCCTGAACTTGATTTCCTCCGCAGTGCTCAAGAAGCTCCAGATCCCGACAATGAAGCTTGAAGAGACGGCACCTTCAAGGAATAAATCCGGAAGGAGCCAACCTAAGGGAAGATCACATTGCGGTGGCGTTCGGCAGCGAGCTGAACTTCAGGATCGAGAGGGTCACATTCGGCGTGGCTGATATCCCTTTACCCTACAATGGGATACTCGGCCGACCCTTTTCGCCAAGTTCATGGCGGCCTCTCCACGCATACAATGTGCTGAAGATGCCTGGCCCGATGAGCGTCATTTCTATCCAAGGCGACAAGAAGGATGCACTCATCTGCGCCGACAAGATATACCGGGAAGCAGCTGCTGCGGCAGAGCGCGAGCCACTTGCCGCCGAAGCTCCCCGGGGGAAGAAGGGGACCAAGTCCGGCAAGGACAACTCTGGTGCTCACTCCGGCAAGCGCATCTCCCCGGAGTGCTGCGCTGCCATCGAGGACGCGCCATCGAGCTCCGCCGGCAAGTGCAAGAAGGCGAAGGCGAAAGTAGCTTCACCAGACACCAAGAAGGTGACCGCCAAGGAGGACGGCACTGGTGGTACCTTCACCATCAGTGCCACGCTTGATCCTGAATAGGAAAGCGCGCTCATTGCTTTCCTGCGGGCGAATGTCGGTGTGTTTGCATGGCAACCATCTGACATCCCCGGTGTTCCCAGGGAAGTAATCGAGCACCACCTTGCCGTCTGCCCTCACGCACGGCCCGTCAAGCAAAAAGTCAGAAAGCAAGCGATAGAGCGCCAAGAGTTCATAGCAGAAGAGATCAGAAAGCTGGAAGCAGCAGGGTTGGTCCGTGGAGTACTCCACCCGACGTGGCTAGCCAATCCAGTGGTCGTGCGCAAGGCGAATGGGAAGTGGAGGCTTTGCATTGACTTCACTGATGTTAATAAGGCTTGTCCCAAGGATCCATTTCCCTTGCCATGCATTGACCAGATTGTCGATTCCACGGCGGGATGCGATCTGCTTTCATTCCTTGATGCATACTCAGGATATCATCAAGTCTTCATGGCTGAAGAGGATGAAGAGAAGACCGCATTCATTACTCCATGTGGCACGTCGCTGCGCATTACGAATGCCTTTCGGACTAAAGAATGCTGGCTCAACATTTGCGAGTAGTCAGTCATGCTTTTGAGCCACAACTCGCACGAAATGTGGAAGCTTACATGGATGACATAGTGGTCAAGAGCAAGGACAAAGAGACTTTGATCCAAGATTTGGGACGAGACCTTCACAAATCTGCGCAAGATCAACCTCAAGTTGAATCGAGAAATGCGTGTTCGAGTTCCTTCCGCAAGCTTCTCGATTCTTCGTGTCCTGAGGGGATTGAAGCCAATCCCGACAAGATCAAGGCCATCGAGCAAATCGAAGCACCGAAGCGAGTCAAGGACATACGAAGGCTTGCCGGCTGCGTCGCTGCCCTCAGCAGGTTCATTTCCAAGTCTGCTGAACGCGCCCTGCCGTTTTTCAAAATCTTGAAAAAGGCGGGTCCAATAAAGTGGACTCCGGAAGCAGAGGCTGCGCTGCAGGACTTGAAGAAATATTTGTCCTCCACCCCAACACTGGTCGCACCTAAGCCACAAGAGAAGTTGCTGCTATATCTGGCGGCAACCAATCAAGTGGTTAGTGCTGCGCTAGTGGCGGAGAGAGAGGCAGATGATGAGCTAGCGGCCGCGGCATGCGAGTCCAGCGACAAGCAGGGGGCTTCCCCGACAAGCTCTGGCCCGACAAGCCCTGATCCGGCAAGTTCTGGTTCCGGCAAGGATGGGTCTGCGCAGCCACAAGAAGGGAAACAAAAGAAGATGGTGCAGCGCCCAGTTTACTTTGTCAGTTCTCTTCTACAGGGGGCTAGATCAAGGTACTCTGGTGTGCAGAAGTTTCTTTTCGGCCTCCTCATGGCCTCGAGGAAGCTGCGCCATTACTTTCAAGCACATGAGATCACAGTGGTCACTCGTTTTCTGTTGAAGAGGATATTGCAGAATCCAGAAGCAACAGGCAGGATTGTCGAGTGGGCACTGGAATTGTCAAGCTTTGGCCTCAAGTTTGAAAGTACTTCCACCATTCAGAGCCGGGCATTGGCAGAATTTATAGCAGAATGGACGCCAACGCCCGATGAAGAAACTCCAGAGAAGAGCATCCCCGTTAAGGAAGCTAGCAAAGAATGGATCATGTACTTTGATGGTGCCTTCTCACTGCAAGGCGCTGGAGCGGGTGTGCTACTTGCCGCCCCCACCGGAGAGCACCTCAAGTACGTAATCCAAATGCACTTTCCCAAGGAGCAAGCAACAAACAATACTGCAGAGTACGAAGGCTTGCTCGCCGGACTCAGAATAGCAGCAGAGCTTGGGATCAAGAAGCTTATCGTCAGGGGTGACTCGCAGCTTGTCGTCCGCCAAGTCAACAAGGATTACCAGAGTCCGTTGATGGAAGCCTACATCGATGAGGTGAGGAAGCTAGAAGAGCATTTTGACGGCCTGCAAATGGAACATGTTCCAAGGGCTCAGAATGACATTGCAGATGGCCTGTCAAAGTGCGCCGCACTCAAGTTGCCTGTGGAACCAGGGATTTTTGTGCTCAAGCTGACTCAACCATCTGTGACATCATCAGCTGGACAGAGCAAAAAGAGGAAGTTGATCACGGGCGACTACTTTCCGGCAGAGCTCCCTAGAGCCGCCGCCAAAAAGGTCCCCAGGATCAACACGGGGAGTGCTGAGGAACAGCCTGCTCCGACAAGCCCTAAGGCTTGTGTCGTTGAAGCAGATGCTCCCGACAAGCTGTGTCCCGACGCACTTGCCGGGGGACCTCATGCTCCGGCAAGATCCCAGATTCTTGCCGTGGAAGCAGACGTTCCCGCAGCAGCATTTGTGCCTTTAGTCCTTGCCGTCGAGCCACAAGCTCCGGCATGGGCACAGCAGATCGTCCAATTCCTACAAACAGGAGAACTTCCCGAAGAACAAGAAGCAGCGGAGAAAGTAGCCCGGCAATCTAGTATGTACCAGTTTGTCGATGACGTACTGTACAGAAGAAGATTCAACGGAGTGAAATTGAAGTGCATTTCCCGGGAAGAAGGACAAGAGCTGTTGGCAGAGATACACGGAGGCATATGTGGTCACCACATTGGCGCAAGAGCACTTAAGGCAAGGCTTTAAAGCAAGGTTTCTTCTGGCCGACAGCCCTCCAGGATGCAACCGCACAAGTAACCAAGTGTGAAGCGTGCCAGTTCCACTCCAAACAGGTTCATCAACCAGCTCAAGCTCACCAAACAATCCCTTTGTCCTGGCCATTTTCGGTTTGGGGGCTCGATATCCTCGGCCCCTTCCCCCGAGCTGTCGGGGGCTTTGAGTACTTGTACGTTGCAATCGACAAGTTCACGAAGTGGCCTGAAGTGGAACCAGTGAGGAAGGTGACAGACTGATCGGCGATCAAGTTCTTGAGTCAATTGTTTGCCGTTTCGGAATCCCAAACAGGATCATTACCGACAACGGCACACAATTCACGGGCCACACCTTCATGCAGTACGCCCAAGATCTTGGCACCAAGATTTGCTTTGCTTCCGTTGCTCACCCGAGAAGCAACGGCCAAGCGGAGAGGGCGAACGCTGAAGTGCTGCGTGGGCTTAGAACCAGAACTTTCGAGAGGCTGCACAAATGCGGAAGAAATTGGATCGAGCAGCTGCCGGTGGTTCTTTGGTCGATCAGGACGACGCCAAATCGAGCCACCGGCCAGACACCCTTTGCTCTCGTCTACGGAGCAGAAGCAGTTCTCCCCATGGAACTCGTATACGGATCACCACGAGTGCTCGCTTATGATGAGCTTCAGCAAGAGCGGCTGCGGCAAGACGACGCGCTGCTCCTCGAGGAGAATCGTCTTCAGGCCGCTGTGCGAGCTGCTCGCTACCAGCAAGCTTTGCGCGCTATCATAGCCGCAAAGTTAACGCCCGAAGCTTCGAGGAAGGCGACCTTGTTCTTGGCGGGTTCAATCCGCCAAGAATTCAAACAAGTTGGCCTTGAAGTGGGAAGGCCCTTATCGGGTGAAACGAGTCACTAGGCCCGGCGCTGTCGCGCCTTTGAGACCGAAGGCGGCGTTCAAGTGAGCAACTCTGGAACATAGAACATCTTCGCAAGTTTTACCCGTGAGGCGCGGTTGCCGGACCCGTTCCGGCAACCACTCTCTTTTGTACAAGCATTGCCGCTGTCGCTTGTAACCCTTTGTACAAAGCCGGGCGCAGCTCCCGTGCATAAATAAAGTTCGCGTGCTTCGCACATCCCGTCAAATTTAATGCATTATCCTCCTTATTGCATCTATACCTGACACTCTGTGCAGCATTCACCCCCGGTAAGCAATAGTGTACCTCGGGGTACTGTACCATTATTTTCTCTTCTTTCTTCTCATAGATAGAAGATCCCTCCGCCCGCAAGTCCACCGGGGGGGAAGGGTAAAAGTATGGACCAGGCACCGTTCAAGGGAATCAAGCTTTGCCGGGACGCAGAAGACAGAAAAGCTAAGTAGCTAAAGTTTGAGCCAGCTCAATTTTAAATTTTTTAAGTTATATCCCTTGAACGTTCGTGCCTTGTATGGAAAACCTGTGCGCGAAGGAATCGACTCGCGGCTAAGTTGCGCCCTTGCGTTGTTTCCGAGCCCGCTCAACAATGCGAGTGAGTTGCAACTAGTCCCGACAAGATTTCTTGCCGGAAGCGGCGTCACCATAGGCTGCTGACGTTCCGCACTCAGCAAGTGTGCTTGCTTCCGGCAAGGTCCCTCGTAGCGTAGGGTAAAAAGCATACAAGGGACGCGACAGAGTAAAGGGAATAACATAAGCAAGCAGTACCCAGAGTTAAGTTATATTACAAGAATGACTTATTATGACACTAACTGAAATTGTTCTCATAGTTAAATGGCAGCAGCAAGAAAAGGGGAAAGGAGGAGCAACCTAATCCGCGCGCCCGCCATCGAGCCTCTTAACCTCGTTCACTTTATCCACGATGGGTGCGACGATGGCCCTGAGGCCCTCGACATCAGCACCCGTCGGCAGCTTTTTGGTGACGCGGGAGAGGTCGACGTCCGGGTTGCGGAAGAGGACCTTCACCAACACTTTCTCCAGAACCCCGGCACAGACGGCGCGCAACTCCGCGGCCAACTGCTTCGGGATCCTTTCCCGGAGCTGCCGCAGCGCCATCACCACATCCTTGAAGAAAAGTGTGAGCTTGGCGCTGGGTTGGACGTTCGCTTCTATGGAATACCCGAAGCCCGTCAAATCCAGCTCCGCCAACTCCTCATCAATGAGCGCGGCAATGTTGACGAGGCCTTCCGTCCAGAGCTCCACTGTGGTTTTGAGGGTGTTCTGGGTTTCGGCGGCCCTCGTCAGTAGCTCCTCATGGTCCTTGAGGTCCTTCCTCAGGGTATCTTCCCGTTTCTTGGCGGCGTCCAGCTCTTTAATCCTCTCCGAGAGTTGGGCTTGCAGATCGCCGTGGGCGCGCGCGTCCTCCTCGCGGTCACGCTGGAGTGCGGCAAGCTCCTCGTCTTTCCTCGTCGCATCCGCCTCCAGCCGCGTCACTTTCTCCTCCAGCTCTTTCTTGGCGGCCTCGGCAGCCCCGGCGGCATCTTTCGCTTCCTTGGCGCCCGCCAAGGATTGTTCGCCGGCGAGCTCCTCATCATGGCTGTCCAAGTACGCTTTCCGTTGTATCAGCTCACCATCCCGCTTAGACAGCTCCTCGGCGGCAATCCTCTGCTGCTCTTCAGCTTCGGCCTTCTCCAGAATGAAGGCTTTCTTCACCTCATCGAGCTGTGCCCTCTCCTCGGCAATGGACCGGAGGGCCTCCTGGTTGCGGCTCTTGAGCTCTTCCGCGTGCTTCTCTATGTCAGCTCCCGCCTGCGCGACGAGCGCTTCCCGGGACACGAGTTTCGTTTGCCGGGCGCGGTAGAGTGACACCAGTTTCCGGAGCATGCAACTCCTCCTCCTCTGACTCGCCGCTACTGCTGCTTGGCCTATCGACCACCGCCAGCCCAGCAGAGGCGAGTACCTCCCCATCAAATTCCTCTCCTTCAACTGGCGCCCTGGAGCTTGATGCCCATCTTGATATACACACCCGCGCCGGCCTTCAGGTATACGCTGGGCTGGGGCTCTTCAGAGCTCGGCGCCGTGCCAGCAGCGGAGGGATCAGCGGTCGGCACAGCACCCTGTGCTCCTGCGTCCTCCGGGCCGTCGGCGCGATCGCCGGCCCCTATGCCGGCGGCCCCGGCGGCCCCCTCGCCTATGGACCCCTCCGCGCCGGCCCCTTCCTCGGTGGCAGCGGCGTCATTGGTGTTGCCACGGTCGTCCCCCTCAGCGGCGACCTCGGCCTCCATCGGGTCCCCAAGGGGAACATCTGAAGGCAGGGAAGAAAAGAGATAATCAACAACCAGAAGAACATAAAGAGAGAGCAGCAGGTTCCAAGGGAAGAACCCCGACGAGGAAGCTCACCCGCGCTGGACTCCATGAATCACGGGTTCCATCGCCGGGGCTCGCTGCCTCGCCTTGCGGAGACCCCATCCTTGTCGGAGACGGCTCCCACACCGGGGAGTCGGCCCTCGGTGGCGTAGTGGAGGCCGACGACGCCTCTGCGTCGAACCCCGGCTGCCCCTGGTGGGCCTGCTCTCCTCCTACATACAAAAGAGCCAACGATCAAGATGTTGGCTGAGGAAGAAGCGACCTTGCACCCCCCATGACGAAGGATGAATCAAGACGCTCACGCCGAGGGCTGTGCTGGGGGCTGCTGCGAGGAGAAGGGATTGGGTCCGTCAAAATGGTCTCGGACGTATCTTCTGCTATCACGGCAGGATCGTCTTCGACGTTGACCACGGGGACTTTGGCCCTCTTCGCCGCCCTCTCCGCCAAAGTCCTGGTACGAGACATAAGTTTGGAGAAAAGCAGATTAGATACAAGACAAGCAATAAGAAAGATTGAGAGAAGGACAAGCACGGTGCGAGGGAAGCCTTACTCCCCCTCCTCTTCCTCCTTGTCGTCGTCGGAGCTCAGCACAGAGAGATCGAACTCCGGTACCCTCTCGGCACGACGTGGTGGAGGGGTGGGCTCCCTCCGGCGCTTGCCGGGGGCTACGACAGGATCAGGCGCGGCGGCCCAGGAAGACCCGCCTCGGTTGCAGACGGCTAGGATCCGCCAGCGGCTCGGGCGGCCGCCCTTGTGATAGAAACGTGTCCCGCGACCTTGGCGGCTGCGGGCGGCCTGTTCCTCCGCCAGCTCACCGACCCGACGGCGCCTTTCGGACGGAATTGGGGCTGCGTTGTGGGCTCTGCTGCTGGCGGGCCCCAAGACGGCTGGCGCGCGCGCCCTCGGCGGACTCGCCCGTCCGGCCTCAACCTCTCCTTCGCCGCCTTCCCGGCTAAGCGCTTCCAGAGGCGGCAAGGCTTGCCGCCGCCTTGGCTCGCCTCCGCCAACAGAATCGAACTTCGCCCCAGCGGCCTGCGGCGTAACCTCTTCGCCCGGCTAGCAATATATGCTAGCTCTTCGCGATGGTGGCGCGGTGAGGAGTTTTCGCTCATCGGAGTTGACCGCCGCCTCCGACAAGTTGTCAAAAATTGTTGCACGACTCGGCAGCAGGCTCTATCCAGTTCGCATTTATCCCATGCGAATCACACTCTGGCATCATCGCGCAGATGCGATCGCGCTGGGAATTGTTGCACAAAGGGATGACACCCCGCGCCAACTGGAACCACTCTGGATGATTGGGATCATGCTTGAACATCTCCCTCAACATCGCGCCGAGCTCCATGACCGTGAAGTTGAAGTTGAGGCCTGGGCGCAGCCTCATGAAATCTGCCGGGCCTTGAACTGCGGGCAGGGCCGCCCCTCGCTTGCGGAGGGCGTCTGGGGCGGAGGAAATCCGCGCCAACCGCCCCTGTGGTGAGCCCGGCCTGCCTGAGCCGGAGGATTCGGGTGGTGGCGATCGACAGCTTGGCGTCGTCCGGCGACAGAGCGCTCCAGTCATTGCCGCGCACCACCCGAGTCTTGCGCAGCTCGGTGAATGACGGCGGGTTGTCGTCACAGATCCAACACCACTCCGCCCTCCACTCGTCCCACTTGCTGCGGAGTTCGCCCGACAAGTACACCTCCTTCATACCCATCCGGGAGGTCCAGGTGATTCCACCGGCCAGCGGCTCCCCTTTTTCAGCCCGAGGGGAGAAGTAATGATGGAAGAGGGCCACATTGGGGAGGATGCCAACGAAGTTCTCACAGAGATGTGCTAAAACCGCCATTGTCAGAACGGCGTTGGGGGTGAAGTCAAGCAGATGAAACCCGTAGGTGTTCATGATATCACAAAAGAAATCGGAAAAAGGTGGGCAGAGCCCGCAGTAGAAGAACATTGGGAAGAAGTAGTACCAGGGCACTTCTTTGATTTGGAGGCCTCATGAAATCACCGGCGTCTTGTGAGTGCGCCGCAGCGTTCCGTCGACCAAAAAGGTAAAACTCCGTCGCAGCGCCTCGGATGCTTCGGGGAAAGAGCACATGTTTCCTGCGCAGCGCCTCGAGCTCCAGCGCCTCGGCCGATTTTGCGGCCTTCGCAGCCTTCGCGGCCTTCGTAGCCTTCCCGGTTTTCGGAGCCATGACGGGGGAGGCGAAGGCGACGACGGCGACGGGCGGCGGAGCACTGTTTTCCTCTCGATTCGGGAGACGAGGGGGGAACAGCGGAGCTTTCGGAGGAAGAAGCTGCGAGTGGCGGAAGTGGGGGAACGGCCCCGGCCCCCCTGCTTATAAACAGGAGATGCGAGCGTTACGCATTTCCTGGAATTAAGTATTGACCCACGTCTCCCACGACGCCGCAATCGACGCGTGCCGTTGCGGGAGAGCGCGGTGGGTGCGGAGCCCGTTGCTGTGCGAACTCGGGCCACGTGTGCCCGTGCACTGTCTTGGGCCTGGCCCAACAACGCTCGGCACCGTGTCTGGCCCAGGCCCGGGGGCTCCTGTCGGTGTACTAAAGTAGGGGGGCACCTTAGTACCCCGAACTTGTGCACGGGCAGTCGTAGCACCCCGCGGCAAGGCTCGCCTGACGCCCGGCAAGGCTCCCCACCACTCCTTATCACTGCCATTCAAGAACAAAGTACCAGCCAAGAACACGAAGGCCCCGGCAAGAGGAGCTTGCCGGGGGGAGGCTATCCATGGCATCACCAGAAAACTTGCGCGGCGCCCAGCGCCCGGCAAAGTCGATGGCGACAAGCTTGCGGACAACGAAAGGACGCGGCAAGGCACTTGCCGCGGCAAGGCTGCCACCCAACTCCAAAGCGCACCGTGACGCGTCATCACGAGCCGCCCCAAGAGCGCGTGGCGGGATACTACGCAACCATGCAGAGCGAGGTGGCAAGCGGAGCTGACAGAGGCGCCATCGTGGCACCCAGAGGTTCACCTAACGGTCACTCCACTTGCCTTTGTTGGGCACCGGACGGGCATTTAATGCCCTTGTCCCTGCCCGAGTTAGGTAGGTAGGGCACTGTTGTCAGCATTGTTGTACCAACCTGCGCTTTACGTTTATACCCCTCTTCCTACGCTGCCACCAGGTACCCCTTGAGACTATAAAGGGAGGCCCATGCGCACGTAGAAGGGGTTCGATTCATTCGACCCCCAAGCAGCACCATATGCTCGCACGCGTCGAGCTAGATTCTATAACAACACAGAGCAGCAGTAGGGGTGTTATCTCTCCGGAGAGCCCCGAAGCTGGGTAAAGATCGCCCGTCTCCCCGCGCGTGCTCGACCTCGATCTGCTCTGCGCGCGGCCCTCGCTCCCCCGCCGAACCAAAAGGGGCCCCCGGGTGCCCCATAGGTGCTCGAGGCCACGGATACGCGTCCGGACCCCGACACAATACTACCTTCATGAAACCTTCAACCGCACCTGGGCTGTCCTCACTCATGTCTATAACGCTGAAGAACTGAAGACTATGGGTCTCAAGGAAGAATTTGACTGGTCTGCACCTCCTCCGAAGAAATTCAAGAGGGTCAAAATTCCTCCACTGGTGGCCAGCTCTTATTCTTCATCGCGTGACACTGATGAGAATGAAGATTTGGACGACACTACGGCAGGCCCTGCTACAACAAACAACCCCGACAATGCTGGCGCTCCTCCATCGACTTGAAATTCTTCAGGGGCGTTAGTCCTCGGTTTCAATCCTTTTGGTCATTTGATGACAAAGGGGGAGAAATCTGAGTTAGTCTTCAAGAGGGTCTATATTAAGGGCATTTTTTTAAGTTACAACTCTCGTTCTTCTGAAACTTTTATTTGGATCGAGTTGTAATCTTAAACCCGATGGTGCGCTGATACTTTTGTTGCATTATGCTTTGCATGCTTATTCCTCGTTAATGACATTGCGCATGCTGAATCTCATCAGCACCATATTTCATCATGCATTTCAAATTCTTCATATTATATATCAAATGCGTGTATGAATTACAAGATATAGGCGGAGATCTCCATGATTCAACTCTTCAAATGTGCATTGCCTCAAGCATAAATTCCTCACTATGCACATCTTCGTGGGGAGTTCTTCTATATCTTGCTATCAAATTCCTCAATATCAGTACTTACACTTCATACATTTATCCCCGCTGAAAACTTAACCTATATTGTCATCAATCACCAAAAAGGGGGAGATTGTAAGTGCATCTAGTGCCCCTTAGTGATTTTGGTGTATTGAAGACTTATAGGTTAAGGGACTAATCGTTTGTGAGTGTACACAGGTCTATAAGTCTATGAGGAGTTTGATATTTACAGAGAAAGTCGGCCCCTAAAATGAAGTTCTTATTTGAAGACTTTGATATTCGAAGACTTTAGAAGACTTTGAAAGTGAAGAAATTGGTGTGACCTTGAAGACTTGGTATTCATTTGTGGAACATGAAGCGTGAAGACTTTTGTTTTCGTAGTTTCATTTTCTCTTTCTTGAGTCATAGGAAACACCGTCTTTTATTCTGGGTCGAGGAAATACTAAGGAACAATTTCCATGTGATGCTCAACTCAAAATCCTACACCTACCAATCCCTTCAAGTGAAGCCTTTGGAAATCTCATACAGTTCAGTCACTTTCTTTAGTGACAGAGACGAAGTTCTTCTAGTCACTGATGAATTTGTTTTGACTAAGGAGTTAGGAATTCTTGGTGTGAATTGCCTACACAAGTGAGGAACATGATATACGAGGAATTTGAGAGTCAAATTTCCGACCGTTCTGTGTCTTCTTGGCATGCAACTGTCCCAAAATATCTTATCCACCTAACGGTCATATCATTGAAGGGCATTTATGTCTTATCATGTCAGGATGCTCCCTAGGCTATAAATAGCCACCCCCTACAACCACTAGCTGGTTGGCTGCTCCGAGAGAACTTGACACTTGTCATTTGAGAGCAACCCATCCTCCAAGGACTTTGAGCGAAAATCATCGAGTGAGGAAAACCCAAAACCAAACCCCTACAAACCCAAAGTGATTGAGCATCACTGAAGAAATTGATCCTGCGTGGATCCGACGCTTGTTACCTTTGAAGACTGTGCTTCTTCCAGACGGTTAGGCGTCATGGTCTAGAGCATCAAAGAGGAATTGTGGATCGCCGAGTGACCAAGTCTGTGAAGGTTTGGAAGTCGCCTGAAGACTTACCACGAGTGATTGGACAAGGTCTGTGTGACCTTAGTTTAAGGAGAATACGGTGAGGATTGGGTGTCCTGAGCTGCGTGCTTAGTGACTGGGTGTCCGGGACTGTGTGTCCTCGAGTTTAAATACTCAGCCGCTCCAACCAGACGTACAACTGAGACAGCAGTTGGAACTGGTCTACCAAATCATTGTCTTCACCAACCTAACTGGTTCTATTTCCTCAACCCTTTCATTTCCTCATTCTTTGTGTTGAGTGTTTGTTCATATATGTGTTTGAAGACTTCGACTGAAGACTTTCTCAATTTCCTCAGATCAATTTCTTCAGTCTGTTTGTCTTCACCTTGTGTTATCCTGTGATTACGCTTTCTGTACTCAGTGCTTGTCTTCATTTCATCTTGATGACCATGCTTGTATTCTGTTATGCTTACTTCTGAGTACTTATTCCGCTGCTAGTAGTTCTTCGCTAAGGAATTTCCTGACCGGCAAATTCCTCAGTGAAGAATTCATAAAAATCGCCTATTCACCCCCCTCTAGTCGATATAACGCACTTTCAGCCAGGCAGGGAGCATAGTTGTGAAAATCCGGTCTAGCAGCTAGTCTAGCAGTTCTTCGTTGCCATGGCTCCCAAGAGGAAGACGACGACGGCGATCTGTTCATCCGGAGCCAGACTGCCGGTACCAGTGCGGGCAATTAGCGGGGCGGACAGAACCCAGGGCGCGGCCCGCGAACACCCACATCGCTCTGGCAGTCAAAGCCTGGCGAGCGACGTCATTCGCGCGCAAGACGACGGGCCGCACGCCGCCAAATCCAAATACGTAGCTGGGCCCCCCGCAGGCGGCGTGGGGCCCTCCAAGGGCGGCGCCGTGCCACCTACCGGTGGTGCGGCGACCTCCAAGACACCTACACCGGTGCCCACGATGCGCTCTTCCCAAGTTTTGCGTGATGAGCAGCGCCACCACGCTGGTGACCCTAAGGCGCCGCCGTGGGAAGTGTCCTGCGCATCTTTCGCAGGATTAAGGAGGCCAGCATGCACGCCGAGGTGCTAGCTAAAATGGCGTACAGCCGCAAGGCCATGATAGAGCTCCTTCTAACGTGGTTAGAAGTCGGAACGCGTCACAGTCCATGCAGCTTTCCCTGCCGCCCACCCTAGAAGAAGCTTTGGCGCGTGCGCAGTTGCTCCTCGACTTTCCTCCTGCTGCGGAGAACCTCGACGAGTAGAGAGCCACCGTCCGGAGCCTCGTCGGCATCGCCAACAAAGATGAGCTGCGACCAGCGGGGCTCGTAGGCCGACGCTCCATCGAGCCACCGCGTGCCAGTGGTGGAAGGGCCGGAGGTGAAGCAGCCACGGTGCACTCTCCTCCCCCACGCCAGTTACCACGGGTGTCGGTCCGTCATGATGACGCTTGTGATAACATTTCGATAGCGTCGTTCGATCCATGGACCCACCGCGATCAGCGCCAAGTTCTTCGGGAACAAGCCCTTGAAGACGCTCAAACCACCATCGAATGCCGGCATGATGCGCGCCACTAGTCAGATAGGCGGGCAGGGCCCACTATGGACCACCCGGCACCGGGAGGCTACGGTGGCCTACCCTACAAGGTGGGTTGCCCAGCCTTTACCCATGAGCTACGGCAGTTCTAGTGGCCCTCCCACCGCACGATCAAGCCCGACCTTGGCGAGAAGCACAACGGCAAGACTTGGCACTTAAGCCCAATGTCATGTCATGGTTGATGCACTTGTCAGCGGATTCAATTTCTTCTTGGTCAAATTTGTGTCATGAGTTCGTTGGCGCCTTCACTGGAGGCCATCAAGCTCAAGGCCAGGTAAGTGATCTGCATATCATCCCCCAGAAGGAAGGTGAAAATCTGTGCAAGTACATACAGAGGTTCAGCCGGGTGCAGTACAACATCCAAGACGTTCACCCCACCGCTGTGATCAGCGCACTACATCAGAATGTGCACAATCGCAAGATGCGTGAAGAGCTGGCGATGAACCAGGTCAAAGATGTGGCCGAACTTTATGTTCTGGCCGATAGGTGCGCTCGAGCTGAAGAGGGGAGGAAGTACCCTGACGAGGACGCCAGTGCGGAAACCGACTCCACAAACGACGACACCGCCGCCCAAACGAAGAAGGGCCAACGCCATAACAGAAAGCGCAAGGGCAA
Organism: Aegilops speltoides; assembly: GCA_021437245.1. Lineage (NCBI taxonomy): Eukaryota > Viridiplantae > Streptophyta > Magnoliopsida > Poales > Poaceae > Aegilops > Aegilops speltoides. Next base: position 40,493,495 of record CM038146.1, read on the forward strand.
GGTTGTTCTTGCCGTCGAGGGATCCGACGACACCAGCGCTGCCAAGAAGGCCAAGGCAAGCGACCCGGCAAGGAAGTTGTCGGGTTTGCCACTTGCCGGGCCTTGGCGGCTGCCGACAAGCCAGGAAGCTCCGACAAGCAGTATTGCAAGATCCACCACACCAAGGGCCACGACCTCCAGAACGGCCGACAAGTTGAGCTGCTTGCTGAGAAGCAAAAAGCTGAGTATGAGAGGCGGGAGAAGGAGAATGGTCAGGACGATGCCAAAGGATCCGGTAAGAAGCGTGGCGGCCAAGGAGGCTGCCGTGGTAAGAATAATCAGCAGGAGAGGCTCGCCCGGGGCCGCGACAAGAAGCAGGAAGACAATGATCATGACGAGGACGACAAGTCCGGCGACCACGAGTTTCAGAAAGCTACGGAGGCCATGTGCGTCGATGGTGGCGCCTCGCTGCACACCTCTCACCGCCAACTCAAGCAGTGGGCACGTGAGATCACTGCGACGGAGCCATCATTCGACGCACAGAAGCCACTGAAGTGGTCCAACACGCCTATCATTTTTGACACCGAGGACCACCCTAATCGCACAACTGCAGTCGGGTGTCTGCCATTGTTGGTTTCACCAATGATACGCAACCTCAAGGTGACAAAGATGCTAGTTGAAGGCGGGCCGATCTGAACTTGATCTCACCTGTTGTGATCAAAAGGCTGCAGATTCCTGATGGACACCGCGAAGAGACGGGCACGTTTCAAGGGGTCAACCCGGGAAGGAGTCAGCCGAAGGGTAAGGTCACGCTGCCCATGATGTTTGGAGGCGAGTTGAACTGCAAGACGGAGAGGATTGTCTTTAATGTAGCCGAGATCCCCTTGCCCTACAATGGGATCCTCGGCCTCCCCGCACTAGCCAAGTTCACGGCGGCGTCACATTACGCCTACAACACGCTGAAGATGCCCGGGCTGATGACCATCATCACCGTCCCCTCCGACAAGAAGGACGCGTTGATCTGCGCCGACCAACTCTACCGGGAAGCAGTTGCAGCAACTGCCACCAAGGCACTTGCTCCTGTCGCCGAATCCCCGGGAGGAAAGAAGACCGGCAAGACCTCTCGCACACACTCCGGCAAGCGCACATCTTCAGAGTGCTGTGCTCCCGTCGAGGACGTGCCAGAGAGCTCCACCGGCAAGAGCAACAAATCCAGAGCTGCACCACCAGAGACCAAGAAGGCGTCCGTCAAGGAGGATGGTGCGGGAGGGGCTTTCACCATAAGCTCCACCCTCGATAGCAAATAGGAAGGCGCGCTTGTCACTTTCCTACGGGCGAATGTTGATTATGTTTGCATGGAAACCATCCGACATCCCCGGCGTTCCCAGGGAGGTGATTGAGCACCATCTTGCCGTCTGTCCTCATGCGCGACCGGTCATGCAGAAGGTTGGGAAGGAAGCTTTGGAAAGGCAGGAGTTCATCACAGAAGAGATCAGGAAGTTGGAAGCGGCAGGCTTGGTGAGAGGAGTACTCCATCCGACGTGGTTGGCCAATCTGGTGGTGGCGCGCAAGGCAAATGGGAAGTGGAGGCTGTACACAGATATCAATAAAGCCTGTCCAAAAGACCCTTTCCCGTTGTCACGCATCAACCAGATTGTTGACTCCACGGCCGGGTGTGACTTGTTGTCATTCCTTGACGCCTACTTAGGATACCACCAGATTTTCATGACGAGAGAAGATGAAGAGAAGACAACATTCATCACTCGTGCGGTATGTATTGCTTTTTACGGATGCCTTTCGGGTTGAAGAGTGCTGGCTCAACATTTGCAAGAGCAGTCCAAATTGGTTTTGAGCCCCAGCTACATAGAAATATGGAAGCTTATACGGATGACATAGTGGTCAAAACCAAGGACAAGGCAACACTTGTGTGCAAGATTTGGAAGAGACGTTTGCAAATTTGCGCAAGATCAACCTCAAGCTGAACCCTGAGAAGTGTGTCTTCGGTGTTCCGTCCAGCAAACTTCTTGGGTTCTTTGTGTCACAGCGTGGGATCGAGGCGAATCCTGACAAGATCAAGGCCATCGAGCAGATTGAGGCGCCTAGGCGGATCAAGGATGTGCGTCGGCACACTGGCTGCGTTGCCGCCATGAGCAGATTCATCTCCAAGTCTGCTGAGCGTGCCCTTCCCTTTTTCAAAATCTTGAAAAAGGCGGGCCCGATGGAGTGGACCCCAGAAGCCGAAGCAATGCTGCAGGACTGGAAGAAATACCTCTCCTCCATGCTGATACTGGTTGCACCTAAACAACAAGAGCCAATGCTGCTGTATCTAGCGGCAACAAATCAAGTGGTCAGCGCCGCGCTAGTGGTGTAGAGGGAGGTTGATGAAGGGGCAGTGGCAATGGCAGGGCTGGCGGATGGTGAGCCAGAGCTCCCACGGTAGGGCCTGGTCCCGGCAAGGCGAGGCCCCCAACAGGGTCTGATGCCGGTGGGACAGGGCTTGTGTAACCAAGTGAAGTGGTGCAGAAGAAGAAGATGATGCAGCACCCGGTTTACTTTGTTAGCTCCCTCTTGCAGGGGGCTAGGTCAAGGTACTCTGGTGTGCAGAAACTACTCTTCGGCCTCCTTATGGCCTCGAGGAAGCTGCGCCATTACTTCCAAGCGCATGAGATCACCGTCGTCACCCGCCTCCCATTGCAACAGATACTGCATAACCCGGACACAACCGAGAGGATTGTGGAATGGGCCTTGGAGCTGTCGAGCTTTGGTTTCAAGTTTGAAAGTACTTCGACGATCTAGAGCCGAGTCTTGGCAGAGTTCATTGCAGAGTGGACCTCGACGCTCGACGAAGAGATCCAAGAGACCACTCTCCCCGACAAGGAAACAAGCCACAACTGGATTATGTACTTTGACGGGGATTTTTTGCTGCAAGGCGCCGGTGCTGGTGTGATACTCGTCGCACCCACCGGAAAGCACCTCAAGTATGTAATCCAGATGCACTTTCCCAGGGAGATGTCGACGAACAACACTGCTAAATACAAGGGATTGCTTGCCGGTCTCAGGATCGCGGGAGACCTCGGGATTAAGAAGCTCATCGTCAGAGGTGATTCACAGCTTGTCATCAAGCAAGTCAACAAAGATTATCAAAGCCCGTTGATAGAGGCCTACGTGGATGAGGTGAGGAAGTTGGAAGAGCGTTTTGACGGTATACAGGCAGAGCATGTTCCCCGAGTGGAGCACGACATCGCCGACTACCTGTCGAAGCGCGCTACCCTCAAACTACATGTGGAAGCAGGTACTTTTGTCCTTCGTCTAACTCAACCATCCATTGAACCATCGACAGAGCAGAACAAGCGGAGGAAATCAGGCCCCAGCAAATACTTTCCCACCGAGCTCCCAGGAGCCGCTAGCGAAGATGCTGCCTTGGACACTGAGCCTGCTGATACGTCCATTTTGCATCATGCTTTTATATCAAAATTTATTGCATTATGGGCTGTTATTACACATTATATATCAATACTTATGGCTATTCTCTCTTATTTTACAAGGTTTACCATGAAGAGGGGGAATGCCGACAGCTGGAATTCAGGCCGAAAAGGAGCAAACGTTGAAACCTATTCCGCACAGCTCCAAAAGTCCCGAAACTCCACGAAACAACTTTTGGAATTAATAAGAATTTCGAGCGAAAGTAATATGCCGGGGCCCACATTCTGTCCAGAGGCAGGCGGGCGCCTATAGGGCGCGCCCTATCTCCTGGGCCCCCTGGTGGGCCTCCGGCGTCCATCTTCTGCTATATCATCACTTTTACCCTGGAAAAAATCATGGGCAAGCTTACTTGACGAAACTCTGCCGCCACGAGGCGGAACCTTGGCGGAATCAATCTAGGGCTATGGCGGAGCTGTTTTCTGCCGGGGACACTTCCCTTCGGGAGGGGGAAATCATCACCAACGTCATCACCAACAGTCCTCTCATTGGGAGGGGGTCAATCTCCATCAACATCTTCACCAGCACCATCTCCTCTCAAAACCCTAGTTCATCTCTTGTATCCAATCTTGTATCAAAACCACAAATTGGTACCTGTGGGTTGCTAGTAGTGTTGATTACTCCTTGTAGTTGATGCTAATTGGTTTACTTGGTGGAAGATCATATGTTCAGATCCTTTATGCATATTATTACTCCTCTGATTATGAACATGAATATGCTTTGTGAGTAGTTACGTTTGTTCCTGAGGACACGGGTGAAGTCTTGCTATTAGTAGCCATGTGAATTTGGTATTCGTTCGATATTTTGATGAGATGTATGTTGTCTTTTCCTCTAGTGGTGTTATGTGAACGTCGACTACATGACACTTCACCATTATTTGGGCCTAGAGGAAGCCATGGGGAAGTAATAAGTAGATGATGGGTTGCTAGAGTGATAGAAGCTTAAACCCTAGTTTATGCGTTGCTTCGTTAGGGGCTGATATAGATCCATACGCTTAATGTTGTGGTTAGGTTTACCTTAATACTTCTTTTTGTAGTTGAGGATGCTTGCAATAGAGGTTAATCATAAGTGGGATAATTGTCCAATTTAGGGCAGTACCCAAGTACCGGTCCACCCACATATCAAATTATCAAAGTACCGAACGTGAATCATATGAACGTGATGAAAACTAGCTTGACGATAATTCCCAATGTGTCCTCGGGAGCTCCTTCATTATTATTAGAAATTGTCCCGGCTTATCCTTTGCTACATAAGGATTGGGCCACCTTGCTGCACTTTGTTTACTTTATTTACTTGTTACTCGTTACTATTTATCTTATCACAAAACTATCTATCACCTACAATTTCAGTGCTTGCAGAGAAAACCTTACTGAAAACCGCTTATCATTTCCTTCTGCTCCTCGTTGGGTTCGACACTCTTACTTATCGAAAGGACTATGATAGCTCCCCTACACTTGTGGGTCATCACCTGCCGTGGGGCAATTGACTCCGATAGGGCGTCAAGCCCTGGCCGTAGAAACAGCCGCTCCCATGGCAGAGGAAATGCCTTTAGTCCTTGTCGTCGAGCCTCAGGCTCCGGCATGGGCACAACATACCTTCTAATTCCTCCAAACAGGGGAGCTTCCTGAGAAGCAGGAAGAAGTGGAGAAAGTAGCCCGTTGGTCTGCCATGTACCAGTTTGTTGACAATGTTCTGTACACAAAAAGACGGAACAACGTGAAATTGAAGTGCATTCCTCGGAAGGAAGGACTGGAGTTGTTGGCCGAGATACATGGAGGCATGTGTGGCTCCCACATAGGGTTGAAGGCCCTTGCCGGCAAGGCCTTCCGGCAAGGTTTCTTCTGGCCCACTGCCCTCCAGGATGCAATGACACTAGTAACCAAGTGTGAAGCGTGTCAGCTCCATTCAAAGAAGCTTCATCAGCCAGCTCAAGCCCTTCAAACAATCCCTCTCACCTTGCCATTCTCGGTCTAGGGGATCGACATACTGGGCCCTTTCCCCCGCGCTGTCGGGGGCTTTGAGTACTTGTACGTTGTAATCGACAAGTTCACAAAGTGGCCGGAGGTGGAAGTAGTGAGGAAGGTGACAGCGCAGTCAGCTGCCAAGTTCTTCAAGGGCCTGGTCTGCCATTTTGGTGTGCCAAACAGAGTCATCACTGACAACGGCACACAGTTCACAAGCCACACCTTCGTGAAATACATCCAAGACCTCGGCAGCAAGGTCTATTTCACTTCCATGGCACACCCACGGAGCAACGCCCAGGCGGAGAGGGCAAATGCTGAAGTACTATGAGGCCTAAGGACAAAGACTTTTGACAGGCTGCACAAGAGCGGAAGGCGCTGGATTGATGAGTTGCCGATGGTTCTTTGGTCGATTAGAACGACGCCAAATCGAGCCACCGGCCAAACGGGTCAGAGGCAGTTCTCCCCACAGAAGTCACATATGGGTCACCTCGAGTGCTCGCTTATGATGAGCTTGAGCAAGAGCGATTGCGGCAAGATGACGCGAGGTTCCTCGAGGAAGATCGTCTTCGGGCGGCAGTGAGAGAGACATATACCAGCAAGCCTTGAATCGCTACAATAGCCGCAAGGTTCATGCCTGAAGCTTTGAGCAAGGTAACCTTGTTCTTCGGCGCGTTCAATCGCCCAAGAATTCCAACCAGTTGACACCGAAGTGGGAAGGCCCTTATCGGGTAATACGAGTCACCAGGCCCGGTGTAGTCCGCCTGGAGACTGAAGATGCCATTCCAGTGAGCAACTCCTGGAACATCGAGCATCTTCGCAAGTTTTACCCATAAGGCGTGGTTGTCGGGCCCCCCCGGCAGACCACCTTTTGTACAAGCCTTGCCGACAAGGCATGTAACCCTCTGTACAAAGCCAGGCATAGACCCTGAGCATAAATAAATGAAGCGCTGGCGCCCTAAGTTATAGCATCCATGCTAGGTTGAGTCTCTCCCTCGGTTAGGGTTGATAGTGCTTAGTGGCGACTAACCCCTAGCGTAGAGGTCGAGTGTGCGTCCCTATCACTACTAGGGAAAAGCCTAGCAGCAGCGCGGGTTTTGGGCCTATCGATGGCGGGCACAAGCGCCATCGATAAGGCGCCATAGCTAATGCTTAGCAATAGCGCTGCTTGACGACGCCATCGCTAAATTGACTTACTAGCAGCGGTTCTTTAGAACATCGCTACTGTTAATTAGTAGTAGCGCTTCTCCTAACCCGCGCTACTACTACTATTTAGTATTTTATTTCTTTTCTATTTCGTGTTGTATTCATACACCTTTACACAAGTTTTCATACAACAGGAATTTAGAGATTGTTTTTACATCATAATGAGTTATTACATCATGGGGTGAAAGAATCGTGGACTAGTTTCAAGTGGATGTCCATCCACTTGAAACTAATCATGATTCTTTCACCCAATGATATAATAATATCATCATCATCATCATCATATCATTAACAACTTAGCATCATAATACATCATTGTCATAGAACACCTCCTCAATATCATCATTTTCATCATTGACATCACATAACACCTCCTCAAGATCATCATTATCAACTCTAACACATTACCACATAATAAACATATTGTACCTCATAGGACCTATTACATTCGATTAAGACCTACTACATTTTCTAAGGTAAAATAACAAAAACAAGATAGCCCTGACTCTCCATTATGGAGAATGGAGATTAGCCTGTCTCCCATTCTTGCCTTTCGCTGAATGTTACTTCCAAGAACCTCCTTGCGAATGTCCATACATTTCTTCCATTCTCGATGATCATGTGTTCACGGTTTTAGAAACCGATATGCACAGTGAGCTCCTAGATTTACCTAGCAGTATGTTCAGAATCGAGAGGCGACCATGCAGACACATCGATGAGGCACACAATCCATCGGAGTTTACATTGAAAAACATAATAATAACTTTGTAGTTAGCAATGATGTACTAGTTTTAGAAGTATGAAAAAAATGCACGAATGTCGTAATAGTAAAAAATCTTACCAGGTATCTCCGGAGAAGTTATCGTTGTTCAACACATGCACTAGTGGCACGATTCACCATAATTTGGAGGAGTTCGATAATAGGCATTGTAATTCTCAAGAAGAGTACAAAATGCGATCGATGATTTTTCTCCTTATATGTTAATTGGGTGCCTTGATTGTAGTGGGTTTTATCTACCATCTTCCGCACAGTCTTTGAAGAATCAAAATAAGCTGTCAATGGAAATAAGCTATCAACTATTTTGAAATAAAGAATATAAATTAGTTAATAACTATGTTTGGTAAACTCACATAGCGGTACAATCGGCAGCGTATCAACAAGGACCCAAATGTCCATATTGTCTTCCTCATTGTCGGGATCACCAAGATCCATGGTGATAATCATACCCTCATCAAAACCATACATTTTGCAAAGTGCTTCCCAATTTTGGCAACCAAAATGGGTTACGCTCTGAGCATTATACAGATTTACTTCAAAATCCACATCATGATGGGTCCTTAGGTGTATTTTCTTTGTTTCAAAATTTTCATGGTCTTCAAAACCCATCCTCTCCAAGACATAGCGTCTTGCATGGCATGGGATAAGCTAGTCGAATTGTAAAATATGAAAATTAGACATTGAAATAGTTGAAGTCATGCTTAATGGAGAAAAAAACTATTGTCGCTGCTATGCATCGTATGAACATCGCAAGTCTCCTCGAGCTTAATGCTGAAGCGGCGATCGCCGCCCACCGAACGAACTGTCGCACATACCTCGATCGTCGTGGCACCAGCTACACTCCCGGGAGACCGTCGTCGTCCGAGTACGACATTTCCTACAATCATAATTCAAAGATTAAACTTGTACATATTCTAGCACAAGTCATGTCGAATTCACGACAAAATCCGCATGACATTTGCTAAAAAGGACATATCGAGCACCTGAAATTTGCGGAACGGAAATTAATCAACACTCGACAAAACATAGGCCACTCGGAGATGTAAACTGAACATGAACGGCCACTTGGGCAACCACATATCCTATTTGAGCAACAACACAAAATATACAAGGATATTTGGCTGGTCTCACCTCGATGTCGGAGGGGTACGCCGGTGGATCGGGATGACGGCGGGTTGTCGGAGGGGTCGGTGACGGGACGACGGAGGTCACCTGAAACCATATAAGTTATCACTAGCAACAAAACATGTTCAACTTGTTTTATTAATGCAACTAGTTCTTACTAAATATAAACTTACTATAAATAGAAAAAACTAGTTCTTTCTAAACATAAAGTAGTTCAACTAGTTATATTAATTATCTTACTAAAAATAGATTAGTTCAGTTAATTCAACTAGTTCAACTAGTTTATTAATTTACTTACTAAACTAGTTCAACTACAACTAAAGTAGTTCAACTACCACTACTACTACTAAAAATCTAGTACTAACTAAGCTAAATTAACATCTACTACTACTAAATTAACATCTAGTACTAGCTAACCCTAAATTAACATCTACTACTAAATCTAGTACTAACTAGTGGCAGGGGTGGGGGACGGAGAGGTAGCTAGGGGCGGCGAGGTCGAGGGCGGTGGGAGGCGGCTGTCGGCGGAGGAGGAGGAGGGCGGCCAAAGGATGGAGGAGGGCGGCGGCGGAGGAGGGAGGGGCGGCCGCAGGCGGAGGGGAGGATGTGCGAGGAGGATGGAGGAGGGACGGAAGGAGGGGAGTACCTCGGCGGCGGACGAACGGCGGCGGCGGCGACGGAGGACGACGCGCGGTTGTAGCGGGCGATCGAGAGTGAGAGTGTGAGTGAGGGCCGGTCTCCCGTGGGGATAAGGTAGGGATAGTTGTAGCGCGTTTGGCAAAAAGCGCTACAGCTAACGCAAGTAGCAGTAGCGCTCTACAGTGTAACGCGCTACTGCTATAGCTAGCGGGGGGCCAAGGTCATGGCAACTATAGCAGTAGCGCTATATGCCTCAAACGCGCCATCTGCTACTTCCAAGTCAAGAGCGCTTTGGCGGACGCCACTGCTGCTAAGTAGCGATAGCGTGGTATTTTGAAGCGCGCCGCAGATAAGATTCTGTGTATAGGCTTTTCCCTAGTAGTGTATGTTCCTTTCCGTCCTCTTTGGTTCACAGGGTACATGGACACTTTTGCTGAGCTATTTGGAAGAAAGAGAATGAGCCGGCGCTTCGGTCCCGGCAAGCCAAGGTTGCCAGGGGCTGAAGACACAAGGGTCCAACCAGGACAAGCCAAGCTTGCCGGGGGCGGGCTGCAGATTCAGATGAGTCCTTGATCCCATGTTATGCATTTCTGTATGGAATTGGGACGTATTGAACCTCATTTTATTCCTAGGCTACCATGCTCCCCTTTTCCTGTACCCGAGAACTATTCCTTGGGTCAGAATATGGTTGTAGCCATGGTGGCAAGGAAGCAAGCGTAGGGCCTAACCCTACTTCGCTCCAGCCTCCACCAAGAGCGTGAGTATGGTCGAATGGAGTAAGGGGACGGCAAGGCCTGTTGCCGGGCGATAATGTTTATCTTAAAAATAACAAGGATTCATTCCTTGGTATGGGCTTCACTCACGCACAAAGAACCCGACAAGCACCCCTTTTTCATTAATACGTCCATACAGGTACAGTTCGTACGGAATGTAAACATGAGCAAGGGGATTACAAGTTTTAAGTCAACTAAGGTCGTAGGCTTACAAGATAGAAAGAGATAAGATGCCCATAATCCCTTTCTTGTCCCTCTCCCCAGGAAATAGAACAAGATGGCAGGAGGGGAAAAGGAGTGCCTAGGCGAGGTACGAGCAGCAGAAGACACCAAGAGAACTTCCCGGTGGTCGTCCGGAAGAGGGATGGTGATGATGATGCCGGGAGAAGGGCCAAAAGATGAGGCAGCGGGCCGCCAATACGCTATGAAGGCATTGGTGCCATCGTACTCCGACTTGACGGCCCGCCAACCGTCTTCTTCGCCTTCTCTGGCCTTCCCACTCCAGCCGCCGAGAAGTTCAAGGAGCTGGCCCCACCCCCGGCAAATTGCTCTGCCAGGAGGAAGGGCCAGGTGCAGATGTTGCTGCTGCCAGCGCCGCCCAGGGACGGTGTGTCCGACGCCTAGTTGGACCCATCATCCTCCCGCTTGACGGCCTCGTCGTCGTTGTCGATGTCCTCCTCGCCACTCTCGCTTGAGGAGGAGTCTTCATCATCGGAGGAGCTCTCCATGCAACACCTTAGGCGAGTTCCCAAGTGCCCGAAGACCTTGACGGAAAGCAGGTCGTTCTCCATTAATTTGAAGTGGAGAACGAGCCCCTCTGATAGGCTGTGGGCACGAGCGAAGGCCTTCCATCCATGAAGAAGATACATGATGTGAGGGGCAGGGAAGTCAACGTCGACCCGCATGCTGCCCTTCCCGCAGCCCCTCGTATGCAACCTCAGAGCCTGTGGTGGGTTGAGCTCCATCTCCCGAGTGAACGGAGTAGGGAGACGCAGACGACGACGCACTAGCCGGTGCAGCCTGATGACAAACTCGCAGGGCTGGTCTCCGACATGACCCTCCATTAGGGGAGGGGCCGCTGGCGGAGGCGAGGCCGGTGCGCCGCCCCATCCTCCTCTTCCCCGAACGCCACGGACCTCGACCTTGCCCCCTCCCCCTTCCTCTCACGGCTGGCTCTGCCGCCACGAGCTCTTGGGAAGGAGGGGCATGCTGTCGAGCAGAGACCCTCGTCGCCGCCATCAGAGCACCGGCGCGCCCTCTCGGCATAGCAATGGATGGAGAATGGCGACGAAGGGGAGACGCGAGGGGATGCTCCTCCTCCTCCTCCTGAGTCCCCTTCTTATAGCTGAGCAGAGAAGGCTAAAAGACTAGCTCTGCACCTCTGAAGAGCCCGCTCGGGTCTGGCACATTAAGTGGCTATGAGCAAAGTCATCGACCGCCCTCTCTGCCCAATCAAGGCATGTGAGTATCGGCCACCGCGCGCCTTCCCATATCCCGTGCGTCTGTCACCTACCCCACGCCGTGCATGCGGCATACATGGCGCAAGGGGCGGGCATAGTGGGAGACATGGAACGACGGTCCTAAGGTGGAGAAAGTAAATGAGCAGCGGCCCTGCAGTCTTAAAGGGACACGCGAGACGCCTCTTTACTATTCACCGCAGGATGACGCAGGCATGCTTCGGTCATCACCACGCATGATCCCCAAGTCACACATTCAACGCGGGTCGTGGGGGAGGGCAACAAGCAAGGGAGTTACTGTGGTAAAAACAAATTTGCCCCGCCTGCCCGCGCACCGTTCTGGGCCTAGCCCAACAACACATCGCGCTTATGTGTGGCCCAGGCCCGGGGGCTCCTGTCGGTGTACAAAAGTAGGGGCTCTCCTTTGTACCCCTTTACTTGTGCACGGGCAGTCAGAGCCGCAACCATGTCCACACTTAGCAGGGCAGAGGAGGGAAGCCAAAGCTACAAGACAATCAAGGCAACCCCAAGACCGGAGACACAAGAAGCAAGAGGGCGAGGTAGACTCCTCCTGCAAGACCCTTGCCGGGGCAGCCTCCGCAGCCCCGACAAGAGCCTTGCCAGGACAACTTGCCCAACGCCAGCAGAGCGCGCCACCCTTGAGCCCAAGGGTTCAAATGCAATCAACCACATTGGAACCAAGGCTCGGGAGCCGCCTCCAGGGTGGCATGCAGATCTTCGTGAAGGTCATAAGCATGCAAGATCAGATGGGGACCAGAACACGACGATGCTCGGCAAGATCCTCGCCGAGGAAATCCACGAGGCCTCCGGCAGGATCCTTGTCGGGGACGACCACGCTGCCCCGGCAAGACCCTTGTCGAGACCCCGGCAAGACCCTTGCCGAGGACATCAGCGGGGTCGCGGCCAGGCCCGCACCTGCCAAGACTCCACCGCCATTCCCATGCAGCTGTCAGCCCAGCCAGCTAGGTGAGCACCTGCGTGGCGACGTGCGGCCTCTGGACCAACTCAGCGAGCACCTACGCAGTGGCATGTAGATCTTCGTGAAGACGCTGCCACCACACCAGCTCAGTAGCCTGCCAGCCTACATGGCGTCGCACGCCTCATTGGCCAGGACGCGTGTCGAAGCAAGGCGAGGCGGCGACGGACGGGACGGGCCTCGTTACCGTCCCCAATAAAGCAAGGGGACACCTAAGGGGCGCATTTAATGAGTTTTGTCCCGTAATGACAGGCGATAAGCTCAGCCACTCTACATCTTTCCGCCTCCTGTGTGCCAATGAGGCGTCCCCTTTCTCTTTAAAAGGAGGCCCGAGGCATACTGGAGGGGGATTCGGCTCTTTTGAAGAAGTCACGTATTATGGCTAGCTCAAGAACACTCAAATATACACCAAAGCAGGACTAGGGTATTACGCATCCTCGCGGCCCGAACCAAGGTAAACGATCTTTGTGCTAGCTCCTAGACCTGCTCTTTCCACAACCTCGCGCCCGCCTACCGTAGTAGGGATTCCAGTGATCCCATAGGTGTCGTTTCTGCCGACAATCACTACCTTGAGGATGCGACAGCCATGTTCCTCTACTGCGCCCAGGTGGACACTTGGGCCAAGGAGGCGGTCGAGCCTACCGACCAGCGCGTTGGCATCAAGCGGGCCGCGGACAAGGCGAACGGCGCGACCCATGAGAACGACGCGGCCGGCCTCTGGTGCAAGTACGGCGGGGGCGGCCTCTGGTGCAAGTACGGCGCAGAGGGCCTGTGACCACTCCTGGCGAGGAATGGGGATAGTGACGGGACGTGTACCCAGCTGCGACACCCTGACGACAGTAGGCAAGCGCCGATGGATCCGGTCTTGCTGTGCGGCGTGCCGCGCCTCTCGCTCTGCGGCGCTCCAACGCTCTCGCCGTGCGGTGAGCCGCAGCCTATTAGCGTGGACGCGCCTTGCTTGCTATGCGGCGTGCCATCGATCATGTTGTGCGGCGAGCTGCAGCCTCTCGACGCTGACATGCCTATCTTGATCCGCGGCGCTGAAGTGCCATGCACCAAAGGTCTGCTCAACCCTGGCAATGGCGTGCATCACGGTGTCCTCCATCGTGTTGTCGGGGAGCGCCGCGGCCTCGATGGGCCGTGGCACCATCTTGGTTTCCTCGTCGACAAGGTTGATGGTAGAGGCGGCGCTTTGATGCGTTGGCATGCTTGGAAAAGGAGTATGTGCTACAGGCTGCACTTGTTGCCTCCGTGCGTCGCGCCGTTCATAGAAACTGGTGAGGAAATAGTGGGAAACGGTGGCGTGTTCATAGAACGTCATCAAAATTAATGGAAACTTACAATATAGAGGAACATCAAGCTAGCACAAGAAGTAGATGATGATCAGATGAACACGGACCACACTAGGGAACCCGTCGGTGATGAATTCATCAATCGCAAATGGTTGTACACTAGCAAGGTTTGCCCACAACACACACGGCTTATTCCATCACAAACAGGTCGGATGGATCAACTGTATCCCACGTATACACATTGTCAAAATGTAATGCGGTAGACCATCTTTAACATATGTTAAAATAAATAAAAATAAAAATAAGGACCTCGAGATTAAATTAGCTGAGGGAATGGGTCATTTCGGTCATTTGACCGATATGACCCATCCTATCAGTTAATTTAACATCAACACAACTTCCCATCCAGTCACCCATTTGATGGCTGCTCCAGCCTGAGCACACTTAACTTGAGAGTTCTCTTAGATGAGCTATTGGTGGAACAACTAGTCCTTGCTGATATAGGATGCCTCTTCGCATCCTTACGGCACATCTGAATGACCACCCGTCCCCCAGTGGCCAATACATGTCGTGTAGACAGAGCATATCACATACGTCTTATTAGAAGCAATCGTCTGTGTTATTATCAGTCTTCGCACACATTTCTGATTACAGACATGTCTGCCGTGTATCACACACATCTTGTTATATTGAACCATTTCTGTTCTCTTGTCTCGACGCAAATAGTTCATTCGAGTGAACCGCATGCCGTATATCGCACACACCTTGATCAGCCTAACCGTTTCTTTTGTGTTGCCTAATCAGAAATAGTTCAACCGAGTGAACCGTATGTTGTATATCACACACCTTCATCTGGCTGCCCGTTTCTTTTGTTCCTCCTCATCGCAAATAGTTTATTGAACTTAACCGTATGCCCTTCATCGCACACGCAACTAAAATATGAACCTTGATTGATGCATCCGTCATCGCAAACATTTTGCATATTAATATTTTGACGGTTCTCTTACACCACCATTTGCGATCATTACATCGCACACAGTTTCTCGAATGGGTCTCTGATCGTAGTATCGCGTTAGTAGCATCCTGCAGTAGTGATCTATTATACTTTCACAAGAATTCATAATTTGTGTGAAACTGACTTTCTATGTATGGAATCACTAGTAGGACCATTGATTCCTTAGACCGAGCTGTGGAACCACTATTAAGAACAGTGTTCAAATAACACAATCATCTAGAAATCATAGCAAGTTCATAAATGAACTTTTGATTCATCACCCTCCAATTGGTGCTTTTAACGCTAGAATATACTCAGTATTTTGTTATAAAATTCACCATAGTAAGTTTCTTGGATAAATTCCAACTTATTGCGCCACCATAAATCATTGATTTGAAATCAAAAATCGTTTGGAGCACTGATGAAGATTTTATCGATGTACTACGTACTTACTATTGGGGAACGTAGTAATTTCAAAAAATTTCCTACGCACACGCAAGATCAAGGTGATGATATAGCAACGAGGGGAGAGTATTGTCTATGTACCCTCGTAGACCAAAGCGGAAGCGTTGACGCAACATAGAGGAAGTAGTCGTACGTCCTCACGGTCCGACCGATCCAAGCACCGTTACTCCGGCACCTCCGAGTTCTTGACACGCGTACAGCTCGATGACGCACCCCCGATCTCCAATCCAGTAGAGGTGCCGGGGGGGAATTACGTCAGCACGACGGCGTGGTGATGATCTTGATGTTCTCCTGTTGCAGGGCTTCGCCTAAGCACCGCTACAATATGACTGAGGTGTAATATCGTGGAGGGGGGCACCACACACGGTAAGGAACGATCTCAATGATCAACTTGTGTGTCTAGGGTGCCCCCTACCCCCGTATATAAAGGAGGGAGGGAGGAGGTGGCCGGCCCAAGGGGGGGCGCGCCATAGGAGGAGGAAACCTACTCCAAGTAGGTTTCCCCTCTTTTTCCTAATCCAAGTTGGAGGGGGAAGGAAGGAGTAGTAGTAGTAGAAAGGAGGAGGGGGAAGGAGAGAAGGAAAGGGGGGCCGGCCCCCACCCAATTCGGATTGGGCTTGGGGGGGCGCGCTCCCTCCCTTGCTCTTTCTCCCTCCCTTCCACTAGGGCCCAATAAGGCCCATATACTTACCGGGGGGTTCCGGTAACCTCCCGGAGCTCCGGTATATTCCCAAACTCTCCCGGAACCTTTCCGGTGTCCAAATATATCCGTCCAATATATCAATCTTTATGTCTCGACCATTTCGAGACTCTCATCATGTCCGTGATCACATCCGGGACTCCGAACAACCTTCGGTACATCAAAATACATAAACTCATAATATAACTGTCATCGAAACCTTAAGCGTGCGGACCCTACGGTTCGAGAACAATGTAGACATGATCGAGACACGTTTCCGGTCAATAACCAATAGCGGGACCTGGATGCCCATATTGGTTCCTACATATTCTACGAAGATCTTTATCGGTCAAACCGCACAACAACATACGTTGTTCCCTTTGTCATCGGTATGTTACTTGCCCGAGATTTGATCGTCGGTATCCAATACCTAGTTCAATCTCGTTACCGGCAAGTCTCTTTACTCGTTTCGTAATACATCATCTCATAACTAACTCATTAGTCACATGCTTGCAAGGCTTAAGTGATGAGTATTACCGAGAGGGCCCAGAGATACCTCTTCGACAATCGGAGTGACAAATCCTAATCTCGAATTATGCCAACTCAACATGTACCTTCGGAGACACCTGTAGTACTCCTTTATAATCACCCA
Source organism: Aegilops speltoides (assembly GCA_021437245.1). Taxonomy (NCBI): domain Eukaryota; kingdom Viridiplantae; phylum Streptophyta; class Magnoliopsida; order Poales; family Poaceae; genus Aegilops; species Aegilops speltoides. The sequence continues at coordinate 40,509,972 of CM038146.1, forward strand.
GTTACGTTGTGACGATTGGTAGTACCCAAAGTGTTCCTCCGGTAAACAGGAGTTGCATAATTCTCATAGTTACAGGAACATGTATAAGTCATGAAGAAAGCAATAGCAGAATACTAAACGATCAAGTGCTAAGCTAACGGGATGGGTCATGTCAATCACATCATTCTCCTAATGATGTAATCCCATTTAATCAAATGACAACACATGTCTATGGTTAGGAAACATAACCATCTTTGATTAATGAGCTAGTCAAGTAGAGGCATACTAGTGACTATATGTTTGTCTATGTATTCACACATGTATCATGTTTCCGGTTAATACAATTCTAGCATGAATAATAAACATTTATCATGATATGAGGAAATAAATAATAACTTTATTATTGCCTCTAGGGCATATTTCCTTCAGTCTCCCACTTGCACTAGAGTCAATAATCTAGATTACATAGTAATGATTCTAACACCCATGGAGTCTTGGTGCTGATCATGTTTTGCTCGTGAGAGAGGCTTAGTCAACGGGTCTGCAACATTCAGATCCGCATGTATCTTGCAAATCTCTATGTCTCCCACTTGGACTTGGTCCCGAATGGAATTGAAGCGTCTCTTGATGTGCTTGGTCCTCTTGTGAAATCTGGATTCCTTTGCCAAGGCAATTGCACCAGTATTGTCACAGAAGATCTTCATTGGTCCCGATGCACTAGGTATGACACCTAGATCGGAAATGAACTCCTTCATCCGGACTCCTTCATTTGCTGCTTCAGAAGCAACTATATACTCCGCTTCACATGTAGATCCCGCCACGACGCTTTGTTTAGAACTGCACCAACTTACAGCTCCACCGTTTAATATAAACACGTATCCGGTTTGCGATTTAGAATCGTCCGGATCAGTGTCAAAGCTTGCATCGACGTAACCATTTACGACTAGCTCTTTGTCACCTCCATATACGAGAAACATATCCTTAGTCCTTTTCGTATTTCAGGATGTTCTTGACCGTTGTCCGATGATCCACTCTGGATTACTTTGGTACCTTCCTGCCAAGCTTATTGCTAAGCATACGTCGTGTCTGGTACACAGCATTGCATACATGATAGAGCCTATGGCTGAAGCATAGGAACACCTTTCATTTTCTCTCTATCTTCTGCTGTGGTCGGGCATTGAGTTTGACTCAACTTCACACCTTGTAGCACGTGCAAGAATCCTTTCTTTGCTCGATCCATTTTGAACTTTTTCAAAATTTTGTCAAGGTATGTGCTTTGTGAAAGTCCTATTAAGCGCCTTGATCTATCTCTATAGATCTTGATGCCCAATATGTAAGCAGCTTCACCGAGGTCTTTCATTGAAAAACTTTTATTCAAGTATCCCTTTATGCTATCCAGAAATTCTATATCATTTCCAATTAATAATATGTCATCAACATATAAAACTAGAAATGCTACAGAGCTCCCACTCACTTTCTTGTAAATACAAAGCTTCTCCAAAAGTGCAGATAAAACCCATATGCTTTGATCACACTATCAAAGCGCTTATTCCAACTCCGAGATGCTTGCACCAGTCCATAAATGGAACGCTGGAGCTTGCACACTTTGTTAGCACCTTCGGATCAACAAAACCTTCAGCTGCATCATATACAACTCTTCTTCTAGAAATCCATTCAAGAATGCAGTCTTGACATCCATTTGCCAAATTTCATAATCATGAAATGCAGCAATAGCCAACATGATTCGGACAGACTTAAGCATCGCCACGGGTGAGAAAGTCTCATCGTAGTCAACCCTTGAACTTGTCGAAAACCTTTCGCAACAAGTCGAGCTTTATAGACGATAACATTACCATCGCGTCGGTCTTCTTCTTAAAGATCCATTTATTCTCAATGGCTTGCCGATCATCGGCAAGTCAACCAAAGTCCACACTTTGTTTTCATACATGGATCCCATCTCAGATTTCATGGCCTCTAGCCATTTTGCGGAATCTGGGCTCATCATCGCTTCCTCATAGTTCGTAGGTTCATCATGGTCAAGTAACATGACTTCCAGAATAGGATTACCATACCACTCTGGTGCGGATCTTACTCTGGTAGACCTACGAGGTTCAGCAGAAACTTGATCTAAAGTTTCATGATCTATATCATTAGCTTCCTCACTAATTGGTGTAGTTGTCACAGGAACCAGTTCTTGTGATGTACTACCTTCCAATAAGGGAGTAGATACAGTTATCTCATCAAGTTCTACTTTCCTCCCACTCACTTCTTTCGAGAGAAACTCCTTCTCTAGAAAGGATCCGAATTTAGCAACAAAAATCTTGCCCTCAGATCTGTGATAGAAGGTGTACCCAATAGTCTCCTTTGGGTATCCTATGAAGACACATTTCTCCGATTTGGGTTCGAGCTTATCTGGTTGAAGTTTCTTTACATAAGCATCGCAGCCCCAAACTTTAAGAAACGACAACTTTGGTTTCTTGCCAAACCATAGTTCATAAGGCGTCGTCTCAACGGATTTTGATGGTGCCCTATTTAACGTGAATGCGGCCGTCTCTAAAGCATAACCCCAAAACGATAGCGGTAAATCGGTAAGAGACATCATAGATCGTACCATATCAAGTAAAGTATGATTACGACGTTCGGACACACCATTGCGTTGTGGTGTTCCAGGTGGCGTTAGTTGCGAAACTATTCCGCATTGTTTCAAATGTAAACCAAACTCGTAACTCAAATATTCTCCTCCACGATAAGATCGTAGAAACTTTATTTTCTTGTTTCGATGATTTTCTACTTCACTCTGAAATTCTTTGAACTTTTTAAATGTTTCAGACTTGTGCTTCATTAAGTAGATATACCCATATCTGCTCAAATCATCTGTGAAGGTGAGAAAATAACGATATCCGCCACGAGCCTCAACATTCATCGGGCCACATACATCTGTCTGTATGATTTCCAACAAATCTGTTGCACTCTCCATAGATCCGGAGAACGGTGTTTTAGTCATCTTGCCCATGAGGCACGGTTCGCAAGTACCAAGTGATTCATAATCAAGTGATTCCAGAAGTCCATCAGTATGGAGTTTCTTCATGCGTTTTACACCGATATGACCTAAACGGCAGTGCCACAAATAAGTTGCACTATCATTATCAACTCTACATCTTTTGGCTTCAACATTATGAATAGGGGTGGAAAGTGGTAGCGGATAATCCGAAATATCCGATATTCGTATTCGAGAAAATGCCTATTCGTATCCGAAACATCCGCATCCGAACCAAAATGGAAATGGAAATTATCCGTATCCGAATTTATTTAAAAAATAAAAAATAAAATATGGTAGGAGATTTTAACACAAATATGGATATGGAAGTGGATATATCCGTATCCGAATAAGATTATGAGAGGTAATTTTCAAAATTTTGGACCCAATATTCCAATTACCCAACATAAAAGCCAAATAAGTGGTCAAATTTTACTCTTTATATGATTAAACTTATAAATTATTATGCATTACAACAGTATTTATTCATAAACCTATTTATCATTGACTTATTGTATGTCACAAGTTGATTATTTCAGGTCACACAGCTATCAAGTAATATACTTAAGCAATATGTTGATATTATTCGTATCCGTTCCGAATCAAGAAAATAACCGATATGTGTCCGTATTCGAATAATATCCGAGCCGCATCCGTATCCGATAACATCCGTATTCGGATTCCTATTCGTTTTGAAAATATGGAAACGGAAGTGGTAAGAGCACTATCCGGTCCGCATCCGATCCGTTTCCACCCCTAATTATGAATATGTGTATCACTACTATCGAGATTCAATAAAAATAGACCACTCTTCAAGGGTGCATGACCATAAAAGATATTACTCATATAAATAGAACAACCATTATTCTCTGATTTAAATGAATAACCATCTCGCATCAAACAAGATCTAGATATAATGTTCATGCTCAACGCAGGCACCAAATAACAATTATTCAGGTCTAAAACTAATCCCGATGGTAGATGTAGAGGTAGCGTGCCGACCGCGATCACATCGACTTTGGAACCATTTCCCACGCATCGTCACCTCGTCCTTAGCTAATCTTCGCTAATCCGTAGTCCCTGCTTCGAGTTGCAAATATTAGCAATGTAACAAGATCAAATACCAGTGCTATCTGCGAGCATTAGTAAGGTACACATCAATAACATGTATATCACATATACCTTTGTTCACTTTGCCATCCTTCTTGTCCGCCAAATACTTGGGGCAGTTCCGCTTCGGTGTCCATCTGCTTGCAATAGAAGCACTCGATTTGAGCTTAGGTCCAGACTTGGGTTTCTTCTCTTGAGCAGCAACTTGTTTGCTGTTCTTTTTGAAGTTCCTTCTTCTTCCCTTTGCCCTTCTTCTTGAAACTAGTGGTCTTGTTGACCATCAACACTTGATGCTCCTTCTTGAATTCTACCTCCGAGGCTTTCAGATCGCGAAGAGCTCGGGAATAGTCTTGTTCATCAGTTGCATATTATAGTTCATCACGAAGCTCTTGTAGCTTGGTGGCAGTGATTGGAGAATTTTGTCAATGACGCTATCATCCGGAAGATTAACTCCCAGTTGAATCAAGTGATTATTATACCCAGACATTTTGAGTATATGCTCACTGACAGAACTGTTCTCCTCCATCTTGCAGCTGTAGAACTTATTGGAGACTTCATATCTCTCAATCTGGGCATTTGCTTGAAATATTAACTTCAACTCTTGGAACATCTCATATGCTCCATGACGTTCAAAACGTCGTTGAAGACCCGGTTCTAAGCCGTAAAGCATGGCACATCGAACTATAGAGTAGTCATCGCTTTGCTCGCCAGACGTTCTTAACGCCGTCGGTTGCATCAGCAGCAGTTCGGCACCCAGCGGTGCTTCGGGACGTAACTCTTCGTGCAGCAATGAGGATAATCCTCGAGTTACGGACCCGATCCGTGTAATTGCTACCATCATCTTTCAACTTTGCTTTCTCAAGGAACGCATTAAAATTCAATGGAACAACAACACGAGCCATCTATCTACAATCAAACATAGACAAGCAAAATACTATCAGGTACTAAGTTCATGATAAATTTAAGTTCAATTAATCATATTACTTAAGAACTCCCACTTAGACAGACATCTCTCTAGTCATCTAAGTGATCACGTGATCCAAATCAACTAAACCATGTCCGATCATCACGTGAGATGGAGTAGTTTCAATGGTGAACATCTCTATGTTGATCATATCTACTATATGATTCACGCTCGACCTTTCGGTCTCCGTGTTCCGAGGCCATATTTGTATATGCTAGGCTTGTCAAGTATAACCTGAGTATTCCGCGTGTGCAACTGTTTTGCACCCGTTGTATTTGAACGTAGAGCCTATCACACCCGATCATCACGTGGTGTCTCAGCACGAAGAACTTTCGCAACGCTGCATACTCAGGGAGAACACTTCTTGATAATTAGCGAGAGATCATCTTAAAATGCTACCGTCAATCAAAGCAAGATAAGATGCATAAAGGATAAACATCACATGCAATCAGTATAAGTGATATGATATGGCCATCATCATCTTGTGCTTGTGATCTCCATCTCCGAAGCACCGTCGTGATCACCATCGTCACCGGCGTGACACCTTGATCTCGATCGTAGCATCATTGTCGATTACGCCATCTATTGCTTCTACGACTATCGCTACCGCTTAGTGATAAAGTAAAGCAATTACAGAGCGTTTGCATTTCATACAATAAAGCGACAACCATATGGCTCCTGCCAGTTGCCGATAACTTCGGTTACAAAACATGATCATCTCATACAATAAAATATAGCATCACGTCTTGGCCATATCACATCACAACATGCCCTGCAAAAACAAGTTAGACGTCCTCTACTTTGTTGTTGCAAATTTTACGTGGCTGCTACGGGCTTAGCAAGAACCGTTCTTTCCTACGCATCAAAACCACAACGATAGTTTGTCAAATAGACTCCGTTTTAACCTTCACAAGGACCGGGCGTAGCCACACTCGGTTCAACTAAAGTTGGAGAAACAGACACCCGCTAGTCACCTGTGTGCAAAGCACGGCGGTAAAACCAGTCTCGCGTAAGCGACGCTGCGTAATGTCGGTCCGGCCGCTTCATCCAACAATACCGCTGAACCAAAGTATGACATCTTTGGTAGGCAGTATGACTTATATCGTCCACAACTCACTTGTGTTCTACTCGTGCATATAACATCAACGATAAAACCTAGGCTCGGATGCCATTGTTGGGGAACGAGTAATTTCAAAAAATTCCTACGCACATGCAAGATCATGGTGATGATATAGCAACAAGGGGAGAGTATTGTCTACGCACTCGAGACCAAGCGAAGCGCTGACGCAACATAGAGGAAGTAGTCGACGTCCTCCCGGTCCGACCGATCCAAGCACCGTTACTCCGGCACCTCCGAGTTCTTGACACGCGACAGCTCGATGACGCACCCCGATCTCCAATCCAGAGAGGCGCTGGGGGAGTTCCACAAGACGACGGCGTGGTGACGATCTTGATGTTCTCTGTTGCGTGGCTTCACCTAAGCACCGCTACAATATGACTGAGGTGTAATATCGTGGAGGGGCACCGCACACGGCTAAGGAACGATCTCAATGATCAACTTGTGTGTCTAGGGTGCCCCCTACCCCGTATATAAAGGAGGGAGGGAGGAGGTGGCTGCCCAAGGGGCGCGCCATAGGAGGAGGAAACCTACTCCAAGTAGGTTTCCCTCTTTTCCTAATCCAAGTTGGAGGGAAGGAAGGAGTAGTAGTAGTAGGAAGGAGGAGGGGAAGGAAAGAAGGAAGGGGGCCGGCCCCCCACCCAATTCGGATTGGGCTTGGGGGGGCGCGCGCCCTCCTTCCACTAGGGCCCAATAAGGCCCATATACTTATCGGGGTTCCGTAACCTCCTGAGCTCCTAGATATTCCCAAACTCTCCCGTAACCTTTCCGGTGTCCAAATATATCCGTCCAATATATCAATCTTTATGTCTCGACCATTTCGAGACTCCTCGTCATGTCCGTAATCACATCCGGACTCAACAACCTTCGTACATCAAAATACATAAACTCATAATATAATCATCATCGAAACCTTAAGCGTGCGGACCCTATGGTTCGAGAACAATGTAGACATGATCAAGACACGTTTCCGGTCAATAACCAATAGCGGGACCTGGATGCCCATATTGGTTCCTACATATTCTACGAAGATCTTTATCGGTCAAACCGCACAACAACATACGTTGTTCCCTTTGTCATCGGTATGTTACTTGCCCGAGATTTGATCGTCGGTATCCAATACCTAGTTCAATCTCGTTACCGGCAAGTCTCTTTACTTGTTCCGTAATACATCATCTCATAACTAACTCATTAGTCACATGCTTGCAAGGCTTAAGTGATGAGTATTACCGAGAGGGCCCAGAGATACCTGTCCGACAATCAAGTGACAAATCCTAATCTCAATTATGCCAACTCAACATGTACCTTCGGAGACACCGTAGTACTCCTTTATAATCACCTAGTTACGTTGTGACGTTTGGTAGTACCAAAGTGTTCCTCCGTAAACGGAGTTGCATAATTCTCATAGTTACAGGAACATGTATAAGTCATGAAGAAAGCAATAGCAGAATACTAAACGATCAAGTGCTAAGCTAACGGGATGGGTCATGTCAATCACATCATTCTCCTAATGATGTAATCCCATTTAATCAAATGACAACACATGTCTATGGTTAGGAAACATAACCATCTTTGATTAATTAGCTAGTCAAGTAGAGGCATACTAGTGACTATATGTTTGTCTATGTATTCACACATGTATCATGTTTCCGGTTAATACAATTCTAGCATGAATAATAAACATTTATCATGATATGAGGAAATAAATAATAACTTTATTATTGCCTCTAGGGCATATTTCCTTCACTTACAACGAGTATGTATTGATGTAACTCCTTACAATAATTTCTTCATTTTCTCCATATGCGAGAAACATGTCATCAGTACTTAACGACATTTCTATTGTTGCTATTATCCACAATTTGATCATTCTGGTAACTTAGCCACAACTAACTTGGAGTACTGGACATATCTGATTATTTACATACCTTGGAATACAAGTGTGATTGAAGTCATGTATTTCACTCATCAGTATTTTAGGATGCCGATTCTTGCTAAAACTCCTTCCATGTGACTATCACAAGAAACTCTTCTTGATGTTTTTTCATACTAAACTGTTTTAGTATCTTATCAATACATATTTTGGCTAAGCCCGATTAGACACTACTATCTCCATAGATCATTGTACCTAATTCCAAGGCTCTATTGCCTAAGTACTTTACTGAAAAACTAGTTCCGATAAAGTTTTCATTCCTGTCAAGAAATTTATATAATTTCCAATTGAGAATGAGTCATGCAAACACAGTGTTTATAAATATTATCATGCTCCCACTTACTTTCTTGTAAATACAAACATCTTGGCTTTCCTCGATGAAATCAAATTATTTGACCATTCCATTAGAACAAAGATTCCAACTCCATTATGCTTGCTTTAGTCCATTATAGGATCTCTTGAAGTTTGCACACTTACTCATCTTCTGGATCAAAAAATTACCTTGGACCGTCTCACATATACAACATTTGTTCTATTCGATCCCATGGAAATCATTTTGACATCCATTATTATATCTCAAAATTGAAATATTTAACATTCTAGTTTAACCCGAACTGACTTTAAGTTTTGCTATGACTAGACAATTTTGTTATAGTTAAATTCTCGATCTTGTATCATAATCTAGTAGTAGCAATTCAAGCTTTATAAAACAGCTTTTAATCTTTGTCAGTTTATAGATCCATTACTTTTCGTCAGACTCTAAGTCTTCCGGAAGGTTTATCATGTTTTAAACTTGAATTATGCAAATGGATACTATCTCAGATAACTTTGGCATATAGCCAATTTTCGGAGTTAGGTCCCATCAACACTTCTTTGTGTATTATAGGTTCATTGTTTGTTCAACTATATTTCATCTACACACCACAAAGTTCTGTACGAATTTGCCCAACCTATGTAGTTCAACTGCAAGTTTGACCAAAGTCTTTATATCTCATGTAAATACTTTCATATTAGTCACAGGAGGGAAATTATATAATTACTTCTGGTGTTTCTTTTCTTTGACCTAATCATGAAGATTCTGCAATGTTTTCGAGTTACACTGTCCTCCCACTCACTCTTTTGCAGAGAACTTCAAAATTTCGGCACTCTGTGGCAAAATACTTTGCCTCGCTGTAATGATAGAGGAATACCCAACCATTTGGGATAACCTACAAAGTAGAACTTATTTCAACAAATTTGATGGCGCTCTTTTCATTGTAAAAGCCACGGCCACTAAAGCATCACACTAAAAATATATTGGTGAAATAATTAATCTCATCTTTGATCTCACCATATCATACATAGTTTGATTACATCTACTCAAAATACTCTACTCTTAGCAGTGCTCTGGGAGGTGCAATCTATAAAATACTTTTCACAACTCATCAGACCGTCCGCTAAATTTGTAACTCACATATTCCTTTCCGCTATCTAATTGAAGAAACATAATTTTCTTGATACAATAAGTTCTACTTCATCCTGAAGACCTTCTGAAAACATTTCAAAGGATCTATATTTATGTCTCAGTAAGTAAATAAATATCTACTTGAGTCATCCTTGAAGATAGATAAATCCACTACTTACAACCACACATATTGGAGTATACACATCAACATGCATATTTCCAATTATTTTGTTGCTCGTTTTTTATGGCCCATGAATGGCATTTTAGTGTACTTCACTAATTATACGAAAGTTGCAAGTGTCAGATGATTCATAATCAGATGACTTCAAAATCCTTTACCATGGAATTTCTCCATGTTGGTTTCCCCAATGTGACTAAATGCAGTGCCATACAGTATGGTATGCTTTTAGTCTTGCAACATTTAGCGTTAGTGTTATGGATGATAGATTTTATCATAAATATTTATAACATACCTCTTATTCACAATAGGAGTATGGTCTTTTGTTCAGAACAACGAACAACTGTTGTTCTCTCATGAACACCCTCCTTGCAACTTCTATGCAGTGTGCTAGAGTGTACAAAACTCTAAAATGTATTATGATAAGTACAGAGGAAATATAATGATGGAAATACTGTAATTTTTACAAAGTTTCCATTAAATGTTTTAACATCATTATTTCTTGGTCATTTAGGCTGTTGTAGTTTCTTGCAATGATTCGCAACAACATATAATCGAGTTAATATCCTTGTGATAAAGTTTTTACCACAATGTCGAAGAATTAATGATTAACAATTTAATCATATTTCCCAAGAATTACATTTTATTTGACCAACTTTCTCGACATCTTATAACTTGTGACATTCATACCTGAACTGGACATTCCAGTCTTCTTTTCTTTCTTCCCTTTTAGTTCTTATAAATTTACTTCCAATATTTTTCCTACTCATAGAAGAAGCATCCAACTTGAAGAGTTGCGTAGGCCTCGAACTTCCCTAGGCGTGTAAGTCTCATTACATCCTTTTGGATTTGTTCTTTCTCTTTAAGTTCTGACCATCGACACATGACTGATATTCTCTCGGATCCTATATATTTCAGTCTTACAGATAGTTGAATGCTTCACTAGAACTTGCAAGCAAACACTTCTTTAGATATCGCATATCTTTTAGCCGTTGTTTGTTTCTGGAAAAAAATAGTTCCAAGATTATCACATGACTATCCCAAACATTTTGAAGTTTTAGCCTTTTAGAAGAAAGCAGACTGTGATAGGATTCTAGACTTTTGGATCAAAGGACATGAGTCACGTCATTCGTACCATCAGCAGGAAAGTATTGTAAGCATGCAATGAAACTATCTTTCTCGGCACTCTATAGGGCGATCCTCTAATTATGTTTACCAATCATAAAGATATAACCAAATAAAACATCTCAATCAATTTCAACATAAAAGGTGGAACTGTGATCCCTAATTCTACAACTATAATGCAACCTACACTTAGAATTGTTTATAATTGAGATGCACTAATGTTTAAACAAATTTTAATATAAAGTGCGCTCCCGCTCAAATCAATATCTCTCCACATTGAAAGTGAGTGATTAAAGATCATGGTCTGATTGAGCCATTGATGTGGACATCACTTATGACGTGAACTTCAACCAGTGGGCAGACTTTCCGATCATATTGCGGAGGCAGGCTGTTAATCCAATGCCTTGCCTTTTAACTTGAGCGACAAGTATTTGATGGCGTGGAGGTCATATTCATTAGCCATGTGAATATGGAGAAAAAAATCTTCAATCCGTACTGCTGGGTCTGTAGTGCCACCGTATGATTCTATATTGGTAGGCTTAAACCCTTCTGGGAATTGATGTTCCATTACCCTGTCTATAAAACAGCTCGGGTGTGCTAGACATTGGAACCGAGTGGTATCCCGTCGGAGGCCGGGAGAAAGCCGTGTGTAGGCTTGGTCTTGGGCCCGACTGTTCTCGCTCTAACTGTGCATTGTAACCGTCGGTCCGACCACAAGACGCCCTCGTGATCCATAGATCCACTGAGGAGGCGCTCATTTTGCCTCGATATGTCACTGAATGTCGTGAGGGTCTAAATATAGGTCCTTGCCATAACGGCGATGAGTGGGCTGAGTGTGGAAATCCTCCCATGCTAGCCTGTCTCATCCTCGAGGAGGACGGTCAGGTACATCAATAGTTAGTTCGTCATTGAATTCAGGTAGTTAGCGTCTACGTGGGTAAGATTTAGGCGCGGTATGGTGCCGCTCTTCAAGGTCTTGTTCGACTGAAATTATTTTCACCCACTTGTCGTTTAGCACATCTTCATTGGTCTGCAGTTGTTGTTATTTCCGCTTCATGCTTCGAGCGGTAGAGACTAGGCGCTGCCGGAAGCGTTCCTGCTCAACGAGGTTTTCTGGAACTATGAGGTCTTCATTTCCGAGGCTCACGCCCTCCTCGGATTCCGACATGTAATTATCATCGGCCCCTTCAAAGAGGTCGTCGGGATCCGAGTTCCTGGGATTCCTTCGGGTTCTACGTGGCGATCTGGGGAGGCTTGAAAGTCCTCTCCTAAACCCTCTGCATCTTTGGCCGTTGTGTCGGTGTTAGGATTGTTCCCGCTGGGTTCCCCATTGGTACCCCTTCTGTGTCTACCCCGACATCTTGGAGGGGATTTTGGGGTGTCGACCATGTAGACATCGCAGGTTTATGTTGCTATCCATTTGCCGGTTTTTCTCAACGGCGATGTGTTTCCAGAGAGGCCCTCAACATCTTCATCCATGTCGGTTTCTTCATCGTAGTCGAGTATATAGGTTAAATCACCGACAGTGGCGACTAGGTGGGTGGTGGTAGGATGTAAATTTCCCGGTCATTGATTTTAAGTCCGATTTTGTCGTAAACCGAAGTCTTATCGTCCATGATTGACATGCTCTGGATGCAAGACAACTCTTCGATAGTCACGGCCGGGCTATAGGCAGGGCTAACTTGAAGTATGGTCGGCATATAGCTCGGTGTGGTCTCAGCGCGGAGAGGACCGTGGACAGTTCTAGGTCCGGCGTCGGGGTCTGCTACGAATTTGATGTAGATTCAGAGATAGGGGCTGGATTTGAATCGGGAGCAGGGGTCGAGGAGATATCATCCAGTGTCGTTATGCCGGGGCTCTCCGACAATGCCAAAGCTCGCAGCCCAGCGTTCTCAACGAAGATCGGTCTCGGAGTTAGGATTCCATTGTCAGGAGACTCCAGCCCCTAGCTGGGAGACCAGCTTGTCAGGATGAGCTCCCCATGGGAATCCGTGATGTACTCCAAGCCTTCAAAGGTCACGATCTGACCTGGGGCATAGTTCTCCTCGGGGGCTAGATGGCCAGCCGAGTCGGCGCAGAAGGTCATGCCACCAAACACAAAGAGCTGGTCGGGGAGGACGTAAACGTTCCCGCAACCGTTGTCGCAAGTTATTTGCAGATGAGCCATCAATCCTTCTATTGATCTCATAGAGGAACTCTCAACGAAAGCACCAGTGTCAGGGTAAAAACCGGCAGATCTCGGGGTAGGGGGTCCCGAGCTGTGGATCTTGGGTAGATGGTAACAGGAACAGGGAGATGATGTTTTCCTAGGTTCGGGCCCTCTTATTGCAGGTAAAACCCTACGTCCTGCTCTTGTTTATATTGATGGAGATGTTACAAGTATAGAGCTGATCTACCTCAAGATCTTCAAATGTGTTCTAACTCTTGGGCTAGGAGAATGAGATTGCGTTGATGTCCTCTCTACAGGCTAAACCCCTCGGCTTATATACACGCCGAGTAGGGCATCTAGGGTTACAAGGTTAGTATTGAAGGAAATATGCCCTAGAGGCAATAATAAAGTTATTATTTATTTCCTCATATCATGATAAATGTTTATTATTCATGCTAGAATTGTATTACCCGGAAACATAATACATGTGTGAATAGATAGACAAACATAGTGTCACTAGTATGCCTCTACTTGGCTAGCTCGTGAATCAAAGATGGTTAAGTTTCCTAACCATAGACATGAGTTGTCATTTGATTAACGGGATCACATCATTAGGAGAATGATGTGATTGACTTGACCCATTCCATTAGCTTAGCACTTGATGATTTAGTATGTTGCTATTGCTTTCTTCATGACTTATACATGTTCCTATGACTATGAGATTATGTAACTCCCGCTTACCGGAGGAATACTTTGTGTGCTACCAAACGTCACAACGTAACTGGGTGATTATAAAGGTGCTCTACAGGTGTCTCCGAAGGTACTTGTTGAGTTGACGTATTTCGAGATTAGGATTTGTCACTCCGATTGTCGGAGAGGTATCTCTGGGCCCTCTCGGTAATGCACATCACTATAAGCCTTGCAAGCAATGTAGCTAATGAGTTAGTTACGGGATGATGCATTACGTAACGAGTAAAGAGACTTGCCGGTAACGAGATTGAACAAGGTATTGAGATACCGACGATCGAATCTCAGACAAGTAACATACCGATGACAAAGGGAACAACGTATGTTGTTATGCGGTTTGACCGATAAAGATCTCGGGGTAGGGGGTCCCGAGCTGTGGATCTTGGGTAGATGGTAACAGGAACAGGGAGATGATGTTTTCCTAGGTTTGGGCCCTCTTAATGCAGGTAAAACCCTACGCCCTGCTCTTGTTTATATTGATGGAGATGTTACAAGTATAGAGTTGATCTACCTCAAGATCTTCAAATGTGTTCTAACTCTTGGGCTAGGAGAATGAGATTGTGTTGATGTCCCCTCTATAGGCTAAACCCCTCGGCTTATATACACGCCAGTAGGGCATCTAGGGTTACAAGGTTAGTATCCTGGCTTGGAGGCGGCGGAAGAGGTCTTGGAGTATATGGCAAGTCTTTGGTAGATAAGGTCCTGATCGTCTCCCCAGCGTACGACCACCGGAGTCCATCTTGTGAAGAATGAGAGCCCTTTGGCCCAGCCCGAAGTGCATGGACCGGATAGGTTGGTACCCTAGCCTAGGATACCGTCAACGGACGACTTGCCGTGGACGCAGTCACGCAGTGGATGCCATCAACGGCTAGTCGTGGACGAGCGCCTCGCCGCCTTCACAAAATATGGATGCACAAGATTCTGCTACTAACATTGTGGAGCGTGTGTTGTCGACGTGCTATGACATCTACACTCTGTGGAAGATGCTCCCGGTTTGATTTACAGTTGATGCTAGGGATTTTTTTGGGATCTACTTTTGACAGGTCAATCTTGTTGGCTGCTGGGTGGCTTCATGTGATGCTACAGTGTGCTACGGAGAGGTACAGAGGCTCCCCACAGGAACATGTATGTACCGTAATGTTTCATCTTTGGATTTTGAAGTTCAATATTGACTCCTTGATCCCGTTTCTTAGGGTTCATGATTCAGAATTGATCTTGGGCTATGGAACTAAAATGTAACTGAATGTTCATGGATGTCTTAAAAAGGGAAGAATTCAGACCATAGATGTACATTATATTTGATGGATCCGTCTAACCTATACTTGAAATTATAGTGTACAATTTCCTTCCAACTTGCTAATTCAAGTTTACTTATTTTAAACTCTATAGTAATAATTCTAAACAACATATATATTTGATGGAGCCTTCTAAGTTGGACTGTTGGACTTGAAATTACAGTGTACAATTTCCTTCCTACTTGGTAATTCAAATTTACTTATTTTAAACTCTATAGTAATAATTCTAAAGAGCATAATAATCTAGAAATTATTTTCCAAAGGATGTTTCTTTACATCTTCTTATATCATTATATGATGTGAGATGGGTTATAAATACAAATCACTAAATAATTTTAGCATAGTTGTTATTTAACATCCGTAAGCTATCGTTGGCAAGGGGTGAGATGGAGGATAAGCGATGTCAATGTGGTATTCTGTTTTGATATTGAGGGCGTGGACCGGTGGAGAGGGTCCTTGATCCTTTCTTATTAATTAGAGTAAGGGTGTTCTATACTTCTTCTTTTTTTTTGAAAAAGATACGGTGCAGGCGTTCATCGCGGTGTGCAACCAGCCAACCATACTAGTGCCGTCTGATCTCGTCAAGGAGTGGAGATGTACAATCATGGGTGAGACGCCAATGTCTATGCCTGTCGGGACATATGCCCGTCATGTCGTAGTGTTTTCCTATTCTTTTTCTCCCATTGCAACGCACGGGCATTTGTGCTAGTTATTATTAAAATTGTAAATGATCACTTGTACATGAATACATCAGACCATTGCTTGATTAGAATCTAAACTGCCTAGCTAGCTTGTCCTAAGTGTGCCTATCAGTATCAAGCGAAGGGTGTTGCGCATTTCAAAAAGAAAAGAAAAAGTGAAGGGTCTTGCATTGCATATAAGGAATCAATAATAGTCATATCCTACAGGTGTAAGGAGCCAAGGCAGCCAAGATGTCTAAATCAATCCCCACATGCATCTACTCACGATGGTACTGTATTTGACGCCTTGCTCTTCCAATGTGGCCTACCCGGCCTCATTGGAACGTGGCTGGAGCCAAGATGGGAGTCACCTTGTTTCACAACAGAAACCATGGTTGAGGATGCAACATTTTCGTTTTGAATAGAAAGATAAGGCTGGTTCGATGAGCATGTAGACACACACACACAAAAAAAAAAAGGTTTACTACGTACATAGTACAACATTTTACACGATCGAAGAGGAAGCATGCAATATACTAGTACAAGTAGCTTGGGCCTTGGGTGTGTTGTGTGAGCAAAGCAGACCAATCCAAATCCAACCTAGCGCCGCTTCATGTGAAGAGCCAAGGTCTTGTTCCATTGCTCGCTAATATCACGGCGGCGGAACCACCAGCACGTCTCTTCCCTCCAAAGCCTGCGCTCAAGGCGGCGCCACCAGCTCACCTCCTTCCCGATAAAGAGAGGGGAGGCGTCCAGAGGCTCAACCTTGATCTGGGTAAAGTCCGTGAAGGCCGTCCTGTAAATCCACCGGGCAGGCCCATCCCAATAGTGGTTCTCCACCACCTCATCTTCTCCTCGCCCTGCTCGTACCGGTATCCCGTGCAGACCACGGCGTGAGGCCCTGCCTTCTTTCCCGAGCCTCCCCTGTATACTCGCTTCTTCCAGCCATGGGCGTAGTAATCATCTCCGACGACCAAACAACCGATGAGCGGCCCCTCAGTGCGGATCATACGCGCGAGGCTGGAGGCCGAGGGCAGCCGCTTGGACGACCAGGATTCCCATGACTTGACCTGGAGGTTGCACCGCCGCCCCCAGCCGTCCTGGTCTGGCCAAGCCTCCGCCCCGCCGGCCCGCTGGATTTGCTTCAGCACGTTGTCAATGGTGGCGCCGTCCTTGCGGTTCCAGACGCGGGCAGCCTTGCATCTCGTCACCAAGTCCTTTGCCGTGGAATCAGGGATGTGGTACGGGAACGTATCGCTGCCGTGCCTCCGCTCGTACGCCAGCCGGTGCTGGGCCTCCAAGCACATCAGGCAGGCGCTCTGACTGCACGTGTCTGAAATCACAACACAACAAGGTCAGCCCAGGCCCAGCCGGCCGAGCTAGCTCAAGAAGGAATAATAATGATGATGATGATGATGATGATGCATTAATCAACTCCTTGATGAGTGCAAGCCTCACTCACCCTGTATGTCCTGGGGGATTGGACATCCCATAATATCTAGCCAGCTCCACGACTCCGTGGGGCGATACCGTGGCGGTGCACCCATGAGCTCACCGACCCAGTCCTTGAGCCCTAGGAACCAGTACGTGGCCCCAATGTTGGTGGCCACCCTGAGTCGGATCGCCACCCCGCCCCCGAACCTCCCACGCGCCAACAACACGTCGCTCGCCGCCTTCGACCCCCCGACTTTAACTGAAGTCAAGAGCAAATACATAAATATTAATTACCCAAGCAGATTTAACCTTTATTTTGGGTACATTTCTTGTAACCTATCTACAAAACAGAGATGAACCTTGGCCACTGTTGAACAGTTGAACAGTGGCCAAGCAGTGTCAAATTTTGGTGTGGCCAAAGTAGTGTCAAAACAGACATGCTAAGGTATTTCTTTTAACCTTTATTTTAGGGTAAATAAATTTCTTGTAACCTGTCTACAAAACACAGATGAACAATCTCAGTGATGGATCAAGACTAGAAATTCTTGCATAACAAACAAGGTACGGTGCAGTTAGCTAGAGACATGCAGGGAGGCTCTCACCAGCAGTGCCCGACTTGATGGCGTTAGCACTCGTGCTGGGCATGGCGTCGTCGCCATCGCCTGCCGCCGACCGGACGCAGCGAACCTCCCAGTCCAGCGCCCCCGTGCGGAGGAGGATGACCACGCAGCTGCCGGAGTCGCCGAGGCGGGGCTGCACCAAGTACTGCCTCCCCTGCATTTGGTCGCAAAGAATCGTTTAAAAACCGCAGATTCAGAAAGAATGGGACAAGAATTGCTCTCAATCTGACACCCATGAACAAACCAAGATCAGCAGGAGGCACATGATGAACAATATAAATCTCTGAATTTCGTACATAAAAAAAACATGACCAAGATTACAACTCATGTACAAAACCCGAATACAGCACATGTGCAGAAATAGATTCATTTAGTTAGAATTGTTGGAACCTGAATTTTGTTCACACACTTATTCGACGCAAGTAAAATGGACTAAATCAAATGGATATCACCATCTTCTATGTTAAGGCCAAAAGGAGATGAATCAAATGATTTGGAGTTTTAAGTTTCATAATAATGTACTCTCCCAATGACAGATCTTCTTTTACTTATCTACAAGATTACAACAGTTGCATGCAGACAATTTGCAAAACCTATCGGTTTTAGACTACAAGAGTTTCAGTTAACTGTTTTTTCCTACAACAGTTTCAGTAAACTGTTTCTGGGAGTAAGAAAGTTTCAGTAAATTGTATCAAGCACTAGCAGATTAGCACAATAATAAACCCCATATGATCATTGTAATGCAGCAAACAGCATCTACACCAGAATCTGAACGTTGTGCATGACAAATTAAATCAAAGACCTTCAGTTAGTGTGCATGACAAATTCCTGTGTAAAATGTTAGTGTACCTGTCCTGTACCTTCAAACAATATGTAATGTGACATGCTTGTAATGATTATAAATGTGATATTGTAAAAACACTAACTGAATTATGTTCAGAGGTTTGTTTTTTGAGAAATTAATTCAGAGGTTAGAAAGTTAGTATATTATCTGCAAAGGTGAAATCAGATGACTGAACTTGATTTGCCAATCTATCTATAGGCAAACGTTCCAGAATGGAACTGAACTATCTGAATCAAGGACTGAACAAATCCACATGGCAAATCAAACTACTTTTACTCTTGTATAAGACTGCAACAGTTTCAGGCAACTACCAAATCCTAAATGAACTACTTTTACTCTTCTATAATAACCTTTTTCCAAGCACGATCAGATTAGCACTCAACTAAAGTAAGATTCTAAATATTTTCATGCAGTAAAATAGTATCTACACCAACATCTGTACATTCTGCATAATAGATTCAAGATCAGAGTACATTCTCGCCAAAGAAGATCGGAAGGAGGCAGATGAACAATCTAAATCTCAGAATTTTGTAGAATAAAAAGAAACAAGATCTAAGATTACAGCTCATGTACAAAACCTGTATATAGCATATGTGCAGAAATCAGATTCATTTAATTTAGTATTGTTAGAAACTGAACTTTTTTCACATAGTTATTCGACGCTAATTCAAATGGATACCACATCATCTTCTACGCTAAGGACAAAAGGAGATGAGTAAACTGAGTGGGTGTTTTAAGTTCCATAATGATTTATTCCCCCAATAACAGATCTTATTTTACTTACCTACAAGATTACAACAGTTGCATGCAGACAATTCCCAAAACCTATCAGTTTTAGACTACAAGAGTTTCAGTTAACTGTTTTTTCATACAGCAGTTTCAGTAAACTGTTTCTGGGAATAAAAAAGTTTCAGTAAATCGTATCAAGCACTAGCAGATTAGGACAATAATAAACCCCAAAAGATCATTGTATTGCAGCAAACAGCATCTACACCAGAATCTGAACGTTGTGCATGACAATTTGATCAAAGACCTTCAGTTGCAGTTCATGACAAATTCCTGTGCAAAATCGTAGTGTACTTGTCCTGAAAAATGGGCTAATTCAAACGGGCATCACCATCTTCTATGCTAAGGCCAAATGGAGATGAATCAAATGATTTGGAGTTTTAAGTTCCATAATGATTTATTCCCCCAATAACATATCTTAATCTACTTATCAACAAGATTGCAACAGTTGCAGACAATTCCCAACACCTATGAGTTTTAGACAACAAGAGTTTCAGATAACTGTTTTTCAGACTACAAGAGTTTCAGTAAACAGTTTTTTCAGACTACAACAGTTTCAGTAAACTGTTTCTGGGACTAAAACAGTTTCAGTAAACTGTATCAAGCACAAGCAGATTAGCACAAAAATATACCCCAAGAGATCATTGCAATGCAGCTAATAGCATCTACACCAAAATCTGAATACCACCAGTTGCAGTTCATGACAAATTCCTGTGCAAAATCGTAGTGTACCTGTCCTGTACCCTGACGAAACCCGTGAAGGACCCCTGCTGATGCTCGAACTGAACCCGTATGAACACCGGAGGGCTCGACGCGAACTGGGGCGGCGCCGAGAACTGCATCCCGTTGGTGTAGCGGGCGAGCGGAGACCTGGAACTGCTGCCCGAAGCTCGGCGGCACGAACTGGGGCGGAGGCGCGTTGAAGTAGCGGGGGGCCTGAAGCCGCTGGGACCGGAGCGGCGGCTGGACCTGAAACTGGAGCGGCGGCCGATGCCTCGGCTCGTTGACGACCTGGAGATGCTGCCGGAGGTCCGGCAGCAACCCGAGGTCCTGGAAGAAGTCGCCCATCGTATACCCGAAGCGGTAGTAGCCGAACACCTGCACAGCAGGCAGCAGGGCGGGAGCCCCTGAACGAATTCCTCCCATTAGCTAGCTTGCAAGAAAGCAAGAAATCAACAGGAAAACAGGGCCGGGACTGATCGCACCTGAGAGAACCAGCGCCGCTGCGGCGCAGGTCGGTGGACGCGCGGAGCTCGTCCCCGCCGAGGTCGTCGTGGCAGGCGCGGAAGAGGCCGTCCCCGGCGCCGCCTCGGCCGTGGCCGCAGTCGTGTCCGCTGCGGCATCGTCCGCGCGCCCGTAGAGCGAACCAAGCGACATGCCGACGGTGTCCCTGTCGAGCGTGTAGCTGGGCGTCTTTCCTCCTCTCCGACGGTCCTCGCTCCTCCCCGGAGGACGCGGCGGCGGCGCAGCTCTCCCACCCCTGGGAGGACGCGACGGCGAACTCCCGACAGCCGGAAAGGCCGTGTCGTAGTCGAGGCTCGGCGCGAGCGCTGCGTCGGCGGGGGGCCGCGAGGAGGAGGAGGCGGCGGAGGACATGGAGATGGAGGAGGAGGCGGCGGGGGGCATGGTGGAGGAGGAGGAGGAGGAGGCGGCCGTTGGGAGTGGCGGGAGTTTGAAGAATTGGCGTGGGAGGCGGTGGCGAGGCGGTTGGGCCGTTGGTTGGGGGCGGTGTTCCCCCGTATTTATACTGCTGCGCATTGCGCAAGAATCAAGAAGTGCCTCGCCTTTCTTCTTCTGCATAGCGCACGCGCACTCTCGGAGTCACGGATCGCCTGAAGGCTGCAACCTGCAGCATTTCTTGTGCACCTTGGCACTTTCAGAGGTTGCACTGAGCTCCCCCGTGATGTAGTATTCAGAACGGGGTGAACTTAATGTACATGTGCTGCTGGAAAACATCTTCGTCGCCGATTCATGATTGGGTTGTGTGCAGTGGGAGCTTTGGCTTTGGCTTACATTTCAGGGAGCAAGGATTAACAACAAATGCAGCTAGAGAAATATTCGCAAGTTGACTTAATTTAGTTGGCATGTCCAACAGAATTTACTCTTGCTTACAAGTCCTGGAAGAGAAATATCGTATACTACATGTTTACTCTTGCTTAGCGGACTTGAATATCATCAGGCTATGTGACCGAGAGCACAATCCAGCCGAGAACACAAACAAGCACGTACGGCACTGCAGTTGTTGGAAATATGAGCAATTTACCAAATAATTTCATTAACGGAAATATTAGATAACGCATGACTAATATAGCAGAGATAAAGTTTTTATTTGAAAGATCCAGCTTCATACTGGTTTTTCATTGATTTAGCAGGAGGGGAAGTGTCGGTGTACTAAGGTAGGGGTACCTCAGTACCCCAACTTGTGCACGGGCGGTTGCAGCTTCCCGCGGCAGGGTTTACCACGTGCTCGCCGAAGACCTTCCTGCTCCATGTCAAACCATTCAAAGACAAAGTATACAAGACAGAAGATCGAGACCCCGGCAAGCGGAGTTTGCCGGGAAGGCCGTTCCAGGCTCAAGGTTACATCACTCACGCAAGGCCCTGGCAAGAGGAGCTCGCCAGGAAGACTAGAAGATTACATCATAGAAGACACGCCTCGGCGCTATATGCGTCCCGGCGAGGGCCCGGGAGCGACAAGTTACAGAGCCCGGCAAGCTCCGGGTCCGCAGGTCAAGACCCGGCAAGGTGCTTGCCGGGAGAATTCTGTTGTGTGCGCGCCCAGCTCATCAGCCCACGCCACGCCTGGGCCTTTCCAGGACGCGTGGCGGATGGTGTGCAGCCTGGGGACACGGTGGCACTTCACGGTGGTGGATCCATCGCCGTGGCGACGGAGACACAAGGCGGGAGCTTTTGGGGTCGACGGCGACGGGCATTAAATGCCCTTGTCCCCATGTCAAAGTAGGTAGCGACCATCGTTCGAGCAATCGTAGCTCCTTTGTTCCCAAGACTGCTCCAACTACCACCTCTTTTACATTTTTACCCTTTCTCCTACGCTGACACTGTCGGTGACCCCTTGCACTATAAAAGGAGGCCCATGCACAACGTGGAGGGGGGTTAGGTTCGGTTCGAAACCTTTGCAACTCTCACGCTCGGTGTAGCTGGTACTGTAGATCTTCAAGCTCCCGAGCTCAATACAAACCAAGGCAGGAGTAGGGTTTACGCGCCCATCGCGCCCGAACTGGGTAAAACTACTGCGTGCTCGCCACGATCTGCTCTCCGTGCTCCCTCCGCCTCGCACCGCATGCATAAGGGCCCGGTCCCATAGGTGTTCGTGGCGGGCAGCTTCCCCCGACATCTCTGGCGCGCCAGGTAGGGGAAGGAAATGGAGGATGAACCAAGTGCTGTTCAAGAAAGAGAAGCTTGCCGGAGAATGCACAGATCACGAAAGCTAAGTTATTAGAATTTGAGCAGTTCAAAATTTTAAATTTTAAGTTGCCTTCCTTGAACAACCACACTTTGTATGGAAAACTGTGCGCGGAGGAACCTACCGTGGATAGCCGCACCCTTATCTTGTTTTCGAGCACGCCAACGATTTTAGTGAGCTGCGACAAGTGTCGCGCCTTTGTTTCGTTTTCGAGTCCGCTCAGCAAGCTAAGTGCGTTGCGACTAGTCATGCAAGGTTGCTTGCCGGTAAGACCTTGGCCAGCGGGCTGCTTCGAGTTCAAGACTCAGCGCTCATGGCAAGGGCCCCTTGCCGCAAGTTCCTAGAAGCGAGGGTTGAAGCATACAAAGTTGAGGATCGAACAAGGAGATAACATCGCATCTATTGATCAAAACGAAAATAATATCTTACAAGGAATAACTTGTCGCGATGACTAATGAGTTCATAACACCCTATGCAGCAACAAAAAGAGATAAAAATAAAGGAGGCCTAGTCTACGCGGTCGCCCTCCACCCTGGAGATCTTGTTCACTTTAGCAATGATGTGGGCGACCTGCTCCTTCAGAGCCTCCATGTTCACGTCGGCCGGCAAGCTGCGAAGAACGTTGGTGAGGTTTATGCCGGGATTGCGGTATACAATCTTCGTCAGCACACGCTCCATGGTTCCCGTGCACAGCCGGCGAGTCTCCTCGGCGAGCTGCGCAGGGATCTTCTTCCGCAGATTTGCAAGGGCCGGCGCGATCAGCTTGGCGCTGGGAGGGAGATTTGGATCCGGTGAGTAGATGAGATGCTCCAGCTTCAGCGCCAACAGCTCCTGGTCGATGTCGGACGCGCAAGATACCAAGTCCTCGGTCCATAACTCGACGGTACGGCGGAAGTGCTCGGCTGCTTTGTTGGCGTTGTCCACCAAGGTTCGCTCTTTGCGGAGCTCCTCTTTCAACTTGGTCTCCCGATCCCGGGCGGCGTCAAGCGAGTCCCTCAGCGCAGAGACTTTCAGCTCAAGATCCTCGATGGAGTCCTTGGCGGCCTTCAACTCGTCGCTCTTCTTGGAAAGACACACAGAGTTCCGAGTTGGTGTGGGCGCCCTTCTCGCTCCGTGTTGAGCGCGGCGACCTTCTCCACGCCGCCAAGAACTCCTCCAGCTGCGCGACCTTGGCGGCAAGCTCCTCCTTGGCGGTCTCCGCGGCAGCATGGCGGCTTCGCCTCCTTGGTTCCTGCCAAGGGCCTGCTCCCGAGCGGCAAGGTCTTCCTCGTGGGAGTCGAGGTTGACCTTTGGTGGCGAAGTTCTCCTTCTCGCCGAAAGTTTCTACCTGGCGAGCAGCTGCTGTTCTTCGCCTCAGCCTTCTCCAAAGACCCACTTGATACTCCCGGCGAAGTCGCCGCTCCTCCGCCACCGCTGGAGAGCAGCCTGGTTGGCGGCGCTGAGCTCCGCCAAGACGCTTCTCCATCTCCTCGGCGGCCTTGGCGGCGAGGGCCTCCCGAAGCGAAGCTACCGCTGCCCGGTAAGGGCCAGGAGCTGGTGAAGCAGCTTCTCCTCCTCGGGCCGTCGCTCCCGCCGGGCCCTCGACGATCTTCAAACCCGGAGGCGAGGACCTCCCCATCAAAGGCCTCGCCCGCTGGAGTCGCGACGAAGAGCCCCACGGCACTGGATGAAGACGCCGTTGGGGCTTTCAAGTAGTAGCCGGACTGCTCCTCTCCGCGGAGGGGTCGGCGACGGCGCAGACTTGATGCTCCCGCCGCCCGGCCGGCGGTGCGGTCGCCGTCCTCCTCCCGGCCGCTGCGCCCGCAGCCGGAGCGATCTCTGGCGATTTGGCCCGGCGGCTCCGCCGTGTCTCGGCGACAGGCGTCGCCGCCGCCGCCGCGCGCCCTCCTCCTCAATGACGATGACTTCGTCTCCATCTGCTCGGGGAGGAGGATCTAGAAGAAGAAGAAAAGCAAAAGAAGTTCAAGCAAATATCCAAAAGAGACAACGCCAAGAAGACAAAGTTGCAGAACCTACCTTGGCGGGCGTCGTCGTGGCGGGGCTCCTCGCCGGGAGCTCGCCTTGGCGGAGTGGCCGCCCTCGCCGGGCTGCTCGCTCTTGGCGGGTACTCGCCCTCGGAGTAGTACCGCCCTTGGCGGAGTGCTCTCCATTGCCGGGAGTTCGGCCTTGGCGGGACGGCGGGGCTGCGGCTCCTCGGGCGACCTCCGGACGCCTCGCCGCTGTGGCTCCACCTCTGCACAAGTCAAGACAAAAACATCAAGGCATTAGTACAAGACCAAAATCTTCAAACACGCCCGGCGAGCGAAAGTGCAGAACCCAGACTTACGCTGGGGGCTGCGCTGGGGGCTGCTCCTCGGAGCAGCGCTCGGGGCCGGCAAGCTTGGCTCCGGCACGTCCCCGGTCGCCGCGGCGGGCGAATCGTCCGCGACTTCGTCCACGGGCACCTTGGCCTTCTTCACGCGCCGGGCCAAGGTCCTGAAATCAACGCAAGAAACAAGATTAGCATCAACAATGATCAAGGCGAAATTTGAGAAGATAAAGATCTCGGATACTTACTCCTGTTCCTCCTCGTCGTCTTCGCTCAAGGCGGAGAAGTCGTACTCCACCTGGGGCGCGTCGGCGCGAGAAGCGGGAGGCGAAGACTCTCGGCGCTGGCGGTCCCCGGGCTGGGGCTGCAAGACCCAGCCTCGTGGCAGCCGGGCCCGAGAAGCGGGCGGAGCCGCCGCCCGCCCGAGAAGACTCTGTCCGCTGGCGCCGACCTGGGCGCCCCGCCGTGGCTCGCGCGTGGGCCGCTTCGCCGTGGCTGGTGCGCCGGTCGCCTCGGCGCAGCTTGGCTCCCAGGAAGCTTGCGCCGCCCGGCGAGCTGGTTGTTGCCGGGGCTGCGCGCCTCGCTCCCGCCGCCGCCTTGCGGAGGCGCTTGCTGGAGAACGCCTAGGGCTTGCCCGGGCGGGAGGTCTCCGACGACGAGGAGAGGTCGTCGGCGTGAGCTCCGTGGACCCGCCGGCGTCCTCGGCGGCCTCGACGCCCTCCTCCTCCTCCTCCCGGCTGGTTCGCGGGCCCGGCGCCCGCCTGCGGCTCTCTTCCTCTGGCGCCTCCGCTCCCTCCGGCGCCTTCGCTTCCTGCGGCGCCTCTGTTCCCTCCGGCAGCGCCACCTCTTGCCGCGGCCTCGGCCGCGATTCCGGGGATCCCGGAGTGCCTCAGAGAGGGGACCCCGGCGAGCGCGTCGGGAGGAAGCTGCAGTAGTCTGCGGATCTCCGCCTCCTCCGCTTGGCAGGACGCTTCCGCAGCTTCTGCCTCCTCGGGCGTGTATCCAAAATCCCCTGCCGCTGCGGCTGCGGCAGCCTCTTCAGCCCGAGAAGCTATGTATGCAAGCTCTTGGTCGGTGGTGTCCCGCGTATGCTCCTTGATGTCATCCTTGTTCTTCGCCACCTCCACAAGGTTGTCGAAGAAGCTGAGGATGTCTGATGGACTGGGCGGAATCCACGTGCGGTCCACGCCGTGCGAATCACACGCGGGCATCATGGCGCAAAGACGATCCCGTGCTGTGCTGTTGCAGAGGGGCACCACTCCCCGGGGAGGTCTGAACCACTCTGGGTGGGCCGGGTCATATTTAAAGAGTTCCCGGACCATCCCCTTCAGCTCCAGCGTCGTGAAGTTGAAGTTCAGCCCGGGGCGCAGCCTCATTATATCCGCTGCGCTGCCGTACTCCCAGGCCGGCCTTTTCCTGTCTTGGAGAGGGGCAATGCGGCGGCGGAGGAAGTTCTGCGCCTTACTCGCAACGGACAGCTTTGCCATCCAAGACGAAGAATCCGAATGAGGGCGACGCCGAGCTTGATATCGTCGAATCCAGCTCGCTCCGGTCTACCTCCCGCGCCACGATGGGCGCCAGCGCGCGCGGTGAAGGGCTGTGGCGCGTCCTCAACGATCCAGCACCGGTCAGACGCCACTCCTCCCACTTGCCGCTGAGCTCCCGGCAATCACGACTCCTTCATGTTCGCATTTAAAACCCAAGAAATTCCTCCGAGAGGGGGCGCCTCTGCTCTAGGAGTGAAGAAGTGCCTAAACAGCGCTACGTTTGGGTGTATTCCTATGAAGTTTTCGCACATGTGTGCGAAAACCGCCATTGTGAGGATGGCGTTGGGGGTGAAGTCAAGAAGGTGGAAGCCGTATGTGTGCATGATGTCGCAGAAGAAATTGGAAAAAGGGGGACAAAGACCGCAATGGAAGAAGGCTGCGAAGAAATAGTACCCGCCGGGATAGTTGTCCTTGGCAGCGGCAGGATAAGCTCTGGTCCGAGGATGCGCCTTGGTCTTCTTGGCCCAGAACAGGTAATATTTGTTCCAGAGTTCCCGCGCGCTGAGCCGCGGCGAGAAGACGACGTTCCGCTTCCGCAGCAAGGCGAAGCCGCGCCGCTCAGATTCCCCTTCTTGGTCTTCTCCGCCTTCCCCTTCCCGGTCTTCGGGGCCATGGCGGAGGCGGCGAGGGAAGGAGGACGAAGAATCCGGCGGCGCCGCAGACGCAAGAGACGGCGGAGGAGATATGGAGGCGAGCGCAAAGGGATCTCTGGAGGAGGAAGAAGATGCAATGAAAGCGAAGGAGGGAACCGCCTCGCTTCTCCGCTTTTATGGGGAAGTGGGGGCGTTCGCTCTTCCCACTAAAAACGTGGGCACGCCCCATCCCACGACGCCGCATCGACGCGTGCCGTGCTACGGGGATGTGGCAGATGCGAAGTGGATTCAGCGGCGTGGGCGTGTGTGCCTGTGCACTGTTTTGGGCCTGGCCCAACAGCGCTCGGCACTGCAGTGTGGCCCAGCCCGGGGCTCTGTCGGTGTACTAAGGTAGGGTACCTCAAGACCCCAACTTGTGCATGGGCGGTTGCAGCTTCCAGCGGCGGGGTTTACCACGTGCTCGCCAAGACCTTCCTGCCCATGTCAAACCATTCAAAGACAAAGTATACAAGACAGAAGATCGAGACCCGGCAAGCGGAGTTTGCCGGAAGGCCGTTCTGTGCTCAAGGTTACATCACTCACGCAAGGCCCCGCAAGAGGAGCTCGCCAGAAGACTAGAAGATTACATCATAGAAGACACGCCCGGCGCTTATATGCCCGGCGAGGGCCCGGGAGCGACAAGTTACAGAGCCCGCAAGCTCCCGGTCCGCAGAGTCAAGACCCGGCAAGGTGCTTGCCGGAGAATTGCGTTGTGTGACGCTGGCCCAGCTCATCAGCCCACGTGCCGCCTGGGCCTTTCCAGGACGCGTGGCGGATGGCTGTGCAGCCTGGGGACACGGTGGCACTTCACGGTGGTGGATCCATCGCCGCGGCGACGGAGACACAAGGGCGGAGCTTTTGGGGTCGACGGCGACGGGCATTAAATGCCCTTGTCCCCATCACAAAGTAGGTAGCGACCATTGCTCACGCACTGTAGCTCCACTGTTCCCGCACTGTTCCAACTACCACCTCTTTTACATTTTTACCCCTTTCTCCTACGTTGACACCTGTCGGTGACCCCTTGCACTATAAAAGGAGGCCCATGCACAACGTGGAGGGGGGTTAGGTTTGGTTCGAAACCTTTGCAACTCTCACGCTTGGTGTAGCTGGTACTGTAGATCTTCAAGCTCCCGAGCTCACTACAAACCAAGGCAGGAGTAGGGTTTTACGCGTCCATCGCGGCCCGAACCTGGGTAAAAACTGCCCGCGTGCTCGCCACGATCTGCTCTCCGTGCTCCCTCCGCCCTCGTACCGCACAGACAAGGGGCTCCGGTCCCATAGGTGTTCGTGGCGGGCAGCTTCCCCCGACAGGAAGACCAAAATTCTCTCAGTGGTCAAAGGACCAGGAGAGAAGCGAGCAGATCAACATGCTGCTGCTGCTGCTGCTAGAGAAAGGCAAAAACAAAAACTGGAAGCAGGAAACTATGTCGAAAAAATTTCACGTAGGATCCCCAAACGGGGTCGCTAAGCTGATCGCTCCAGCTAGCCGCCATTGCTCGATATCGCTTTTGATTTGGCTGATCACTCAGTGAGCACATGGTTGTACACCTCTGAACGTGCACTCATTTCTTGCCAGCCAAATGTACCATGTCGAGACGACGACGATCGATCTCAGCCCCTTCGCTGCCCCTGGAGTTGCCCTGGCAATCATGTCTTGGACGATCTGCGTGGTCGCCTCTCCCTGCATCTGCCCGCTAGGGTTCAACGCAGCGCAGCCTCTCCATGTCGCCACCCGAGACCAGATCCCTCTGGCAAGCGGGCACTCCCAGAAGAGGTGGACGGAGGACTCGAGACTCCTGTTGTGGAGGGCGCAGAAGTAGCAATTTTCCCACCCTCGCTGCTGCAGCCTGTCGTTGCACCACAGACGGTCATGGTGCAGCAGCCAGCTGGAGAACTTCATCCTTCCCGGCGCCCAAGTTTTCCAAATGATCCCCTGGAGGTTTGACCCAGGCTGAACGGCAAATTGCAAGGTGTAGGCAGAGCGCGCCGAGTATTCCGCGCCTCCTCCTGCCGTCCACTTGATCTCATCAGGGGCTCCTTCTTCTAATATGATCCCCGCCGACCGGATCACACGCTGCAAGTGCACAAACTGCGGAAGAATGTCAAAAAAAATTCATACGCTCACCCAAGATCTATCTAGGAGATGCATAGCAACGAGAAGGGAGAGTGTGTCCACGTAACCTCGTAGATCGAAAGCGGAAGCGCTAACTTAACGTGGTTGATGTAGTTGAACGTCTTCTCGAATCAACCGATCAAGTACCGAACGTACGGCACCTCCGAGTTCTGCACACGTTCAGCTCGATGACGTCCCTCGAACTCTTGATCCAGTAGAGGCACGAAGGAGTCGATGAGTTCCGTCAGCACGACGGCGTGATGACAGTGTTGGTGAAGTGATCCGCGCAGGGCTTCGCCTAAGCACTACGACAATATGACCGGAGGAGTAAACGGTGGAGGGGGCACCGCACACAACTAAGAGACAACTGTTATGCCTTGGGGTGCCCCCCTCCCCCCGTATATAAAGGAGGAGGGGGAGAAGCCGTCGGCCCCTAGGGGCGCGCCAAGTGGGGGGAGTCCCACTAGGACTCCTAGTCCTAGTCGGCTCCCCCCCTTCCTTCCAATGGAGAGGGGGAAAGGGGAAAGAGGTGGAGAAGGAGGAGGAGGGAGGGCGCCCCTCCCCCTTGTGCAATTCGGACTCCCTTGGGGGGGCACCTCCCATGGCCTGCCTCCTCCTCTCCACAATGTCCCATGAGTCCCATTAACGTTCCCAGGGGTTCCGGTAACCTCCCAGCACCCCGAAAAATCCCCGAACCTCTTCAAAACCATTCTGGTGTCCGTACATAACCTTCTAATATATCAATCTTTACCTCTTGACCATTTTGAGACTCCTCATCATGTCTGTGATCTCATCCGGGACTCCGAACAACCTTTGGTCACCAAAACACATAACTCATATAATACACATCGTCATCGAACGTTAAGCGTGTGGACCCTACGGGTTCGAGAACTATGTAGACATGACCGAGACACTTCTCCGATCAATAACCAATAGCGGAACCTGGATGCTCATATTGGTTCCCACATATTCTACGAAGATCTTTATTGGTCGAACCGCAATGTCAACTGATGTCTACTACACAACCTTCTTCTTGTAGATGTTGTCGGGCCTCCAAGTGCAGAGGTTTGTAGGACAGTAGCAAATTTTCCTCAAGTGGATGACCTAAGGTTTATCAATCCGTGGGAGGCATAGGATAAACACAATCAGGTGATGAACATGAACCTAGTGATAATGTTAATGATAATGTTCATGTTGATGCTCAACCTAGCAAAAATAATGAAGTAGAGATTGAACCTGTTGTTGATCTTGATAACCCACAATCAAAGAATCAACGTTATGATAAGAGAGATTTTGTTGCTAGGAAACATGGTAGAGAAAGAGAACCATGGGTTCATAAACCCATGCCCTTTCCTCCTAAACCATCCAAGACAAAGGATGATGAGGATTTTGAGCGCTTTGCTGAAATGATTAGACCTATTTTCTTACGTAGGCGCTTAATGGATATGCTTAAAGTAAATCCTTATGCTAAATATATGAAGGATATCATTACAAACAAAAGAAAGATACCGGAAGCTGAAATTTCCACCATGCTTGCTAATTACACTTTTAAAGGTGGAATACCAAAGAAACTTGGAGATCCGGGGGTACCAACTATACCATGCTCCATTAAAAGAAATTATGTTAGAACGGCATTATGTGATCTTGGAGTCAGTGTTAGTGTTATGCCTCTCTCTTTATATTGTAGACTTGAATTGAATAAGTTGACACCTACTGAAATATCTTTGCAAATGGCTGATAATCAACTGCCATACCTGTCGGTATTTGTGAGGATGTGCCTGTTGTGGTTGCAAATGTCACTATCTTAACAGACTTTGTTATTCTTGATATTCCCGAGGACGATAGTATGTCGATTCTCCTTGGTAGACCCTTTTTGAATACTACAGGGGCTGTTATTGATTGCAACAAAGGCAATGTCAATTTTCATGTTAATGGTAATGAGCATACGGTACACTTTCCGAGGAAACAATCTCAAGTTCATAGCATCAATTCTATTGGAAAAGTTCCAACTATCATTATTGGAGGTTCTGAATTTCCTCTCCCTACTGTCAAGAAAAAGTATGATATTCTTATTGTTGGGGATGTTCATATCCCCGTTGAGGTAACTTAGTGTTATTCAAATTTCTCCGGTTCCATGTTATTCGGAATGAGTTTGTTAACAAGACCTGATCAACCTTGTTAGTGGATTCATTTTGATGAACATGAGATGGATGAAACTAGAAGGCGCAACCTTCTGTACCCTCTTTTTACTTTCTGTTATTTAGAATAAATAAAGCAAAAATAGTATTATCCGTCTATTTTCTGAATTATCCGTGCAATAAAAAAATATCCCGAAAATAAAAGTGCTCCAAATGCCCTGTAAATTTAGTATGATTTTTTATGGAATATTTGAGGATTTTAGGCACTGAAATCACTGCAGGAGGGACAAGCACCAGGCCACGAGAGTGGAGGGCGCGCTCACCTTCCCTGGGCGCGCCCCCTCTCTCGTGGGCCCCTGGTGGCCCCCTCCACTTATGCCAGCACCCACACACTCCATTTTCTTCCCAAAAAAATCCGCATCCAGCTCAAGCACGAGTTCTAGCTCATTTTCCTGCGATTTTCTATCCCCTTGCTCAAAGCTCCATTCACAAAACTGCTTTGGGAGTTTGTTGCTTGGTATGTGACTCCTCCATTGATCCAATTAGTTTTTGTTCTACTGCTTTATTCATTGCAAATTTCTGCTACATAGGTGACCATGTTCTTGAGTTTGCATGTTAAATTTACACTACTAGGGAAAAGCCTATACACAGAATCTTATCTGCAGCGCGCTTCAAAATACCACGCTACTGCTACTTAGCAGCAATACAGGTGTCCGCCAAACGCGCTCTCGACTTGGAAGTAGCGGTAGCGCTGCTTGAGGCATACAACGCTATCTGCTATAGTTGCCATGACCTTGGCCCCGCTAGCTATAGCGATGGCGCATTATCAGAGAGCGCCATCGCATCGGCGTTAGCTGTAGCGCTTTTACCAAACGCTACAACAATCCCTACCTTATCCCCACGGAGGACCGCCCTTCACACTCACACTCTCACTCTACCGCGACAACCGTCGTCGCCGTCTGTCGTCATCGCCGCCGCCGCCGCTGCTCGTCGCCGAGGTACTCCTCCTTCCGTCCTCCTCCATCCTCCTCGCACATCCTACCCTCTCTCAAGGCCGCCCTCCTCCTCCTCCGCCTCCTCCTCCATCCAAGGCCGCCCTCCTCCTCCTCCTCCCGCAGCCCGCCTCCCACCGCCTCGACCTCGCCGCCCCTAGCTACCTCTCCGTCGCCCCACCCCCGCCACTAGTTAGTACTAGATTTAGTAGTAGATGTTAATTTAGGGTTAGCTAGTACTAGATGTTAATTTAGTAGTAGTAGATGTTAATTTAGCTTAGTTAGTACTAGATTTTTAGTAGTAGTAGTGGTAGTTGAACTACTTTAGTTGTAGTTGAACTAGTTTAGTAAGTAAATTAATAAACTAGTTGAATTAATGTAACTAATCTATTTTTAGTAAGATAATTAATATAACTAGTTGAACTACTTTATTTTTAGAAAGAACTAGTTTTTTCTATTTATAGTAAGTTTATATTTAGTAAGAACTAGTTGAATTAATAAAACTAGTTGAACATGTTTTGTTGCTAGTGATAACTTATATGGTTTCAGTGACCTCCGTCGTCCCGCCACCGACCCCTCCGACAACCCCGCCGTCATCCCAGCCACCGACGCATTCTCCGACATCGAGGTGAGACCAGCCAAATATCCTTGTATATTTTGTGTTGTTGCTCAAATAGGATATGTGGTTGCCCAAGTGGCCGCTCATGTTCAGTTTACATCTCCGAGTGGCCTATGTTTTGTCGGAGTGTTGATTAATTTCCGTTCCGCAAATTTCAGGCGCCGATATGTCCTTTCTTAGCAAAGGTCATGCCGGATTTTGTCGTGAATTCGACATGACTTGTGCTAGAATATGTACAAGTTTAATCTTTGAATTATGATTGTAGGAAATGTCGTACTCGGACGACGACGGTCTCCCGGGAGTGTAGCTGGTGCCACGACGATCGAGGTATGTGCGACAGTGTTCGTTCGGCTTGACGACGATCGCCGCTTCAGCATTAAGCTCGAGGAGACCTGCGATGTTCATACGGACGCATAGCGATTTACAATAGTTTTTTCTCCATTAAGCATGACTTCAACTATTTCAACGCCTAATTTTCATATTTTACAATTCGACTAGCTTATCCCATGCCATGCAAGATGCTATGTCTTGGAGAGGATGGGTTTTGAAGACCATGAAAATTTTGAAACAAAGAAAATACACCTAAGGACCCATCATGATATGGATTTTGAAGTAAATATGTACGATGCTCAGAGCGTAACCCATTTTGGTTGCCAAAATTGGGAAGCACTTTGCAAAATGTATGGTTTTGATGAGGGTATGATTATCACCATGGATCTTGGTGATCCCGACAATGAGGAAGACAATATGGACATTTGGGTCCTTGTTGATCGCTGCCGATTGTACCGCTATGTGAGTTTATCAAACATAGTTATTAACTAATTTATATTCTTTATTTCAAAATAGTTGATAGCTTATTTCCATTGACAGCTTATTTTGATTCTTCAAAGACTGTGCGGAAGATGGTAGATAAAACCCACTACAATCAAGGCACCCAATTAACATATAAGGAGAAAAATCATCGATCGCATTTTGTACTCTTCTTGAGAATTACAATGCCTATTATCGAACTCCTCCAAATTATGGTGAATACGTGCCACTAGTGCATGTGTTTAACAACGATAACTTCTCTGGAGATACACTGGTAAGATTTTTTACTATTACGACATTCGTGCATTTTTTGCATACTTCTAAAACTAGTACATCATTGCTAACTACAAAGTTATTATTATGTTTTTCAATGAAACTCCCGATGGATTGTGTGCCTCATCCGATGTGTCTGCATGGTCGCCTCGATTCTGAACATACCGCCTGTAAATCTAGGAGCTCACTGTGCATATCGGATTTCTAAAACCGTGAACACATGATCATTAGAGAATGGAAGAAATGTATGGACATTCACAAGGAGGTTCTTGGAAGTAACATTCAGCTTAAAGGCAAGAATGGGAGACAGGCTAATCTCCATTCTCCATAATGGAGAGTCGGGGGCTATCTTGTTTTTGTTATTTTACCTTAGAAAATGTAGTAGGTCTTAATCGAATGTAATAGGTCCTATGAGGTACAATATGTTTATTATGTGGTAATGTGTTAGAGTTGATAATGATGATCTTGAGGAGGTGTTATGTGATGTCAATGATGAAAACGATGATATTGAGGAGGTGTTATATGACAATGATGTATTATGATGCTAAGTTGTTAATGATATGATGATGATGATGATATTATTATATCATTGGGTGAAAGAATCATGATTAGTTTCAAGTGGATGGACATCCACTTGAAACTAGTCCACGGTTCTTTCACCCCATGATGTAATAACTCATTATGATGTAAAACAATCTCTAAATTCCTGTTGTATGAAAACTTGTGTAAAGGTGTATGAATACAACATGAAATAGACAAGAAATAAAATACTAAATAGTAGTAGTAGCGGGTTAGAGAAGCGCTACTACTAATTAATAGTAGCGATGTTCTAAAGAACCGCTGCTAGTAAGTCAATTTAGCGAGAAGCGCGCGTCAAGCGCGCTATTGCTAAGCATTAGTATGAAGCGCCTTATCAAGAGCGCTTGTGCCCGCGCTACTGATAGGCCCAAAACCCGCGCTGCTGCTAGGCTTTTCCCTAGTAGTGTTATGAGGTCCCAAGTAATTCTAATGCATGATATAGGCTCTAGGAACTTGTAGGAGTAGTTGCTATCAATCTTGTTTAGTTTTATTCACTTTTGTTTTGAAGTTACTAAAATTTCAGAAATTTTTCAGAAAAAGAATTATGTCCAGGAGAATGTACCAAGGTGGTTCCTCGGTAAAGAAAGGACTCAAGATTGCTATACGTGAGCAAGATGTTGAATTACCGAGGGACGCAGATGTACGAGCTTGTGAGTGGCAATCCGACGATTTTATGGTCGAATCAGGCTTTAAGGAGGAATTTGACGCGTATGTGTGTAATGCTGATCTGGAGGACTTCTTACAAGATAAGTGTCCTCAGTACTATCAATTGACTGAGTCATTTGTGCGAAGGTTTAAATATAACTCTACACGTAATTCTCCAAGTGTCATATTTGATATCTATGTTACATCTTATACCATGAACTTAGAGGATTTTACAACTGCTTGCAATTTCCACAGTGGGGCAATATTAATGATCCCCACAAATCTGAATTTAGAGACTGCTACGTCTTGAGCTTGCGTTGGTTTTCCTTGAAGAGGAAAGGGTGATGCAGCAATAGTAGCGTAAGTATTTCCCTCAGTTTTTGAGAACCAAGGTATCAATCCAGTAGGAGGCTCCTCAAAAGTCCCACGCACCTACACAAACAAACAAAGAACTCGCAACCAACGCAATAAAGGGGTTGTCAATCCCTTCACGGCCACTCATGTAAAGTGAGATCTAATAGAGATAGTATCATAAGATAAATATATTTTTGGTATTTTATAATATAGATGCAAAAAGTAAAGATGCAAATAAAAGTAGATTGGAAGCAAATATGATAAGAGATAGACCCAGGGGCCATAGGTTTCACTAGTGGCTTCTCTCAAGATAGCATAAGTATTACGGTGGGTGAACAGATTACTGTCGAGCAATTGATAGAAAAGCGAATAATTATGAGATTATCTAGGCATGATCATGTATATAGGCATCACGTCCGTGACAAGTAGACCAACTCCTGCCTGCATCTACTACTACTACTCCACACATCGACTGACTCCTGCCTGCATCTAGAGTATTAAGTCCATAAAGAACAGAGTAACGCACTAAGCAAGATGACATGATGTAGAGGGATAAACTCATGCAATATGATATAAACCCCATCTTTTTATCCTCGATGGCAACAATTCAATACGTGCCTTGCAACCCTTTCTGTCACTGGGTAAGGACACCGCAAGATTGAACCCAAAGCTAAGCACTTCTCCCATGGCAAGAAAGATCAATTTAGTAGGCCAAACCAAACTGATAATTCGAAGAGACTTGCAAAGATAACTCAATCATACATAAAAGAATTCAGAGGAGATTCAGATATTTCTCATAGATAAACTTGATCATAAACCCACAATTCATCGGATCTCGACAAACACACCGCAAAAAGAGTTTACATTGAATAGATCTCCATAAGAGAGGGGGAGAACATTGTATTGAGATCCAAAAAGAGAGAAGAAGCCATCTAGCTAATAACTATGGACCCGAAGGTCTGTGGTAAACTACTCACAACTCATCGGAGGGGCCATGGTGTTGATGTAGAAGCCCTCCGTGGTCGATCCCCCCTCCGACGGAGCGCCGGCGAAGGCTCCAAGATGATATCTCGCGGATACAGAAGGTTACGGCGGTGGAAATTGTGTTTCATTGGCTCCCTGGATGTTTTCGAGGTATGTAGGTATATATAGGAGGAAGAAGTACGTCGGTGGTCGCCCGTGGGGCCCACGAGACAGGGGGGCGCACCCTATAGGGGGCGCCCTACCCCCTCGTGGATGCCTCGGCTGCTTCTTGACTTGCACTCCAAGTCCTCTGGATCACGTTCGTTTCAAAAATCATTCTCCCGAAGGTTTCATTCCGTTTGGACTCCATTTGATATTCCTTTTCTTCGAAATACTGAAATAGGCAAAAAAAACAGCAATACGGGCTGGGCCTCCGGTTAGTAGGTTAGTCCCAAAAATGATATAAATGTGTAAAATAAAGCTCATAAATATCCAAAAGGGGTAATATAATAGCATGAAACAATAAAAAATTATAGATACGTTGGAGACGTATCAGAGACTTTCTTGCTAGTATTACTGTGGGAGAATCTAGGGATATTGCAGAAGCTACCATAGGGAGCATCCATTTTCCTGCTATACATTATTTTGCTCTCTTCATTGGTAGATGCATTAACGGTAAAGATGAAGCATGTCATATGTGTGTCCCTGATATTTGTGTCCTCAAGAGTGTTGTGTTAGGTTATAAAGATTATAACTTGGGGGCAATAGTTGCACGTAGGTTGCATAATAATGGTAGAGCTGGAGATTTATTTGGAGGAATTTATGCAACCCGGTGGCTAATTATCTTTGTATAGCCCCACGAGAGGGGGACATGATGTTACCTCCTGTTTATTTAGGTTATGACGCTATGGTCCAACATCATTTTCTTAAGAGGAATGAACAATTCCTCCAGTATCGACTAATCTATGACAGACGCAACGTTGTCCATGTTACTCTTCCTGCTCCTCTCCTTTTTGATTACCAGGCAAAAGGAAGATATGTTGTTACCAGGGAGGAAGCATCTGAACACGAGGGGAGAGCGGAGGCTTCCCGCCAGCATGTCGTAGCTCAGGAGACATTTGCCGCTGCATCTCAGTACGACCCCAGTTACAACTATGGATATCAGCCAGGCTACCCTTCGCATTAGACCAACTTAGACCAAAAGCCTAAGCTTGGGGGAGTACGTATTTCTCACCGACTTTACATTCATGTTCACACACTATTCTAGTCGTCGGTGCTCATACTCTTTCATTGTATTATCCATGCTAGTTTAATTTCCTTTTTCTAGCTTTCTTCTTGTGTGTTTGATAAACCTTAAGAAAAACAAAAAAATTAGTTAGTTTAATTTCCATGCTTGTAGTAGAAATTAAAATGAAAAACCCAAAAAGATTTCTCATTCTTCTTTTACTTGTTGGGAGCTTTCCCATGTAAATAGTTTTCTTTTCTTTCCTTTCCTTTGGGGGTCGAGAGTAGAAGGCCATATTGAAAATGTTTAGTGGCTCTCATATGCATGATTGTTTATTTAACTTAGAGCTCATATTACTTTGTCTTCTCTTTTGAGTTGAATGCTTGCAGATTCCAGCTTAGTCCAATGCATATGCACTATTATTCTACACATCGTTTGGTCGTGCAAGTGAAAGGCAATAATGACGATATATGATGGAATGATTGAGATGAGAGAAGCTGGTATGAACTCAACCTCTCTTGTTTTTGTAAATATGATGAGTTCATCGTTCCTGATTCAGCTTACTATGAAGTAAACATATTTGCAATGACATTTAGAGATTATAGTTGCTTGTGCCATGCTTGATTAGCTATGAGTTATAATGGTCTACCTTGCGTGCCAACATGCTATTAGAATGATTATGATGTGGTATGATGGGATGGTATCCTCCTTTGAATGAATTGTTTTGCGGTCTCAGAAAGGGCTAGTGAGATACCATTTTGTTATATCATGTTATGATTGTTTTGAGAAAGTGTTTTCATCCGAGTTTTATTATTATGGCTCGCTAGCTGATTATGTTATTGATATGAGTAATTGTGACACCGAGGTGTTATTGTGAGTATGGTTAGTTCATAATATTTGCTGAAACCTGAATGTTATGATTGTTTTGAGAAAGTGTTTTCATCCGAGTTTTATTATTATGGCTGCCATGATGTTTTCAGCAAAACTGCCATGATGTTGTTTTATGTGTAGAAAACAAAAGTTCTCGGAATGTCCTGAAAATCCACGGAGGAACTTTTTGAAAAATATAAAAAATACTGGCGAAAGAATCAAGACCAGGGGGCCTACACCCTGTCCACGAGGGTGGGGGCGCGCCCACCCCCCCGGGCGCGCCCCCTGTCTCGTGGGCCCCCTGAGGCTCCGCCGACCTCAACTCCAACTCCATATATTCCGTCTCGCGGAGAAAAAAATCAGAGAGAAAGTTTCATCGCGTTTTACGATACGGAGCCACCGCCAAGCCCTAATCTCTCTCGGGAGGGCTGATCTGGAGTCCGCTCGGGGCTCCGGAGAGGGGGATTCGTCGCCGTCGTCATCATCAACCATCCTCCATCACCAATTTCATGATGCTCACCGCCGTGCGTGAGTAATTCCATTGTAGGCTTGCTGGACGGTGATGGGTTGGATGAGATTTACCATGTAATCAAGTTAGTTTTGTTAGGGTTTGATCCCTAGTATCCATTATGTTCTGAGATTGATGTTGCTATGACTTTGCTATGCTTAATGCTTGTCACTAGGGCCCGAGTGCCATGATTTCAGATCTGAACCTATTATGCTTTCATGAATATATGTGTGTTCTTGATCCTATCTTGCATGTCTATAGTCACCTATTATGTGTTATGATCCGACAACCCCGAAGTGACAATAATCGAGATACTTCTCGGTGATGACCGTAGTTTGAGGAGTTCATGTATTCATTATGTGCTAATGCTTTGTTCCAGTTCTCTATTAAAAGGAGGCCTTAATATCCCTTAGTTTCTGCTAGGACCCCGCTGCCACGGGAGGGTAGGACAAAAGATGTCATGCAAGTTCTTTTCCATAAGCACGTATGACTATATTCGGAATACATGCCTACATTACATTGATGAACTAGAGCTAGTTCTGTGTTACCCTATGTTATAGCTATTACATGAGGAATCGCATCCGACATAATTATCTATCACTGATCCAATGCCTACGAGCTTTTCACATCTTGTGTTTCGCTTATTTACTTTTCCGTTGCTATTGTTACAATCATTACAAAACCCAAAAACATTATACTACTTTGCTACTAAATACTTTGCTGCAGATACTAAGTTATCTAGGTGTGGTTGAATTGACAACTCAACTGCTAATACTCAATAATATTCTTTGGCTCCCCTTGTGACGAATCAATAAATTTCGGTTGAATACTTTACCCTTGAAAGCTGTTGCGATACCCTACACTTGTGGGTTATCAAGAAGCTACTAGTGAAACCTATGGCCTTGGGGTCTAGCTTTCATCATATAAGTTTCCCATCTACTTTTATTTGCATCTTTACTTTTCCAATCTATATCATAAAAATACCAAAAATATTTATCTTATATTATTATCTCTATCAGATCTCACTTTCGCAAGTTACCGTGAAGGGATTGACAACCCCTTTAGTTGGTTGCGAGGTTCTTGTTTGTTTTTGTAGGTGTGTGGGACTTTTGAGGAGCCTCTTACTGG
The DNA here is from genome assembly GCA_021437245.1 of Aegilops speltoides. Classification (NCBI taxonomy): domain Eukaryota; kingdom Viridiplantae; phylum Streptophyta; class Magnoliopsida; order Poales; family Poaceae; genus Aegilops; species Aegilops speltoides. Next base: position 40,550,542 of record CM038146.1, read on the forward strand.
ATTGATACCTTGGTTCTCAAAAACTCAGGGAAATACTTACGCTACTTTGCTGCATCATCCTTTCCTCTTCAAGGGAAAACCAACGCAGTGCTCAAGAGGTAGCAGAGGCCACTACCTCCTCGCCTGGATCGATTGCGCCGCACCGTCGCAAGATGGTGTGGATGCCGCTGGAGGTGGCCATATAGAGAGGGTCAGCGCATCCCCCACGAGCCACCGGAGGCTCTCCATGAGCAGAACAGTGCCGTTGCAAACATCCAGCACCGGAAGAGGGGAAGTGTCGGTGTCAAAACCGGCGGATCTCGGGTAGGGGGTCCCGAACTGTGCGTCTAGGAGGATGGTAACAGGAGACAAGGGACACGATGTTTTACCCAGGTTCGGGCCCTCTTGATGGAGGTAAAACCCTACGTCCTGCTTGATTAATATTGATGATATGGGTAGTACAAGAGTGGATCTACCACGAGATCAAGGAGGCTAAACCCTAAAGCTAGACTATGGTATGATTGTTGTAATGTATGTTGTGTCCTACGGACTATAGCCCTCCGGTTTATATAGACATTGGAGAAGGCTAGGGTTACACAGAGTCGGTTACAATGGTAGGAGATCTACATATCCGTATCGCCAAGCTTGCCCTCCACGCCAAGGAAAGTCCCATCCGAACACGGGACGGAGTCTTCAATCTTGTATCTTTGTAGTCTTGGAGTCCGCGGACGATGATAGTCCGCTGTCCGGACACCCCTAGTCCAGACTCCTCAAGAGTCCCTGAACCAGGCTTCAATGACGATAAGTCCGCGCGCATAATGTTCGGCATTGCAAGGCGGGTTCCTCCCTTGAATAATCCAGAGAAGATCATGAACACCAGGATAGTGTCCGCTCGCAAAATAAATTCCACATTCCACCGTAGAGAGAATAAAATGTACACCAGTCCAATCTGGCGACGTGTTATGCGGCATGACATCACACCGCTACCAAGCCTTTATTTGAATCGTTTTTATTATCCCACCTCAGCACGTTTAGCTAAGCGGTTTCTTGGCACGCCCCGTCAAGCGTAGATCGTGTTCCCCTTATTCCGGGATTCTCATCAACATGGATGTGGGTAACCCAACCGCGCCCGTCGCCATGTCTCCTCTATCGAAGGTGAATCACGAACGGTCACTGAGATGGCTCTTGGTATTTCCCCCTTTATAAGAGGACCAAGGCTCGTTTCTTTTCTTCAATCTTCCATCGAATCTTCTCCTTGCTCCAAGTTCCAACACCTAGAGCCCCAGATTCGAGCGCTTCGGATCTTCAACCATGTCTGGCTCCGACCTCCAGGGTCGGCGGATGCCCTCCTCCGTTACGGAGGAGGACGTGCTAAAGCTGCGTGAGGCCAAGTACCTGTCCTACGAGATTTCGCACAGGTTGCCCGCCCAAGGGCAGGCCGTGCCCACTCCCGAGCCTGGTGAGTACGTCGTCTTCATATCCCACCTCCGTCGGGTTTTAGGCTTCCCGACGGACCCCTTTGTGAGAGGGCTCATGTTCTACTATGGGCTGGATTTTCACGACTTGGCTCCGGAGTCCATCCTCCATATCTCCGCGTTCATTATCGTCTGCGAAGCCTTCCTCCGCGTCACCCCCCACTTCGGCCTGTGGCTGAAGACCTTCAATGTGGAGCCGAGGATGATCGGGGGGCGTCAAGCGGAGTGCGGCGGGGCGGCCATAAGCAGAAGGGCCGATGCCCCGTGGCCCGAGGGTTCCTTCCAGGAGGAGCTCGGACTGTGGCAGCAGGAGTGGTTCTATATCACCGCTCCGAAGGGCAGCAAGCAAAAGCTGCCGCCTTCATTCCGCCCGGGACCTCCACGTCGACTGATGTCGTGGGTCAACCAAGGGCTCAATTGGGGGCCGTCCGAAGACGTGCCCTCATTGCAGGGCCGGATTTGAGACCTCCAGGCGAGGGAGATCAACCTGGTCGTGGTGATGCAGGTTATGCTAATCAGGCGTCTTCTGCCCTGCAAACGCCGTCCACTCCGGTTATGGGAGTTCAATCCGGAGGGACCTCGAATTCTCCAACACTTCATGGGTGCGACACCCGTGGAGATGTACAAGTTGTTCTTCGGACCGCAGGTAGCGTGTCCGGAATTGACCGAGGACGCAGGCTTAAGCTGCAATCGCTCGGATACTCAGGTAAGTAGCTCAGAGTCCGGACGTTCTGTTTATTTGCTTTTCTAGAGTTCGCCTCGACCCATTACTCTTCATCAGAGTGGGTAGCGCGATCGGCCGATAAGGTGTCCGCCCTCCTCAGAGACCGACTGGAGCCCGTGGCTGGTCGAGAATGTTGGAGGTCGCGCCAGAGAAGGGAGCGATGGGGAAAATAGAAGAGCTATCATTTCGCCCAAAGGCGTCTCAAGAGGGGGATCAAAACCCTCCTTCCGGGGAGAGAGGACCGCCCCAAGATCCGAGGCCAAAACCCTAAACGGGGAAGAAATTCATTTGGGGGTCCTGCGTCCGGGAGAACCAGACGTACAATCGTCTCTAAAGGATCAGCCCTCCAGCGAGCCGTGAGTAGGAAAAGGGGAGTTCATTAATAAGAAAATACCTCCATTTGTGCTTCTGTGGATAACCGAAACTTTACTTTACAGTTCGGATTTGCGGACTTCTCAGATGAGTTCGTCTTCGGGGGATCTTCGTCCGGAGATGATGGAGAGCGAGATGCCTCCGTCTGCTGCGTCGCCGGACAGGGCAGGCAAGCCTGAAGTATCATCACGGAGGGTATCCTAGAGCCCGGTGGAGCCGGAGAGTTCGGCGTCGACTAGTGTCCGGCCGAGGGAGCTGAAGAGTCTGCTTGAGAGGGCGACCGTCTCAGAAGATCACCGTGCTTTGATGAATATGGTGATTGGAAGGATTTCGTCCGCCGAAATCGGATTGCATAATGCCGTCAGGAGTTTGCTGGCGGGATTTGAGGTACGTAAGAACGACGCACCTTTTTGACAGTTTTGCACATAGAAGTGCGCCCTGTATAGATAGTAGCCCCTGAGACTCGGCAAGTTGTCGAAAGCGACAGCGAGCCGAGGATCAAAATCACAGGTATTGAATGTTGTCCTTTCTATGTAGGTGGCGGATAGTCCAGGGGCTAGCCGGACTAGTGGAGTTGTCGAGTTAATGCGGCAACTTGATGTGGCGGATGCGGACATCGCGCTTATCAACCGGCGACTTGACGAGTCGCAAGGTAAATGAATTCTCCGCAGTCTCTTATTTGAGGGAGCCAAAGCTCGCCTCTGATAATATATATGCTGTGATATAGACGGTGCTGCTGCTGTGGAGAGCCTTCGGGCCGAGCTTGCCCAAGCTAAGGAGCAAGCCCGAAGGAGCGATGCGGCTGCCTCGAGGGCGGCCGAGGAGTTGAAAGCCGAAATGCTGCACACTGCCTAAGCAGGGAAAAGATGGCCGAAGTGGCCGTGATATTAAAAGATGTTGCCGACCGCAACGAGGCTCTTTGAAAAGGAGCGCTTATCGGAGCGGGAAACCCTGGGGAAGGCCACCGCCAAGGCCAAGGATGCCCGTACTGCAATGCGGGCTATGAAGGAGGGGCTGCGCCAGGCCGGAGATATTGTGGCTGGCAAGCCGTTTCTGCTGCGTCGCCGGTTTACGGATCAAAAATATGCCCAACTTGGCCAGCTGTGGGGTCCGGAGGATCCATATATGGACTTAGCGGCAAGTGCGGCCGATGCCGTTGAGCACTTCCGGAGCCAGAAGGATCACAAGACGGAAGAGCTATTTTGGTCTCAATTCCATAGTCCGGATCGTTCACTTCCATTGACCGATCGGTTGGCCGAATGGGCTGAGCTAAATAGACTGTCCGGACTTGCCATGACTGATATCGTGGCTCATGTCTGGCCAGAGAGGCCCAAGGCGACGAGCTATTTCGGTTTATTGCAGCAATTTCTTGGAGCGGTGCCGCATATCAAGGAGATGAAGCGGTCGGCCTGCATAGAAGGCGCGCGGATGGCCCTTGCCCGTGTGAAGACACATTGGACAGAGATGGATGCCACCGCTATTGCCGCCCAGGATTCGGACGAAAGCCGGTTACCCGCCAAGCACTATTTTGGGGAAGTTATGCATGGCACTCGTGTAATAGAGTCGCAGTGCTCAAAAAATGTTACGTTCAAATGAACGTTTTTATCTTGTAAGACAATGATTATAATGTAACCATTTTTTAGACTTGTGCGTTCCAAGTATTAAAATATCTCCTATGCGGCCGTTTATGTATACATTTGTATAACCTGAAAGATTGCGCTTCTTGACAGCCCCATGCACAAGGTGCGGGGGTGTTCGCAAAAATAGCGCGTTTTCACACTTAATCCGACGTCTCGGTCCTGTTGAGGATGTGGTGGCGTAGCAAACGAGGCAATCCGGACTATGATGCTTTATCACTTTCACTTAGCCAGTAGAGTTCGAGGGTGGGGCTACGATATAGCCCCTTGGGGCACCGTGCTTCTCCGAATTCGGGGCGCGTGTGTGCCTGACCGGGAAACGGTCCTTCGTCCAAAGCGGAATTCTAAACATTCGGTAGTCGATCGAGTGGTTGAACAGTCTCTCATTTGTATCATGACGATCACTTTTGGCTTTCTCTCGAGGTGCTCACCTAGCCGAACTGGGGCACAATCGCAGAGTTCTCCCGGTGCGCGTTAGCCGATGATACTGAACGAAGGCAGCAAAACACAGGAGCCGAGCAAACCCAACATTTGACCAAAGACATGATTCGAGCTGATGCATATAAGGCCTAATCTCGAGACGCCGAACACTCCCTAAGGTGTTCGGTCTTTGTAATAATGGGCGAGAACAATGTCCCGAGCCCCTAGTGTCCGTGCACGGCATGGTCTTCGACGCGCCGATGCCAAAACGTCAGGCTCCGCTTTGGTTATAATGAGAAACCAAGGGATTATAACAACAAGAGACAAGAAAAGGTTTACGCAGGTCTTAATCAAAAGAATCTCGCGACGGGTCCCTACCGCACGCCTCGCACTGTGTCTCCGTTGTGCCGTTATCACGGGACGGTGTGCACGTTGTTCATCTGTAAAAAGAAAGGAACTTAGTTTAAAAGGAATTTGTGCAAAATATATACGAAGAAAGAAATATAAACAAGTAAAGCGGAGTCTGTGTGAGCTCGTTGTTGCTTGTGCGCGCATCCCTTGTGAAGGGATGTGCGGCTAGGGAGCCCCTAGCTTACTTATGCCGGACTCGTCTGACCGTGTCCGGGGTCTTTAAATGACCCTCGCACTGAAATGATGCCACGTGGACCGGGCATCTTGAGTGTAAGAGACGCGTAATGTGGTATGGCGTTGAAGCGGACAAAGGCCTCTCGTCCCAAGAGTGCTTGATAGCCACTTCTAAATGGGACGATATGAAAGATTAGTTTTTCGCGTCGAATATTGTTCGGTGATCCGAACACAACTTCTAGTAATAGGGAGCCTGTGCACTTGGCGTAAGGACCTGGCGTCACTCCTTTAAAAGAAGTGCGGCTGCATCGAATTTTAGTAAGGTCTATCCCCAACTTGCGGATTGTGTTTGGATACAGTAGGTTTAAGTCGCTGCCTCCGTCCATCAGGACTTGTGTGAATTGTAGTCCGTCGATTATAGGATCTAGTATCAGGGCAGTCCATCCTGCATGTTGAACGCTTCTGGAATAATCCAGGTGGTCGAAAGTGATTGGTTTTGATGTCCAATCTCTATGTTTCGCTGGATTGGACCGTGCGAGACCCATTTTAACGGGTGCTGCACTGTTTTTCCGTATTATCACATGAAGTGAATTTACTGCTTTGACCTCTTGTGGGAAATTCTTTTGTTTTCCGGTACTCTGCTGGTGGGGTTTGTCATCTTTGCTTGACGTGTCGAGCCCCTTGTGTTCGGCGTTTAGTCGGCCGGACTGTTTGAAAACCCAACAATCTCGATGGGTGTGGTTTGCAGGCCTTCCGGGGGTACTGTGGATTTGACATATCCAACCCAAAATCTTGTTTAAGTTGGATAGCTCATCGCTGTCATCCTTAAGAGGTGGTGTTTTGTTGTTTGGCCGCGAGCTTTTGAATCCGGCATTGACTGTCGTGCTCTTTGGGCTTTTCTCTTTATTCCGGCGCTGCTCTTTTCTGCGCCGTGATTTTCCGTTTCCATCTCTGATCTCGGATGTACTTGGGTCACTGGTGCTGCATCTTGCTAGCCAGCTATCCTTGTTGGAAATATGCCCTAGAGGCAATAATAAAAGTATTATTATATTTCCATGTTCATGATAATTGTCTTTTATTCATGCTATAACTGTATTATCCGGAAATCGTAATACACGTGTGAATACATAGACCACAATATGTCCCTAGTGAGCCTCTAGTTGACTAGCTCGTTGTGATCAACAGATAGTCATGGTTTCCTGGCTATGGACATTGGATGTCGTTGATAACGGGATCACATCATTAGGAGAATGATGTGATGGACAAGACCCAATCCTAAGCATAGCACAAAGATCGTGTAGTTCGTTTGCTAGAGCTTTTCCAATGTCAAGTATCTCTTCCTTAGACCATGAGATCGTGTAACTCCCGAATACCGTAGGAGTGCTTTGGGTGTATCAAACGTCACAACGTAACTGGGTGACTATAAAGGTGCATTACAGGTATCTCCGAAAGTGTCTTTTCGGTTGACACGGATCGAGACTGGGATTTGTCACTCCGTGTAAACGGAGAGGTATCTCTGGGCCCACTCGGTAGGACATCATCATAATGTGCACAATGTGACCAAGGGGTTGATCACGGATGATGTGTTGCGGAACGAGTAAAGAGACTTGCGGTAACAAGATTGAACAAGGTATCGGTATACCGACGATCGAATCTCGGGCAAGTAAAATACCGCTAGACAAAGGGAATTGTATACGGATCGATTGAGTCCTTGACATCGTGGTTCATCCGATGAGATCATCGTGGAACATGTGGGAGCCAACATGGGTATCCAGATCCCGCTGTTGGTTATTGACCGAGAACGCCTCGGTCATGTTCGCATGTCTCCGAACCCGTAGGGTCTACACACTTAAGGTTCGATGACGCTAGGGTTATAAAGGAAGCTTGTATGTGGTTACCGAATGTTGTTCGAGTCCGGATGAGATCCCGGACGTCACGAGGAGTTCCGGAATGGTCCGGAGGTAAAGATTTATATATGGGAAGTCCTGTTTTGGTCACCGGAAAAGTTTCGGGGTTTATCGGTAACGTACCGGGACCACCGGGAGGGTCCCGTGGGTCCACCAAGTGGGGCCACCTGCCCCAGAAGGCTGCGTGGGCCAAGTGTGGGAGGGGACCAGCCCCTAGGTGGGCTGGGGCGCCCCCCACCAAGGCCCAAGGCGTGGGAAGTGGGGAAGGGGGGCAAACCCTAGGGCAGATGGGCCCTAAGGCCCACCCTGGGTGCGCCTCCCCTCTCCCCCTCTGGCCGCCACCCAGCATTGGATCTCGAGGCTGGCCGCACCCCTTGGGGTGGGAACCTAAAGGGGCGTAGCCCCTCTCCCCCTATAAATAGTGAGGCATAGGGCTGCCCAGACGACACACAGAATACACGTGATTCGATCTCTGCCTTTGGTTGCAGCCCTCTCCTCTCTCCCAAGTACTCCTCCTCTCCCGTGGTGCTTAGCGAAGCCCTGCTGGATTGCCACAATCATCCACCACCACCACGCCGTTGTGCTGCTGCTGGAGGGAGTCTTCCTCAACCTCTCCCTCTCTCCTTGCTGGATCAAGGCGGGGGAGACGTCACCGGGCTGTACGTGTGTTGAACGCGGAGGTGCTGTCCGTTCGGCACTTGATCATCGGTGATTTGAATCACGACGAGTACGACTCCATCAACCCCGTTCACTTGAACGCTTCCGCTTAGCGATCTACAAGGGTATGTAGATGCACTCTCCTTCTACTCGTTGCTGGTCTCTCCATAGATAGATCTTGGTGACACGAGGAAAATTTTGAATTTCGCCACGCTCCCCAACAAATGGCATCATGAGCTAGGTCTATTGCGTAGATTCTTTGCACGAGTAGAACACAAAGTAGTTGTGGGCGTTGATTTTGTTCAATATGCTTACCGTTACTAGTCCAATCTTGTTTCGACGGTATTGTGGGATGAAGCGGCCCGGACCGACCTTACACGTACTCTTACGTGAGACAGGTTCCACCAATTGACATGCACTTCGTGCATAAGGTGGCTAGCGGGTGCCAGTCTCTCCCACTTTAGTCGGGACGGATTCGATGAAAAGGGTCCTTATGAAGGGTAAATAGCAATTGGCATATCACGTTGTGGTTTTGCGAGGTAAGAAACGTTTTGCTAGAAACCCATAGCAACCACGTAAAACATGCAACAACAATTAGAGGACGCCTAACTTGTTTTTGCAGGTATGCTATGTGATGTGATATGGCCAAAAGAATGTGATGAATGATATGTGATGTATGAGATTGATCATGTTCTTGTAATAGGAATCACGACTTGCATGTCGATGAGTATGACAACCGGCAGGAGCCATAGGAGTTGTCTTAATTTATTGTATGACCTGCGTGTCATTGAACAACGCCATGTAATTACTTTACTTTATTGCTAACCGGTAGCCATAGTAGTAGAAGTAATAAGTTGGCGAGACGACTTCATGGAGACACAATGATGGAGATCATGATGATGGAGATCATGGTGTCATGCCGGTGATGATGATGATCATGGAGCCCCGAAGATGGAGATCAAAAGGAGCAAAATGATATTGGCCATATCATGTCACTATTTGATTGCATGTGATGTTTATCATGTTTATGCATCTTGTTTACTTAGGACGACGGTAGTAAATAAGATGATCCCTTACAAAATTTCAAGAAGTGTTCTCCCCTGACTGTGCACCGTTGCTACAGTTCGTCGCTTCTAAGCACCACGTGATGATCGGTGTGATGGATTCTTACGCTCACATACAACGGGTGTAAGACAGTTTTACACAGCGAAAACACTTGGGGTTAACTTGACGAGCCTAGCATGTGCGGACATGGCCTCGAACACGGAGACCGAAAGGTCGAGCATGAGTCGATAGTAGATCGATCAACATGAAGATGTTCACCGATGATGACTAGTCCGTCTCACGTGATGATCGGACATGGCCTAGTTGACTTGGATCATGTAATCACTTAGATGACCGGAGGATGTCTATCTGAGTGGGAGTTCATAAGATGAACTTAATTATCCTGAACATAGTCAAAAGATCTTTGCAAATTATGTCATAAGCTCGCGCTTTAGTTCCACTGTTTAGATATGTTCCTAGAGAAAATATAGTTGAAAGTTGTGAGAGCGATTATGCGGACAAGAGAAAGCTTATGTCCTTAATGCACCGCCGGTGTCTTTGAACCCCAAACGTCGTTTGTGGATGTTGCGAACATAGGACATACACGTTTTGATAACTACGTGATAGTTCAGTTAAACGGTTTAGAGTTGAGGCACCAAAGACGTTTTCGAAACGTCGCGAAACATATGAGATGTTTCGAGGGCTGAAATTGAGATTTCAGGCTCGTGCCCACGTCAAGAGGTATGAGACCTCCGACGATTTTTCTTAGCCTGCAAACTAAGGGAGAAAAGCTCAATCGTTGAGCTTGTACACAGATTGTCTGAGTGCAACAATCACTTGAATCGAGTGGGAGTCGATCTTCCAGATGAGATAGTGATGTTTCTCCAAAGTCATTACCACCAAGCTGATAGAGCTTCGTGATGAACTATAACATATCAGGGATAGATATGATGATCCTTGAGGTATTCGTGATGTTTGACACAGCGAAAGTAGAAATCAAGAAGGAGCATCAATTGTTGATGGTTGGTGAAACCACTAGTTTTAAAGAAGGGCAAGGGCAAGAAGGGATACTTCATGAAACGGCAAATCAGCTGCTGCTCCAGTGAAGAAACCCAAGGTTGAACCCAAACCCGAAACTAAGTGCTTCTGTAATAAGGGGAACAACCACTGGAGCGGAATTACCCTAGATACTTGGTAGATGAGAAGGCTGGAAAGGTCGATAGAAGTATATTGGATATACATTATGTTAATGTGTACTTTACTAGTACTCCTAGTAGCACCAGGGTATTAGATACCGGTTCGGTTGCTAAGTGTTAGTAACTCGAAATAAAAGCTACGGAATAAACGGAGACTAGCTAAAGGTGAGCTGACGATATGTGTTGGAAGTGTTTCCAAGGTTGATGTGATCAAGCATCGCACGCTCCCTCTACCATCGAGATTTGGTGTTTGCGTTGAGCATAGACATGATTGGATTATGTCTATCGCAATACGGTTATTCATTTAAGGAGAATAATGGTTACTCTGTTTATTTAAATAATACCTTCAATGGTCTTGCACCTGAAATGAATGGTTTATTGAATCTCGATCGTAGTGATACACTTTTTCATGCCAAAAGATATAAGATAATAATGATAGGACCACTTACTTGTGGCACTGCCATGTAAGTCATATTGGTGTAAAACGCATGAAGAAGCTCCATGTTGATGGATCTTTGGACTCACTCGTTTTGGAAAAGTTTGAGACATGCGAACCATGTCTATTAGTGTATACGCATGAAGAAACTCCATGCAGATGGATCGTTTGGACTCACTTGATTTTGAATCACTTGAGATATGCAAATCATACCACATGGGCAAGATGACTAAAAAGCCTCGTTTTCAGTAAAATGGAACAAGATAGCAACTTGTTGGAAGTAACACATTTTGATGTGTGCAGTCCAATGAGTCTTTGAGGCATGCTGATGAATATCGTTGTGTTCTTACTTCACAGATGATTCGAGTAGATGTAGAGTATATTTACTTGATGAAGCACAAGTCTGAATTATTGAATGGTTCAAGTAATTTCAGAGTGAAGTTGAAGATCATCGTGACAAGAGGATGAAATGTCTATGATATGATCATAGAGATGAGTATCTGAGTTCTGAGCTTTGGCACGCAATTAAGACATTGTGGAAATTATTTCACAATTAATACCGCCTGGAACACCATAGTTTGATGGTGTGTCCGAACATCATAGTTGCACCCTATTGGATATGGTGCGTACCATGATGTCTCTTATCGAATTACCACTATCGTTTATGGGTTAGGCATTAGAGACAACCACATTCACTTTAAATAGGGCACCACGTAATTCCGTCGAGATGACACCATATGAACTATGGTTTAGAGAAACCTAAGTTGTCATTTCTTAAAGGTTTGGGGCAGCGATGCTTATGTGAAAAAGTTTCAGGTTGATAAGCTCGAACCCAAAGCGGATAAAATACATCTTCATAGGACACCCAAAAACAGTTGGGTATACCTCCTAATTCAGATCCGAAAGCAATAGGGATTGTATCTTGAATCGGGTCCTTTCTCGAGGAAAAGTTTGTCTCGAAAAGTTGAGTGGGAGGATGGTGGAGACTTGATATGGTTATTGAACCATCACTACAACTAGTGTGTAGCAGGGCACAGGAAGTTGTTCCTGTGGCACCTACACCAATTGAAGTAGAAGCTTATGATAGTGATCATGAAACTTCGGATCAAGTCACTACCGTACCTCGTAGGGTGACAAGGATGCGATCGCTTGAGTGGTACAAGAATCTTGTCTTGAAGGTCATGTTGCTAGACAACAATGAACCTACGAGCTATGGAGAAGCGATGGTGGGCCCAAATTCCGACAAATGGTTAGAAGCCATGAAATCCGAGATAGGATCCATGTATCAGAACAAAGCATGGACTTTGGTGGACTTGCCCGATGATCGGCAAGCCATTGAGACAAATGGATCTTTAAGAAGAAGACGGACGTGGACGGTGATGTCACCGTCTATGAAGCTCGACTTGTGGCGAAGAGTTTTTCACGAGTTCAAGGAGTTGACTACGATGAGATTTTCTCATCCGTAGCGATGCTTAAGTCCGTCGGATTCATGTTAGCATTAGCTGCATTTATGAAATCTGGCAGATGGATGACAAAACGAGTTTCCTTACCAGTCTTCGTATGGAAAGGTTGTATGTGATACAAATCAGAAAGTTTTTGTCGATCCTAAGGATGCTAAAAGGTATGCTAGCTCCAGCGATCCTTCCATGGACTGGAGTAAGCATCTCGGAGTTGGAATGTGCGCTTTGATAAGATGATCAAAGATTTTGGGTTTATACAAAGTTTATGAGAAACTTGTATTTCCAAAGAAGTGAGTGGGAGCACTATAAAATTTCTGATGAGTATATGTTGTCGACATATTGTTGATCAGAAATGATGTAGAATTTCTGGAAAGCATATAGGGTTATTTGAAAAGTGTTTTTCAATGGAAAACCTGGATTAGGCTACTTGAACAATAAGCATCAAGATCTATAAGATAGATCAAAATGCTTAATAGTACTTTCAAAATGAGCACATACCTTGACATGATCTTGAAGGTGTTCAAGATGGATCAGTCAAAGAAGGAGTTCTTGCCTGAGTTCTAAGGTATGAAGTTAAGACTTAAAGCTCGACCACGGCAGAAAAGAGAGAAAGGACAAAGGTCGTCCCCTATGTTTCAGACGTAGGCTCTATAGTATGCTATCTTTGTGTACCGTGACCGAAGTGTGCCTTGCCATGAGTCAGTCAAGGGGTACAAGAATGATCCAGGAATGGATCATTGGACAGCGGTCAAAATTGTCCTTGGAGTAAATAAGGACATGTTTCTCGATTATGGAGGTGATAAAGAGTTCGGCGTAAAGGGTTACGTCGATGCAAGCTTTAACACCTATCCGAGTGACTCTGAGTAGCAAACCGGATACGTATAGTGGAGCAACCATTTGGAATAGCTCCAAGTGGAGCGTGGAAGCAGCGCTTACAATATGACCTAGATATTTGCAAAGTACATACGGATCTGAAAGGTTTAGACCCGTTGACTAAAACCTCTCTCACAAGCAAAACTTGATCAAACCCCAGAACTCATTTGATGATGTTGGTCACATGACGATGTGACCTGTCAATGTTAAATCACATGGCGATGTGAACTAGATTATTGACTCTAGTGCAAGTGGGAGACTGTTGGAAATATGCCCTAGAGGCAATAATAAAAGTATTATTATATTTCCATGTTCATGATAATTGTCTTTTATTCATGCTATAACTGTATTATCCGGAAATCGTAATACACGTGTGAATACATAGACCACAATATGTCCCTAGTGAGCCTCTAGTTGACTAGCTCGTTGTGATCAACAGATAGTCATGGTTTCTCGCTATGGACATTGGATGTCGTTGATAACGGGATCACATCATTAGGAGAATGATGTGATGGACAAGACCCAATCCTAAGCATAGCACAAAGATCGTGTAGTTCGTTTGCTAGAGCTTTTCCAATGTCAAGTATCTCTTCCTTAGACCATGAGATCGTGTAACTCCCGGATACCGTAGGAGTGCTTTGGGTGTATCAAACATCACAACGTAACTGGGTGACTATAAAGGTGCATTACAGGTATCTCCGAAAGTGTCTTTTGGGTTGACACGGATCGAGACTGGGATTTGTCACTCCGTGTAAACGGAGAGGTATCTCTGGGCCCACTCGGTAGGACATCATCATAATGTGCACAATGTGACCAAGGGGTTGATCACGGGATGATGTGTTGCGGAACGAGTAAAGAGACTTGCCGGTAACGAGATTGAACAAGGTATCGGTATACCGACGATCGAATCTCGGGCAAGTAAAATACCGCTAGACAAAGGGAATTGTATACGGGATCGATTGAGTCCTTGACATCGTGGTTCATCCGATGAGATCATCGTGGAACATGTGGGAGCCAACATGGGTATCCAGATCCGCTGTTGGTTATTGACCGAGAACGTCTCGGTCATGTCTCGCATGTCTCCGAACCCGTAGGGTCTACACACTTAAGGTTCGATGACGCTAGGGTTATAAAGGAAGCTTGTATGTGGTTACCGAATGTTGTTCGGAGTCCCGGATGAGATCCCGGACGTCACGAGGAGTTCCGGAATGGTCCGGAGGTAAAGATTTATATATGGGAAGTCCTGTTTTGGTCACCGGAAAAGTTTCGGGGTTTATCGGTAACGTACCGGGACCACCGGGAGGGTCCCGGGGGTCCACCAAGTGGGGCCACCTGCCCCAGAAGGCTGCGTGGGCCAAGTGTGGGAGGGGACCAGCCCCTAGGTGGGCTGGGCGCCCCACCAAGGCCCAAGGCGTGGGAAGTGGGGAAGGGGGCAAACCCTAGGGCAGATGGGCCCTAAGGCCCACCCTGGGTGCGCCTCCCCCTCTCTCCCCTCCTGGCCGCCACCCCAGATTGGATCTGGAGGCTGGCCGCACCCCTTGGGGTTGGGAAACCCTAAAGGGGGGCGTAGCCCCCTCTCCCCCTATAAATAGTGAGGCATAGGGCTGCCCAGACGACACACAGAATACACGTGATTCGATCTCTGCCTTTGGTTGCAGCCCTCTCCTCTCTCCCAAGTACTCCTCCTCTCCCGTGGTGCTTAGCGAAGCCCTGCTGGATTGCCACAATCATCCACCACCACCACGCCGTTGTGCTGCTGCTGGAGGGAGTCTTCCTCAACCTCTCCTCTCTCCTTGCTGGATCAAGGCGGGAGACGCCACCGGCTGTACGTGTGTTGAGCGCGGAGGTGCTGTCCGTTCGGCACTTGATCATCGGTGATTTGAATCACGACGAGTACGACTCCATCAACCCCGTTCACTTGAACGCTTCCGCTTAGCGATCTACAAGGGTATGTAGATGCACTCTCCTTCTACTCGTTGCTGGTCTCTCCATAGATAGATCTTGGTGACACGTAGGAAAATTTTTGAATTTCTGCTACGTTCCCCAACAATCCTCTCCCGCACAGAAGCGGGTCATGAGGCTTGTTAGCGCGGACATTGTCCTCGGCTTCTCTTGGCCGAGGTTTCTGGCAAGCCATTCGTCTCGGACGTTGTGTTTAAAAGCTGCTAAGGCTTCGGCGTCCGGACAGTCGACTATTTGGTTCTTTTTGGTGAGGAACCTGTTCCAGAATTTGCGCGCTGACTCTCCGGGCTGTTGAGTTATATGACTTAGATCATCTGCATCTGGAGGGCGGACATAAGTCCCTTGAAAATTTTCTCTAAACGCGTCCTCGAGCTCTTCCCAATTTCCAACAGTGTTTTCTGGGAGGCTTTTAAGCCAATGACGGGCTGGCCCTTTGAGCTTGAGGGGTAGGTATTTTATGGTGTGGAGATCGTCTCCTCTAGCCATGTGTCTGTGTAGTATATAATCTTCTATCCAGACTCCAGGGTCTGTTGTTCCGTCATAGGCCTCTATGTTCATAGGTTTAAATCCTGCTGGGAATTCATGATCCAGCACCTCATTGGTGAAACATAGTGGGTGTGCGGCGCCCCTGTATTTGGGTGCATCGCTGTCTTCGGACACTTGTCGTGTTGCATTGTTTCCTGGGGCCCTCTTCTTTGGCCCGTAAATGGACCTGGCTGGGCCATCTGTCTTTCCAGGGTCGTTAGTCGGCTTATGTGCGGCGCCGCTTTCAGATTTTGGCCTATCATCTGGCCGTCTATCCAACCAGGCGGCCTCTTTGTTTTTTGACTGTGGGGGCTCTATGGCCTCCTCATCAAGTCTCGCGATAGCTTGCGCTTTGGGTAGCTCTTTGATTGATGGCCATTGCCGTATTTGTCTGCGGTTTTGAGCACTTTGCTCCACCTCATTCTGAGTGTGTCTTCCGCTGTTTTGAGCTTCCGTTTTCCTTCTTCAAGCTTCTTGCGGTGGCAACGAGTCTTTTCCGAAGGTTTTTATTCTCCGGCGGTGTGTCCGGCGTGAGGTCGCCTGGACTGTTGTTTTCGCCGGGCCTGGATTGATTATCCGACTCGTCTTGTTCGGACGGTTGCTTGTCTGCGTGTTCATCGTCCGCTGGTTTGCCCTGCTGTATTGCTGGGTCGTTAGGAGCGCTGTTGTTGTCGAGGCGGGACTTAGTGCGGCGTCTGCGTCGCCGTTTTGGTTGTTTGTCGGCGGGATTATCTTCTGCCGCGCCCCGTTGGTCCTCGTTATCGCTTCCTTTTGGGATGTCCACCATGTATACGTCGTATGACGAGGTGGTCTTCCCTTGCCTTGTAGGCACTGTTTTCTGTTCATCTCCGACATCGTCGTCCATACCGTCGATGTCTTCGGAGTCATAGTTTAGCATGTCGGTAAGATTGTCAACAGTGGCTACAAAGTGGGTGGTGGGTGGGCTCTGAATTTCTTCGTCATCCGTATCCCAACCATCCTGGCCATAATCCGGCCAGGACTCTCCGGATAGCGAGAGATGCTTTAGCGAATTTAGGATGTCGCCAAAGGGTGAATGTTGGAAGATGTCCGCGACGGTGAATTCCATAACCGGCGCCCAATCAGATTCGATTGGTGGGGGTGCGGGAGGTCCGGAGTCCGGCAACGAGTCTGGCACCTCGGAGTCACGAGTTTCGCGAGGGACAAGGTTAGTGTTCGGCTCCATCGCCATGGAAGTTGAAGCCCTCGAGGTGGCGTCCAACCACCGGTCCTCGATCTGGGCGATCGGCTTCGAGCTAAGAGCCGGAGCGGACTCGTGTGCGGCCACCAAGGCACTGTTCGGCAGCAGAGCTAGATCATGCCCATCGTAACAGTGCGGCGCGCTTGGCTGTGGCTCGAGCCCGTCGAAGATCAAGTCTCCGCGGACGTCGGCCGTGAAGTTTAGGCTTCCGAATCTGACCTGACAGCCAGGGGCGTAGCTTTCGATCTGCTCCAGATGGCCAAGTGAGTTAGCCCGCAGTGCGAAGCCGCCGAATACGAGGATCTGTCCGAGGAGAAAAGTCTCACCCTGGACAACGTCATTGGTTGAAGATGCCATCGAGCCTATCGGTGACGACACAGAGGAACTCTCAATGAAAGCACCAATGTCGGTGTCAAAACCGGCGGATCTCGGGTAGGGGGTCCCGAACTGTGCGTCTAGGCGGATGGTAATAGGAGACAAGGGACATGATGTTTTACCAGGTTGGGCCCTCTTGATGGAGGTAAAACCCTACGTCCCGCTTGATTAATATTGATGATATGGGTAGTACAAGAGTGGATCTACCACGAGATCAAGGAGGCTAAACCCTAAAGCTAGCCTATGGTATGATTGTTGTAATGTATGTTGTGTCCTCACGGACTACAGCCCTCCGGTTTATATAGACACCGGAGAAGGCTAGGGAGTTACAGTCGGTTACAATGGTAGGAGATCTACATATCCAGACGCCAAGCTTGCCCTCCACGCCAAGGAAAGTCCCATCCGGACACGGGACGGAGTCTTCAATCTTGTATCTTCGTAGTCTTGGAGTCCGGCGGACGATGATAGTCCGGCTGTCCGGACACCCCTAGTCCAGGACTCCCTCAGGAAGTATCACGCCAGGACGGAGAGGGCCACACCGCCGCTGCCACCAACCACCCCAAGCACCCACCAACCACAAGGCTCCCAAGACGGCGCCTTCAAGAAGGGAGCGGTGCTAGGAGCGCAGCCGCCGCCCAACAGAGTTAGGGCCTTCACTCGGGAGGCCTAGGGAAAGGGGGAATGGGGAGGAACAGCCCATACCGACGCCTCCAAGGAGGGAAACGATGCTCGCGGGCGTCGCCGTCGACACGGCCGGCCAAGGCCGGCCAGGGGCCTGGACTGCCCCCATGCCACCAGCCGCACCCTCCTGACCAGGGACCGATGACCAAGGGAGCACAGCCCAGCCAGAAGGACCCGCACACCAAACAGGAAGGCGGAAGGCGCCAGATCTCGCACCGCCAGCCGCTGGAGCAGCCACCAGCCGCCTGCCTCCACCACCAAGATCACGTCACCCACGCGACCAGGGACCCCAGATCCACCGTCTGCACCGTCGGGTCGCCGCAGATCCGGCGATGCCTCACCAGGGGAGCCACCGCTCCAGATCCATGGCTCCCACGCGAGGGCAGGACCGCCGAAGGCCCCGCCGCCACCATCCTTGGCAGTGTCTCGGGCTTGCCCGGCGGCTGCCTCAGCCAGCGGCGAGGGAGGGGGGTTGGTGAAGGGGTCGCCCAGCGGCGCCGACGGTTGTCGCCCCCCAAGTCGCCCAAGTGGGGCGACGCGGGGGTGGGATGGGTCATTTGTGATCGTTGGCGTTCCTATATCTCTAACCAGTAACTGCGGGTCATGTGGACAGCCAGCAACACTTTTTCCTTTTTGATTTTTAACCAGCAACTGCGGGTCATGTGGACAGCCACCAGCACTTTTTCCTTTTTAATTTTCAGCGCTTTATTTCTACAAAAAACATAAGTGTGCGCTAGCAAGTGCGCGCATTGGAGCAGACTTCTTACCGATGCGCTAGCAGCAGTGTAGAGAAACATTTTGCGCTCATGGCTCTTGTATTAATTCAATTTTGATTTTAAATTTTGCTCAATTTTTTTTTCGGTATTTCATGGTTACCGTGGTAACCGAGTTTATCGCCGCCCCTCGGGAAAAATGTTTCATCCGGAATCCAAAACCTTGGTCTATTCCACCAAAAAACATTGTTCTGTTTTTTTTTCGTTTCCGCATAAAAAAATTTCCACTTCCACTTCTGTTTTGCAAATTTTTATTTTCGTTTTCATATGTCCTCTTCATTTACATTTTTCCTCCGGAAAAGTGGAAAGTTTGCACTCCATTTTCATCCCTACTCACATAACCAAGCCAGCTCTGCCCCATACCCACCCACACACAAATTTTTTTTGGAAATAACAACCAAAAAAATAAGAAGGAAAAAACGCGAGAAAGAAGGCCCGCGCGCAGCGTATCCCACTAGTAACCTGACCTCTGAAAGTGGCAAGGTGCACAAGAAATGCTGCAGCCTTCAGGCTGGATTCAGCCAGCGATCCGTGCTTCCGAGCGTGCGCGTACGTACGTGATTCAACAGGAAAGAAGAATACTGCAATCCCGATCCTTTTGAATGGAAGTGTGTTTCTAGTGCCTGAAACATCTGGCCAGTCCATATCACTATATCAGTCGCGGAGATTAAAGCCCACAACGATGACCAAACCGGAATTTGCTTCGATGCCCGTCCATATCCGGCGATGGTACTCACCGCTTTTCTTCTCGACAGGTTTGTTATGTAGCCCTTGTAAAGACGGCACCTTCTTCAACGGGTGCTATGTATTCATCACCTTTGTGTACTTGTGCGCATAGAGAAGAGAAATACTACTACCAGTACACTGCTGTATCAGTAATGCTACACATACACGCAATTACGGTCTGGGATTGGTTACATGCTGACATGGCAAAGGGTGATTGGAAAGAAGGAGAGTGAGGTGGGCCACCCCGGTTGAAAATCAGGGGGGCAGAGAGATTTAAGGAAGGCTCTGTAACAACCCTGTAAACGGCATGTACGTCTAGGATTATTGCTGCTGTTTTCCACTATGTATGTTTCTCCATCTCAAAAATATACTATGTATGTTTCGGTGGCGGTGGTCAAACAGGTACTCCATCATTGGATCGATGGTGACCCTGGCCTGAGGGGATTACTTATTTGTGTGATTCTTGCGCGCTTTGCATCTTGATTCTTGCGCTACGCGCAGCAGTATAAATACGGGGGAACACCGCCCCCAACTAACGGCCCAACCGCCTCCCCAACCAATTCTTCTTCAAACTCCCGCCACCCCCAACGGCCGCTTCCATGGCCTCGTCCTCCTCCTCCTCCATGCCCTCCACCGCCGCCTCCTCCTCGCGGCCCCCCACCGACGCAGCGCTCGCGCCGGGCCTCGACTACGACACGGCCTTTCCGGTTCTGGGGAGTTTGCCACCGCGTCCTCCGAGGAGGAGCAAGGACCGTCGGCGAGGAGGGAAGACGCCCGGCTACACGTTCGACAGGGACACCGTCGGCATGTCGCTTGGTTCGCTCTACGGGCGCGCGGACGACACCGCAGCGGAGACGACTGCGGCCATGGCCGAGGCGGCGCCGGCGACGACCTCTTCCGCGCCTGCCACGTCGACCTCGGCGGGGACGATCTCCGCGCGTCCACCGACCTGCGCCGCCCCGGGGACCTTCGCCGCAGCGAAGGCTGTTCTCTCAGGTGCGATCAGTCCCCTCCCGGCCGAGTTCTCCTGTTGATTTCTTGTTCTTGCTTTCTTGCGAGACTAATCGGGGGAATTCGTTCAGGGCTTCCCGCCCTGTTGCCTGCTGTGCAGGTGTTCGGCGACTACCGCTTCGGGTACACGATGGGCGACCTCTTCCAGGACCTCGAGAAGCTCCAGCTCGAGCAGCCGGACCTCGGCCAGCATCTCCAGGCCGTCAACGAGCCGAGGCATCCGCCGCAGCTCCAGTTTCAGGTCCAGCCGCCGCTCCGGTCCCAGCGGCTTCAGGACCCCCGCAACTTCAACGCGCCTCCGCCCCAGTTCCAGGCGCCGCCGAGCTTCGGGCAGCAGTTCCAGGTCTCCGCTCGCCCGCTACACCAACGGGATGCAGTTCTCGGCGCCGCCCCAGTTCGCGTCGAGCCCTCCGGTGTTCATACGGGTTCAGTTCGAGCATCAGCAGGGGTCCTTCACGGGTTTCGTCGGGGTACAGGACAGGTACACTACGATTTTGCACAGGAATTTGTCATGAACTGCAACTGGTGGTATTCAGATTTTGGTGTGGATGCTATTAGCTGCATTGCAATGATCTCTTGGGGTATATTTTTGTGCTAATCTGCTTGTGCTTGATACAGTTTACTGAAACTGTTTTAGTCCCAGAAACAGTTTACTGAAACTCTTGTAGTCTGAAAAAACAGTTTACTGAAACTCTCTTAGTCTAAAATTGGTAGGTTTTGGGAATTGTCTGCATGCAACTGTTCTAATCTTGGAGTACATAAGTAAAAGAAGATCTGTTATTGGGCGAATAAATCATCATGGAACTTAAAACTCCAAATCTGTTGATTTGTCTCCTTTTGGCGTTAACATAGAAGATGGTGATATCCATTTGATTTAGCCCATTTTACTTGCGTCGAATAGCTCTGTGAACAAAATTCAGGTTCTAACAATTCTGCACATGAGCTGTAATCAGGTTTTGTACATGAGCTGTAATCTTTGATCTTGTTTTTTTTTATTCTACAAAATTCTTAGATTTAGATTGTTCATCTGCCTCCTGATATTCTTTGGCAACAATGTACTCTGGTCTTGCATCTATTATGCACAATGTACAGATGTTGGTGTAGATACTATTTTACTGCATGAAAATATGTAGAATTTTTCTTTAGTTCAGTGCTAATCCAATCGTGCTTAGAAGAAGGATATTATAGAAGAGTATAAGTATTTAGGATTTGGTAATTGCCTGAAACAGTTGCAGTCTTATAAAAGAGTAAAAGTAGTTTGATCTGCCATGTGGATTTGTTCTGTCCTTGATTCAGATAATTCAGTTCCATTCTGGAACATTTGCCTATAGATAGATAGGCAAATCAAGTTCAGTCATCTCATTTCACCTTTGCAGATAATATACTAATTTTCTAACCTCTGAATTAATTCCTCAAAAAAAAATCTTTGAATATAATTCAGGTAATATCTTACAATAGCGCATAAAACTTAGTTCCTTGCACATTATATTGTTTCAAGATTTTTCCTTCTTGATCTTGTTATTGATCATGTCTGCTGCCTAACTCGCTCATAATTTCTGCTAATTCAGCCCAGGATGTGAGCTGCAACACCCGGATGTCAACGCAGAGTAGATGAAGATCAGAGTGGGAGTTCTTCACAAGTTCAGGATACGATGACAGCAGAACTGGATGCCTGCTTTTGCCTATAAAACAGATAGATATAGGTTTAGAAAAATGCACTCAGCAGCTCTCGTGTTTCTTCTGCTAGCTAAACTCGCTCCGTTCCGTCGACAGAACAGGTGTTTTGGCCCCGCGTTCCTATGATTCAGGAGTCAGGACTGCTGAAATTGTTGACGCTGGATATAGTCACTCTTCTGACATTCATCTCTGTAATGTGATTCATTGACGAAACATTTCACCATAGGGATTTTTGCAATGAGTGGATGATCATGCAGTTTCTTTATATCATCATTTCGCATAACTGGAAAATGCAGTGGTTTTATGATAGAGCAGGGCGGCAAATCAATTTGAGTGTTCTGCTTTTCCTTGGAATCAGCTTGGATTTTGTGAGAAAACTTGATTGTTTGGCAAACCCTGCTTTTCCTTACGAAACTTGGATAGATTTGATTCTTTGGCCAAAACATCATAATGAGTAGCAAGTTTTTGCAATTCCTGCCAAGAACAGACACATCATAATGATGATGATTTGCACCAGCTACTGAGAATGTTTCATTATCATAGATAGCTTACTGCTGACAATCTATACATCTGCAGTCAGTCAGATATAGTTGCAGTTTCCAGTTCATCTACTATGCTGTCTGTCTACCTTGCCTTCTCTGTCTGTTGAAATCAATATGACTCCTCAATCAGGAATCGTATGTAAGATCATATGTCCTATGCTCACAAGTTTCCGTAAATGCAATAGCAGTTTAATGATAATCATAACTGCACGCATTATACGAGGCCAAGCAGTAGCAGGATATTGTGTACTCATAAATCATTCAGGTTCAGAGGCTAGATAAATTTAAGTAACCAAACTACAGATATGATGTATGGAACATCAGATGTTCCAGTGGTAGCTGCACCGTTGAAAAATCCTCAACTTTTCAGTGAGATGGACTGTACAGCTACATTACACGCCTGCAATCAAACATCAGGAGGGCACGCGCGCAGGCGACTTGGTGCTTTTGCACCAGCGAGCACCCAGAGACATAGAAGAATATTTCGGCGTGAGTAATACATAAATTGTGCAAGGCTATAGATTCCAGTGATAGACAAGTTCTCCGTTTCAAAAAGAAAAATTGATAGACAAGTTTAGCAACCATACAAGCAGTGCAAACGATTATAAGATTTGTTATGATAGACAAGTATAGTATCCTATCCATACTAGTAGTGAAAATGGAATAAGATTTGTTACAGCAATGCAATCTCATAGTGGTTAGCATTATAAAGTAGTAATGTTTAGACAACGTTTGAGTGAGGAGAAATTTACAGCCTCAAATAGTGGCAATGCAGCACTTTATATCCTTGTGCTATCGCATAATCTGCGCAGACAAGAGATAGGGAGCATGACGTGCACTTTATACTCCCTCCGTTCCAAAATAGATGACCCAACTTTGTACTAAAGTTAGTACAAAATTGGGTCATCTATTTTGGAACGGAGGGAGTATCAGCGAGCTAGTGCTATCATAAACTCTGCACAAACTGCATGCTAAATATTGCATCCTCGTACTTTTTTGTCATACGCCTCCCAAAAAAGGGAGCCGGGCTCCACTATTGGCATAACGAAACAAGGTTTTTACACACTGAAAAAGAAAAGAAAAGAAAAAACGCATCCCAAAAGACTCATGAACCTCACAGCGAAAGTGACGCAGGGTTGCAAGAGCAAACTCCAAGAAAAGTGGACAGCAATCCACACCAGGACACAGACACAGAAGAGAAGATAAGATTTGGGGGACAAGCTAGCCCCTGACTGATTTGTTCAGAATGAAAAACATACAGGACAGATAACCTGGATCGAAACACCACAATCAAGCAGTAACAAGACTTTTTGTTATTACTGCCGCCCAATACCCATCAGCTCATCTTGTTCATCTTCACTCTCATCTTCTTCAGTGATGCTCAGTAAGCCACCAGTCAAGGATGCACGAGCAGCTTCATGGGTCCTGAACTCCTGATAGCTGAATTCTGGATTGCCGCCTCCCCTTCCAGAAGATTTTGCTTTCACCATCCTTCTGTAAACCTGCCCAGTGACATAGAAAAACATGAAATAATAATTCAGCTCAGCAGGAGCCGACTATAATTTCTTCTCAAAATAAGCTCTGTTTCGAGTTTTCGAGATAACCCAACAAAAGGCAGCAATTGTAAATTAATCCCTAAGGGGATTTTATCAGCGGCCCAAGTAAAGTATTGTATGAAGCATCTAGGTCTATCATATGGACCCATAGTATTGCAACTAGAGCTCCACATGTACGATGCAGGCAAACAGGCAAAGAATAGATGTTGAATAGATTCGTTCCTCACAAAAGCTACAAATATAATCCCCAACCCGGGTTTTCTCATGTTGTCTTTTGTGGCAATCGCATTGTGCCAAATCAGCCATAGCCATATCTTAGTTTTTAGAGGGATTTTGGCTTTCCACATTGCATCCTCGTACTGATATATAGTCTGCAATTAAACACATGTACTATATGAGTTATGCAAATCAGACATGATAGTGTGCTACTTTATCAAGACTTGGAACCAAGCCATTGCTGTGCAACAAAAGAACAAAAACTGTGGACCAAAATTGCAGAAGGTGGAATTAATGGCAGATTATCACAACTATACAATAATCCAATGCTCTCAAGCAACCTCACATAATCTAAGGACCAAACGTTTGAAGAAACTTTACCGGAATCTTCAAGCACGGGCTTGCCTTGTTGTCTACCAAAGAAGAAGGCCACGCCATGATATAGGGATGAGATGGGCTTGTGTATGTACCATCAAAGAGCTTGGTTAGCTTTGCTGTTTCCAGGCAGAGGGATAGGAGGGACTCAGCTTGCCCAGAATACTTAGTGGACAGGTACACATAGCCATCGATAATCGCATCAACCTGCACCGTGGAATCATCCTCTGTGGCATCAACAAATAGACTCAGTGCAAAAGTATCTTCCAGCATCCACTTCTCAACACCGTGCTCATCAGCTCTCCAAACGCAAACAACAAGCACTCCTGTCTTTCCATCGTTATTATCTGCGCCAACCATACAGAGCTCCCCATCCTTGGTCTGACCAAGCATAAATTGCACGGTCTCTATCTCTTCAAAGGGCGGCAAATCCACTCTCGAGAATTGCAGTGTCGCAGTGTTGAGAATGAGTACATAGGCTTGACTCGTGTGTTTCCAGTAAACGAATCCTTTCACCTGCGTACCAGGGTAAAAAGTGATGACCTTTTGACCGTCTTCCTCGGGCTGCAGCGGCGGCGGGGTCTCCACCCACGGCAAAATCTGCCACTCGCCGCTGGTGGCCGGGGTGAAGACGGCGACGCGCGCCGGCACTTGCCACGACGTGTTCCGGTGTTGGACACAGACCATACGGAGCACTCCCTGGTCCTCTCCGGAGAAGAAATAGTACTCAGGAAAGCCGTGGAAGAGGATCTTGCCGGCGGGCGGCCGGGGGAAGAGATGCAGCGCCTGCGTGAGGGGGTTGTAGGCAGCGATCTGGTCGGTGGTGTAGTTGAGGAGGACGGCGTAGCCACCGTAGCAGGTCTCGAACTGCCACCCAAGGGAAGAACCGCCGTCTTCCGGGAGGCGGGTGAAAAAGAAATCGGCGCCGCGGACGGCGGCGGCGAGGTCCGGGTCGGAGCGGCCGCGGGAGGGGACGAAGGGGTGGCTGGCGATGCGGCTGGGGCAGATGAAGAAGCCGAGGATCTGGGGCGGGTGGAGCGCCAGGAAGCGGCGGCGGAAGGCGGGGGACGACCGGACGGCGCCGATGAAGGTGCGGCAGGCGAGGGCGGCGCGGACGAGGCTCGGGAGGGACGGAAGCAGGAGGAAGATCTCGCGGAGGAGATCGTCGCCGATACAAGTGATTGTGGTGGGTGCCGCCGCTAGCGGGCGTGGGCGCTTCGCCGGCGGCGCTAGCCCTAGTTCTGAGGCCATGGCTGTCGAGCTCGAGCTCGAGTGGAAATGGCGACGGGTGGGGAAAAGAATAGGGGGATTTGATCTTTTGTCCCTTGCGAACCTGAGCCCACATGCAGACACCAAAATACCACAAAATGGGGGGATTTGATCGTTTGCTCCTTCCACTTCTACCCAGCTCTGTCTTTTTTTAAAAAAAAAAACCTTCTACCCAGCTCAAAAATATTATTCTAAAAAAAGCTAAAAAAATACCACATATGAATTCATCATTCATGGTTGCTTTGAGATTCGTGTTTTTTTTTCGAGAACTTGTCTTGTTTCAAAGGGTTACATTGGGTTTTCTTCTCATTTCAAAGTGTATTTTAATGTTTCACTAGACAATGATGACCCGCTTTGCCGCACCTGTTCATTTTAGTGATAGAATTGTCTTAATTTACATGATCCGGTCTATATAGTCATAATGCATACATATGTCAATTTTGCATGAACTGGCACATATATATCAGATTTAAACATGTTTGCATATATATATATATATATATATATGTTTGTAAATATATTTAGCATGGTGCTCCCAAGACAATTTCAGATAACAGTAATTGATTGGGGTGGAATGTAGCTTCACATGTTAAAACAATTTTGCAAGGAACATCCAAGTCTTGTTTCCTCCTTTCTCATTGTGATATGTTGTGAGTACCCAAGTGGCAAAGAGCTGTATGACCACTGGCATTTGGTCATGCCACTTATCCCACAACTTGTTTAGTTCAATGATCTACTCTCAACAGAATTATCATCCAGAGTACACCCCATCCCCCTCATATGCTTGATCTAAAGTATCCTAGCCATGCATGATCATCGTATTGACAAGAAT
This sequence comes from Aegilops speltoides, assembly GCA_021437245.1. Lineage (NCBI taxonomy): Eukaryota > Viridiplantae > Streptophyta > Magnoliopsida > Poales > Poaceae > Aegilops > Aegilops speltoides. The sequence continues at coordinate 40,577,046 of CM038146.1, forward strand.
GAGAAGCATGCTAACTCATTTGGGCATGACACACATTCTTCATATCGATTGTTTCATCTAATACACACCAATTTTTCTTTGGGAGGGGGGGGGGTGCTAAGTGAAGAAACTATATATGCGACTTGCAGCTACCTTGAACAAATGAAACTAAACTTATGCTTAAATGAAGGAATGAGACAAAAAAAGTGAGAATTGAGAGGTGAACATGAGGGTATAAGATGATCTCCAAGTTTCAACTTTAGATGTCTATTGCATCAATTTTTCACAAGCCATGTATTTGTCAAACCATAATTAGAGTTACTGAATCCGTTATTTAGTTTATAATGTTAATATATTTAGTATGATACGCATGCATCATCTGCAACAATTGAACATTTGTGAGCAGATAAGTTTGAACTATGCATGACGGAAGAAAAATCTAAATGAACTCATTGTTAGGAAGTATTAGTATTGGTCTAGGAATTCTCATCAGGCTCTGTTTTCGGTTCTTGCACCTCATTGGGCCTTGCAATATAACTAAGTTGCATCATAACATGGTATTAGAGCCTAAGGTCTTAAGTTTGGACTTTTGGTTGCGTTAACTAGTGCATGAAGCTTAATGTGGTATCAGAGCCTAAGGTCTTGAGTTCGATTCCTAACTTTTGCAATTTATCCAAAATTTATGTTGGGCCCCTCTATGTCCATGTATAATGCTTTTGAGCCATAGTTCTAAGTCTATTTGTGTGTTGGCTTTCCGCGTCACACATGAGAGGGAGTGTTGAAGTGTATATGCGGATTGTTTAGCCCTTTTCATAAATTTAGACTTCTGATTGCGTTGGATAGTGCATGAAGCTTAACATGGTATCAAATCCCATGCCCTAGAGGGAGTCGGGGAATCGTCGGCCCGCATCCTGGAGGTTGCTGGAAGCAGAGGAAATCCATCCGAATAGATCAATGAGAAGTCACAAAGCGAGCACAAGGGACGTGCGGATCGTGATAGACCAAAAAAAAGCGATCGGGAGAAAGGACGAGTTGCGGCATCCGGGGGAGACCAAAACCTGGGTTCTAATATCATGTTAAGCTTCATGCATTAGCCAACGCAATCAAAAGTATGAACAATTAGAAAGGGCTAGGCAATCAACATATACACTTCAGCACTCACAACTGCAACCATCTCCCAAATACGGAAAAAATGTAGATTGACTGGTCATCTCCCTGACAGACCTACATAAAGTACACACCAACTCCACCATAACTCGGTGGTCTCAATCTATTCTAACCCTCCAGTCCTATTGTTTAATTAATTAGGAAAGACCAATTTAGCTCCATTCTTTGCATTCCAAGAAGATAAGTCCCTGTTGAGATTTGTACCTAGTGTAAACCTCATAACCTAACACATATAGAAAACAAAAGCAAACAAAATTAGGGGAATCTTAACTCTTAAGCAATCACAAATAAAGCAAGATGAGAGAGAGAGAGAGAGTTGTGGTTGCGAGATCTGGGAGGGTTTTGATGGAGTTGAGAAGCGGGGAAAGAATGCCTACCTTCAACTCAATCTCTTTCATACTAGATTACTGCAGTCACCTCCCATATTGATGATCTACTCTCCACCGTCAACAGTAACACCGTCGCGTGACCTCCCATGTTACAGCAAGTGCACGCGGAAGCCTAAGCATCATCATTGGCGAGGGGCTAGGGAAGGAGGCTTCGATCATGGCGACCGCTAGGGGAAAGGAATGTCGTCAATGGGGAAAACAAGAAGGGGGTCGGAGGTCATGACGCTGGGTTGGGTGTCTTGTAAATACCTGTGTTATTTAGAATAAACATGGTGTTGTAATTGGAAAACTAAAAGAAAAATTAGCACACAATGGAGTAGTAAGTATCAGCCTAATTAAATAAAATCAATAATTGGCAGTTATTGTTTAGTACTAAGCAGAGTAGTCAAGTTAGTTACTTAGCCTAGTCATAGTGGAGAGTAAGTTACACTAAACATACACATGTCCCTAGGCTATATTACTACCTTCATAGTGGGTAGTAACATAAGTATGATGTCATGCAAAGCTGCATTTATTAGGTTATAGACTCATATTGTATTGGAATATGTGATGTTACGGTAAGTAGCTAAGTTACTCAAATTTACATCTCTTCTCATTAACTCATTGTCACATAAGCAAATTTGCTCAGTTGGACTCTATGTTATTGTTGAAGTTACTCCCACTATGGTTAGTCTTTGTGTGGAAGTAAGGATGGCAATTTTACCCATGGGTACGGGTACCCATGGACACCGTACCCGCATGGGTAGGGTATGGGCACAATTTTATACCCACGAGTAGTACCCATACACTGCCCGTTAAGTCATGGGTAGGGCACGGGTATAGCCTTATACCCATGAATATACCCATACCCTACCATTTATACTGACATGTTACATACTTGTCAGATGTTATTTGGTGAAGTGTGTCGTGAGCATTCTAATATTTGTTGAAGTTGTCAATTTGAATTGAAATAGTCATCTTTTACTCATCTATCTGTTATTGAGTTGAGATAAATGTATTTTTGTCAAATCTACTATGGATGAATGTAAAATTGTGAATATATAACTTGTGTATTGTCTGAACTATCCCTTGGGTACCCAATGGGTATTGGTACCCGGCGGGTATGGGTATGGGTAAAGTTTCATACCCATGGGTACGGGTATAGGTACAATTTTGTACCCATTGACTACATGGGTATGAGTATGGTATTACTCTACCCGTCCCATACCCTACCCATTGCCATACTTATGTGGAAGGATGTGCATTACAAGAACGTGCATGTAGAGCCTTCAGGTAGGTGGCCAGGTGTGCTATAGTACAAGATATTTTGTAGTTCAAGCTTGCACTGATATGTAGCATTGAATTACATGTTGGCTCAGCTATGCACGTGTACGGTTTTAGATGGCAAAGTACAGGCACCAATAAAATCTAGGGACACTATGGCTGTAGATATTTCTGAGTTACACCTGTCCAGCTCCAATAGAGGAGCAGGACCATGCTATAGTAACCATCACCACATACGAGGACGCGACTCCCCTGACGTGCCGTGGTGTAACGCCCCGGATGCAACTTTCCATATTCGTAACTCCAACTCTTGCCTTTTCCGGAGATGCGATATGATATTTCCTTCGTGGTTGGGTTTTTGTCTTTGTTTTGCATTTTGTTCATGTCATGCATCTCATCTCATAGCATCATGCGCATTGCATCTGCATGTTTTCATAAAGCTTGCACCCGTTCTTAGTTGCCGCGTCCCCCCTTGCTTTCGTTAACCGTTCCGAGACCAATCGGGTTTTTGCTTCCCTCTTGACCGTGCCCACCTAACCTCTTGCTAGCTCGCAGCCCCTCGCGCGCGCGTCCGAAACTCCCCCGAACCTGACCCGAGTTGTCGTCACCGTTGGGTCCGGATCATCCCCAAACATCTAAAAAACATCTCCGTTCTCTTATTTGGTCTCCCTAGCCTATTTACCCGGGACCGTGTGATTAAGATTGGAGGGACCAAATGCCCCTATCCAAAAATCCACTTGCTATATATAAGACCATCACCTACTAAATCATCCCAACCCTAATTTCTAGGAGGTTTGTCCCATCCATCCTCGCGCTGCCTCCAGTCATCCCTTCCAAATTCTCCTCGGGACCCCTCCCGATCCAAACCACCAGCCACAGCCACCACCTTCTCCTCGATTCAAATCATCTCCGACCACCTTCCTCATTTTCCGCCGTTCCCCGACCACAACCAGCCACACCCAAATCCGATCCATCCACTTGTCCGAGGAGACAGCAGCCGCATCGCTGGCGCACGAGGCCTCATGCCTCCCTGACGCCCTCGCCCCCGCGCCGGCAAGTGGTCTCGTCGGAGTGCCCCGCCGGAGTAACAGCAACACCAGGACCAGCCTCGTCCCGCTCTCTTCCTTCCCTAGCTCTCTTTCTTCCTCCTTTCTCTCTCGCTCACATCTCTCTCTCCTTGAACAGGACCGTGTCATCGCCATGGCCTACAGCTCCTCAACGCCCAGCTCGCCTCCACCCTGTTCCCGGACGGACCCGTCCGTTTCGTACCCCTCCGGCCTCCCCTTCTGCCGTGGAGACCCCCCCCCCCGTCGGGCTCTGCTTCGCCACGCCGCCGCACGCAGGCCCCTCTACTCTCCCGCGCCTCTGCCTCGACCTCCTCTCGCCAAGTTCCTTTGCTGGAGCCGCGAAAGTCCGCCGCTGCATCCTCTTCTTCCCCTACGCTATTGTTCGAGAGGAGCAGAGCGCAGCGCTTCAGCTGCGTTGACCGCGACCGCCTGAGCCGGCCTGCTGGTGCTGTTGACCCCGGCGCCAAGGCCCAGCAGCCCTGCAAGGCGTCGTCCCCTGAACCTGTCGGTTTTCCTCCTCTGCAACGACCCGGAGAGCTCGTCTCGCTCATCCCCATCGACCCCGCGGCCCTGGCCTCAACTCGCCGCCGGATCCGTTTCCTCTCGGCGTCCACGACGAGCTCCGCCCGGTCTCCTCGCGCCACGCCGCCCGCTGCCTCTTTGTCGTGCGGTTCCCCTGCTTCTGCGTGTGAGGAGGACGACCAGCGCCAAGTCCCGCAGCGCCCGTTGACTACGTCGTTGCCTCCAGACGCGTCCCTGCAGGCCTCCCTCACCACCAAAATGGGCCTTGGCCCAGGGTGAGTAGACACCGCCCCCTCTCCTGTGCACTTTGGCCCAGCCAGTTTCGGCCCGTGTAGTTTTTTTTCCTTACTGCGAATTTATCCGTTTGTCCAGTGATTTAACAGTTTGCAGAAACCCCCTTGCACTTCATGCATATAATAACTCATGATCTATGCATCATATGTAAAAACTTCATATATGTAAAATGATTAGTTTTTCTTTTAGTTTCATAATATGCTGCTTTCATCCATGTTTGATATGTTTAAAATGTTGTTTGTGTTTATTTGCTTAAATGCCATGCTAAAATGATTTATTTCATAACTAAATAACCGTAGCTCCAATTTTAATAAACTTTAGATGTAAATGGGGTAGGAAAATGCCTAGTTTAACATGGTGGAATTTATTTTCCTATTTAACAACAATATAATATGTTTGAGGGCAGAAAAGTACCAAATTTGTAATATGCATATGAGGATTTTCCGGAATTTGTTGTTTGTTGTTCCGGCCTCATTTAAACTTGCATAGATAGTTAGTTTACTTATGCTTCACCCCTTGCCATGTTTAATAACATTTAATATTGTTGGGTACATAAACGAGAGTGAACTAAATAACTCGATGTGGTGTTTCGACGATATGCAACTCGTTGCATATTGAGCTCCACTTAACTTGTAGTATTGTTTGTTGCACTTTGCTATGCCATGCCTCATTAAACCGGACATGCATCATACTTGTTTGTGCATCATGCCATGTTTATGCTTGTGCATTTACCATGTTGTTTGTTTCTTTCCGGTGTTGCTTCTTAGTTCCGGTAATGTTGCGATTGTGAGGATTCGTTTGACTAGTCCCGTTCGTCTTCTTCATGGACTCGTTCTTCTTCCTAGCGGGATTTCAGGCAAGATGACCGTCACCTTGGATCTCTCTACTATCATTGCTATGCTAGTTGCTTCATTCTATCGCTATGCTGCGCTACCTATCATTTGCTCTTCAAGCCTCCCAAATTGCCATGTCAGCCTCTAACCTTTTCAACCTTCCTAGCAAACCGTTGTTTGGCTATGTTACCGCTTTTGCTCAGCCCCTCTTATAGCGTTGTTAGTTGTAGGTGAAGTTGGAGATTGCTCCATGGTGGACAGGATTATGTTGGGATATCACAATATCTCTTATTTAATTAATGCATCTATATACTTGGTAAAGGGTGGAAGGCTCGGCCTTATGCCTGATGTTTTGTTCCACTCTTGCCGCCCTAGTTTCCGTCATACCGGTATTATGTTCCCGGATTTTGCGTTCCTTACGCGGTTGGCTGATTTATGGGACCTCCTTGACAGTTCGCCTTGAATAAAACTCCTCCAGCAAGGCCCAACCTTGGTTTTACCATTTGCCTCACCACCACCTATTACCTTTCCCTTGGGTTGGCCAACCCAAGGGTCATCTTTATTTTAGCCCCCCCCCCTGTTGGGGAACGTTGCAGAAAATTAAAAATTTTCCTACGGTTTCACCAAGATCCATCTATGAGTTCATCTAAGCAACGAGTCAAGGGAGTGAGTTTGCATCTACATACCACTTGTAGATTGGGTGCGGAAGCGTTCAAGGGAAGGGTGATGATGGAGTCGTACTCGCCGTGATTCGGATCACCGATGACCAAGTGCCGAACGGACAGCACCTCCGCGTTCAACACACGTACGGGACGGACGACATCTCCTCCATGTTGATCCAGCAAGGAGGAAGGAGAGGTTGAGGAAGATTGCTCCAACGGCAGCACGACGGCGTGGTGGTATTGGTGCAGCAGTACTCCGACAGGGCTTCGCAAGCACGTAACGGAGGAGGAGAGGTGTTGGGGAGGGGAGAGGCAGCGCCTTGGGATGTGTGTACAGCAGCCCTCCCCTCACCCCTCTATTTATAGGGGAAGGGGCAAGGGGGGCCGATCCCTCTAGATGGGATCTAGAGGGGGGGCGGCGGCCAGGGAGGGGGGACTTGCCCCCCAAGCAAGGGGGGCGCCCCCCTTAGGGTTTCCCCCCCAACCCTAGGCGCATGAGCCCAAGGTGGGGGGAGCGCCCAGCCCTCCAGGAGCTGGCTCCCTACCCCTTGCGGCCCATGTGGCTCTCCGGGAGGGGTGGCCCCTCCCGGTGGACCCCCGAAACCTGTCCGGTGGCCCCAGTACAATACCGATATGCCCCCGAAACTTTCCGGTGTCCGCATGACAACTTCCCATATATAAAACTTCACCTCCGGACCATTCTGGAACTCCTCGTGACGTCCGGGATCTCATCCGGGACTCCGAACAACATTCGGTAATCACATACAAGTCTTCCTAATAACCCTAGCGTCACCGAACCTTAAGTGTGTAGACCCTACGGGTTCGGGAGACATGCAGACATGACCGAGACGACTCTCCGGTCAATAACCAACAGCGGGATCTAGATACCCATGTTGGCTCCCACATGTTCCACGATGATTTCATCGGTTGAACCACGATGTCAAGGATTCGATCAAACCCTGTATACAATTCCCTTTGTCAATCGGTACGTTACTTGCCCGAGACTCGATCGTCGGTATCCCAATACCTTGTTCGGTCTCGTTATCGCAAGTCACTTTACTGCATCGTATTGCATGATCCCGTGAACAACCACTTGGTCACTTTGAGCTCATTATGATGATGCATTACCGAGTGGGCCCAGAGATACCTCTCCGTCATACGGAGTGACAAATCGATCTCGATCCGTGTCAACCCAATGACACTTTCGGAGATACCTATAGTGCACCTTTATAGTCACCCGATTACGTTGTGACGTTTGATACACCCAAAGCACTCCTACGGTATCCGGAGTTACACGATCTCATGGTCTAAGGAAGAGATACTTGACATTGGAAAAGCTCTAGCAAACGAACTACACGATCTTGTGCTATGCTTAGGATTGGGTCTTGTCCATCATATCATTCTCCTAATGATGTGATCCGTTATCAACGACATCCAATGTCCATAGCAGAAACCATGACTATCTGTTGATCAACGAGCTAGTCAACTAGAGGCTCACTAGGGACATATTGTGGTGTATGTATTCACACGTGTATTACGATTTCCGGATAATACAGTTATAGCATGAATAAAAGACAATTATCATGAACAAGGAAATATAATAATACTTTTATTATTGCCTCTAGGGCATATTTCCAACAGTCTCCCACTTGCACTAGAGTCAATAATCTAGTTACATTGTGATGAATCGAACACCCATAGAGTTCTGGTGTTGATCATGTTTTGCTCGCGAGAGAGGTTTAGTCAACGGATCTGCGACATTCAGATCCGTATGTACTTTGCAAATATCTATGTCTCCATCTTGAACATTTTCACGGATGGAGTTGAAACGACGCTTGATGTTCCTGGTCTTCTTGTGAAACCTGGGCTCCTTGGCAAGGGCAATAGCTCCAGTGTTGTCACAGAAGAGTTTGATCGGCCCCGACGCATTGGGTATGACTCCTAGGTCGGTGATGAACTCCTTCACCCAAATTGCTTCATGCGCTGCCTCCGAGGCTGCCATGTATTCTGCTTCACATGTAGATCCCGCCACGATGCTCTGCTTGTAGCTGCACCAGCTAACTACTCCACCATTCAACATATACACGTATCCGGTTTGTGACTTAGAGTCATCCAGATCTGTATCGAAGCTAGCGTCGACGTAACCCTTTACAACGAGCTCTTCATCACCTCCATAAACGAGAAACATGTCCTTTGTCCTTTTCAGGTACTTCAGGATATTCTTGACCGCTGTCCAGTGTTCCTTGCGGGATTACTTTGATATCTTGCTACCAAACTTACGGCAAGGTTTACATCAGTGCGGTACACAGCATGGCATACATAATAGATCCTATGGCTGAAGCATAGGGATGACACTCATCTCTTCTTTATCTTTTGCCGTGGTGGGGACCGAGCCGAGCTCAATCTCACACCTTGCAACATAGGCAAGAACCCTTCTTGGACTGATCCATTTTGAACTTCTTCAAAATCTTATCAAGGTATGTGCTTTGTGAAAGACCTATGAGGCGCCTCGATCTATCTCTATAGATCTTGATGCCTAATATATAAGCAGCTTCTCCAAGGTCCTTCATTGAAAAACACTTATTCAAGTAGGCCTTAATGCTGTCCGAAGTTCTATATCATTTCCCATCAAGAGTATGTCATCTACATATAATATGAGAAATGCTCTGAGCTCCCACTCATTTTCTTGTAAACGAGGCTTCTCCATAAGTCGCATAAACCCAAACGCTTTGATCATCTCATCAAAGCGAATGTTCCAACTCCGAGATGCTTGCACCAGCCCATAAATGGATCGCTGGAGCTTGCATACTTTGTTAGCGTTCTTAGGATCGAAAAAACCTTCCGGCTGCATCATATACAGCTCTTCCTTAAGATGTCCGTTAAGGAATGCCGTTTTGACGTCCATCTACCATATCTCATAATCATAGTATGCGGCAATTGCTAACATGATTCGGACGGACTTCAGCTTCGCTACGGGAGAGAATGTCTCGTCGTAGTCAATCCCTTGAACTTGTCGATAACCCTTAGCGACAAGTCGAGATTTATAGATGGTAACATTACCATCCACGTCCGTTTTCTTCTTAAAAATCCATTTGTTTTCTATCGCTCGCCGATCATCAGGCAAGTCTGTCAAAGTCCATACTTTGTTTTCATACATGGATTCTATCTCGGATTTCATGGCTTCAAGCCATTTGTTGGAATCTGGGCCCGCCATCGCTTCTTCATAGTTCGAAGGTTCACCGTTGTCTAACAACATGATTTCCAGGACAGGGTTGCCGTACCACTCAGTGCGGGCGTGTCCTTGTGGACCACGAAGTTCAAGAGCAACTTGATCCGAAGTACCTTGATCATCATCACTATTTTCCTCTTCAGTTGGTGTAGGCATCAGAGGAACATTTTCCTGAGCTGCACCACTTTCCCGTTCGAGAGGTAGTACTTCATCAAGTTCTACTTTCCTCCCACTTACTTCTTTCAAGAGAAACTCTTTTTCCAGAAGGCATCCGTTCTTGGCAACAAAGATCTTGCCCTCGGATCTTAAGTAGAAGGTATACCCAACGGTTTCCTTAGGGTATCCTATGAAGACGCATTTTTCCGACTTGGGTTCGAGCTTTTCAGGTTGAAGTTTCTTGACATAAGCATCGCATCCCCAAACTTTTAGAAACGACAGCTTAGGTTTCTTTCCAAACCATAATTCATACGGTGTCGTCTCAACGGATTTAGACGGTGCCCTATTTAAAGTGAATGTAGCTGTCTCTAGAGCGTATCCCCGAAATGATAGCGGTAAATCGGTAAGAGACATCATAGACCGCACCATATCCAATAGAGTGCGATTACGACGTTCGGACACACCGTTACGCTGAGGTGTTCCAGGTGGCGTGAGTTGTGAAACGATTCCACATTTCCTTAAGTGTGTACCAAATTCGTGACTTAAATATTCTCCTCCACGATCTGATCATAGGAAGTTTATCTTTCGGTCACATTGATTCTCTACCTCATTCTGAAATTCCTTGAACTTTTCAAAGGTCTCAGACTTGTGTTTCATTAAGTAGACATACCCATATCTACTCAAGTCATCAGTGAGAGTGAGAACATAACGATATCCTCCGCGAGCCTCAACGCTCATTGGACCGCACACATCGGTACGTATGATTTCCAACAAGTTGGTTGCTCGCTCCATTGTTCCGGAGAATGGAGTCTTGGTCATTTTGCCCATGAGGCATGGTTCGCATGTGTCAAATGATTCATAATCGAGAGACTCTAAAAGTCCATCAGCATGGAGCTTCTTAATGCGCTTGATACCAATGTGACCAAGGCGGCAGTGCCACAAGTATGTGGGACTATCGTTATCAACTTTACATCTTTTGGCATTCACACTATGAACATGTGTAATACTACGCTCGAGATTCATTAAGAATAAACCATTGACCATCGGAGCATGACCATAAAACATATCTCTCATATAAATAGAACAACCATTATTCTCATATTTAAATGAGTAGCCATCTCGTATTAAACGAGATCCTGATACAATGTTCATGCTCAAACTTGGCACTAAATAACAATTATTAAGGTTCAAAACTAATCCCGTAGGTAAATGTAGAGGCAGCGTGCCGACGGCGATCACATCGACTCTAGAACCATTCCCGACGCGCATCGTCACCTCGTCCTTTGCCGGTCTCCGTTTATTCCGCAGCTCTGCCGTGAGTTACAAATATGAGCAACGGCACCGGTATCAAATACCCAGGAGTTACTACGAGTACTGGTAAGGTACACATCAATTACATGTATATCAAATATACCTTTGGTGTTGTCGGCCTTCTTATCCACTAAGTCTTTGGGGCAGTTCCGCTTCCAATGAACCTTCCCCTTGCAATAAAAGCACTCAGTCTCAGGCTTGGGTCCATTCTTTGACTTCTTCCCGGTAACTGGCTTACCGGGCGCGGCAACATCCTTGCCGTCCTTCTTGAAGTTCTTCTTGCCCTTGCCCTTCTTGAACTTAGTGGTCTTATTGACCATCAACACTTGATGTTCTTTCTTGATTTCAGCCTCTGCTGACTTCAGCATTGAAAACACTTCAGGAATGGTCTTCACCATCCCCTGCATGTTGTAGTTCATCACAAAGCTCTTGTAGCTTGGTGGGAGCGACTGAAGGATTCTGTCAATGACCGCCTCATCAGGGAGGTTAATGTTCAGCTGAGTCAGGCGGTTGTGCAACCCAGACATTTTGAGTATGTGCGCACTGACAGAACTGTTTTCCTCCATCTTACAACTATAGAACTTGTCGGAGACATCATATCTCTCGACCCGGGCATGAGCTTGGAAAACTAGAATCAGCTCTTCGAACATCTCATATGCTCCATGATGCTCAAAACGCTTTTGGAGCCCCGGTTCTAAACTGTAAAGCATGCCGCACTGAACGAGGGAGTAATCATCAGCACGAGACTGCCAAGCGTTCATAACGTCTTGGTTCTCTTGGACGGGAGCGTCACCTAGCGGTCCTTCTAGGACATATTGTTTCCTGGCAGCTATGAGGATGATCCTCAGGTTCCGGACCCAGTCTGTATAGTTGCTGCCATCATCTTTCAGCTTGGTTTTCTCTAGGACGCGTTGAAGTTCATGTTGACATGAGCGTTGGCCATTTGATCTACAAGACATATTTGCAAAGGTTTTAGACTAAGTTCATGATAATTAAGTTCATCTAATCAAATTACTACAATGAACTCCCACTCAGATTAGACATCCCTCTAGTCATCTAAGTGTTACACGATCCGAGTCGACTAGGCCGTGTCCGATCATCACGTGAGACGGACTTGTCATCGTCGGTGAACATCTTCATGTTGATCGTATCTTCCATACGACTCGTGTTCGACCTTTCGGTCTCCGTGTTCGAGGCCATGTCGTACATGCTAGGCTCGTCAAGTTAACCCTAAGTGTTTTGCATGTGTAAAACTGTCTTACACCGTTGTATGTGAGCGTAAGGATCTATCACACCCGATCATCACGTTGTGCTCAAAAGCGACGAACTTTAGCAACGGTGCAGTTAGGGAGAACACTTCTTGAAATTGTTGTAAGGATCATCTTATTTACTACCGTCGTTCTAAGTAAAAAGATGCATAAACATAATAAACATCACATGCAATTATATAGTAGTGACATGATATGGCCAATATCATATAGCTCCATTGATCTCCATCTTCGGGGCTCCATGATCATCTTGTCACCGGCATGACACCATGACCTCCATCATCATGATCTCCATCATCGTGTCTTCATGAAGTTGTCACACCAACGACTACTTCTACTTGTATGGCTAACGCGTTTAGCAATAAAGTAAAGTAATTTACATGGCGTTCTTCAATGACACGCAGGTCATACAAAAAATAAAAACAACTCCTATGGCTCCTGCCGGTTGTCATACTCATCGACATGCAAGTCGTGAATCCTATTACAAGAACATGATCTCATACATCACAATATATCAATCATCATTCATCACAACTTCTGGCCATATCACATCACATGACAATCGCTGCAAAAACAAGTTAGACGTCCTCTAATTGTTGTTGCATCTTTAACGTGGCTGCAATTGGGTTCTAGCAAGAACGTTTTCTTACCTACGAATAACCACAACGTGATTTAGTCAACTTCTATTTACCCTTCATAAGGACCCTTTTCATCGAATCCGCTCCAACTAAAGTGGGAGAGACAGACACCCGCCAGCCACCTTATGCAACTAGTGCATGTCTGTCGGTGGAACCGGTCTCACGTAAGCGTACGTGTAAGGTTGGTCCGGGCTGCTTCATTCCACAATACCACTGAAGCAAGAAAAGACTAGTAGTGGCAAGCAAGTTGAAAAGATCCACGCCCACAACAAAATTGTGTTCTACTCGTGCAATAGAGAACTACGCATAGACCTAGCTCATGATGCCACTTTGTTGGGGAGCGTTGCGAGAAAATTAAAATTTTCCTACGGTTTCACCAAGATCCATCTATGAGTTCATCTAAGCAATGAGTCAAGGGAGTGAGTTTGCATCTACATACCACTTGTAGATCGGGTGCGGAAGCGTTCAAGGGAAGGGTGATGATGGAGTCGTACTCGCCGTGATTCGGATCACCGATGACCAAGTGCCGAACGGACAGCACCTCCGCGTTCAACACACGTACGGGACGGACGACATCTCCTCCGTGTTGATCCAGCAAGGAGGAAGGAGAGGTTGAGGAAGATTTCTCCAACGGCAGCACGACGGCGTGGTGGTGTTGGTGCAGCAGTACTCCGACAGGGCTTCGCAAGCACGTAGCGGAGGAGGAGAGGTGTTGGGGAGGGGAGGGGCTGCGCCTTGGGATGTGTGTACAGCAGCCCTCCCCTCACCCCTCTATTTATAGGGGAAGGGGCAAGGGGGCCGACCCCTCTAGATGGGATCTAGAGGGGGGGCGGCGGCCAGGGAGGGGGGACTTGCCCCCCAAGCAAGGGGGGCGCCCCCCTTAGGGTTTCCCCCCCAACCCTAGGCGCATGATCCCAAGGTGGGGGGGAGCGCCCAGCCCTCTAGGAGCTGGCTCCCTACCCCTTGCGGCCCATGTGGCCCTCCGGGAGGGGTGGCCCCTCCCGGTGGACCCCCGGAACCTGTCCGGTGGCCCCAGTACAATACCGATATGCCCCCGAAACTTTCCGGTGTCCGCATGACAACTTCCCATATATAAAACTTCACCTCCGGACCATTCTGGAACTCCTCGTGACGTCCGGGATCTCATCCGGGACTCCGAACAACATTCGGTAATCACATACAAGTCTTCCTAATAACCCTAGCGTCACCGAACCTTAAGTGTGTAGACCCTACGGGTTCGGGAGACATGCAGACATGACCGAGACGACTCTCCGGTCAATAACCAACAGTTGGATCTAGATACCCATGTTGGCTCCCACATGTTCCACGATGATTTCATCGGTTGAACCATGATGCCGAGGATTCGGTCAAACCCTGTATACAATTCCCTTTGTCAATCGGTACGTTACTTGCCTGAGACTCGATCGTCGATATCCCAATACCTTGTTCAGTCTCGTTACCGGAAAGTCACTTTTACTCGTACCGTATTGCATGAATCCGTGAACAACCACTTGGTCACTTTGAGCTCATTATGATGATGCATTACCGAGTGGGCCCAGAGATACCTCTCCGTCATACGGAGTGACAAATCCCAGTCTCGATCCGTGTCAACCCAACAGACACTTTCGGAGATACCTGTAGTGCACCTTTATAGTCACCCAGTTATGTTGTGACGTTTGATACACCCAAAGCACTCCTACGGTATCCGGGAGTTACACGATCTCATGGTCTAAGGAAGAGATACTTGACATTGGAAAAGCTCTAGCAAACGAACTACACAATCTTGTGCTATGCTTAGGATTGGGTCTTGTCCATCACATCATTCTCCTAATGATGTGATCCCGTTATCAACGACATCCAATGTCCATAGCCAGGAAACCATGACTATCTATTGATCAACGAGCTAGTCAACTAGAGGCTCACTAGGGACATATTGTGGTGTATGTATTCACACGTGTATTACGATTTCCGGATAATACAGTTATAGCATGAATAAAAGACAATTATCATGAACAAGGAAATATAATAATACTTTTATTATTGCCTCTAGGGAATATTTCCAACACCCCCAGGACAGTGCTTCTCTAAGTGCTGGTCCGAACCAAGCAACCTGCGGGGCCACCTTGGGGCAATTTGAGGGTTGGTTTTACTCGTAGCTTGACTTATCCGGTGTTGCCCTGAGAACGAGATATGTGCAGCTTCTATCGGGATTGTCGGCGCATCGGGCGGCTTTGCTGGTCTTGTTTTACCATTGTCGAAATGTCTTGTAAACCGGGATTCCGAGATTGATCGGGCCTTCCTGGGAGAAGGAATATCCTTCGTTGACCGTGAGAGCTTGTGATGGGCTAAGTTGGGACACCCCTGCAGGGTATACACTTTCGAGAGCCGTGCCCGCGGTTATTTGGAAGATGGGAATTTGTTAATGTCTGGTTGTAGATAACTTGACACCAGATTTGAGTTAAAACGCATCAACCGTGTGTGTAGCCGTGATGGTCTCTTTTCGGCGGAGTCCAGGAAGTGAACACGGTTTTGGGTTATGATTGACGTAAGTAGGAGTTCAGGATCACGTCTTGATCATTGCTAGCTTCACGACCATTCCTTTGCTTCTCTTCTCGCTCTCATTTGCGTATGTTAGCCACCATATATGCTTAGTCGCTGCTGCAACCTCACCACTTTACCCCTTCCTTTCCCATTAAGCTTTGCTAGTCTTGATACCCATGGTAATGGGATTGCTGAGTCCTCATGGCTCATAGATTACTACAACAACAGTTGCAGGTACAGGTTATGCGATGATCATGACGCGAGAGCGATGTTTGCTTGTTTTGGAGTTCTCATACGCTTCTTCTTCGATCAGGGGATAGATTCCAGGTCGGCAGCCTGGGCTAGCAGGGTGGATGTCGTTTGAGTTTCTGTTTGTGTTTCATCTGTAGTCGGATGGTGCTCTTATGTAAGATGATGTTGTATTCATGTGGCATTGTATGCCTTTTGTATATATCCCCATCTATTATGTAATGATATCCACCTTGCAAAAGCGTATCAATATGCGGTTCTATCCTTGGTGGGACCTTCGAGTCTCTTTAGGATAGTATCGCATATTGGGCGCGACAAGTTGGTATTAGAGCCTCGACCGACCATAGGAGCCCCGTTGTTTGTTGGCCGTTGTTGAGTCTAGAAGAAAACTATTTTGAGTCTTAGGATTATATATATCGGAGAGTAGGATTCTTTTTACTTCTCAGCCCCCTTCGTCGCTCTGGTGAGGACTCTCGACGTAGATGTTTTGTCTTTCCTCTCCTCAACTTTTCACAAAAAGTTTTAGGATCACGCGGGTATCTTGGGATCGTTCCGATAGTTTTGTGACGAGAACATTGTTCTTGGTGCCTCCTGACATTTAGGGGTTGTGGCAGTGTCCCAGGGAGTTGAGCTCGAGGTGTTGTCGTCACAATTTTATCGTTGCAGTTCTGGAATACCTGAGTTTTGCCGACATCGAAAATCTCTTTTATGCAGTTGTTGTTGAGATAACCTCGACGCCACCCAGTACTGGGGAGTTTGGGAGTATTGCCATAGCTCTTATAACGGATGCTTTTCGAAGGTTGAGGTACACGATTCCGGAGTTTTCTTGGTTATGTGTTGACGGATGGATACAGCTGGATGTAGGGATTGTTAGTTTGGGTGAGATATATTGCTTCCCCTCTATCCCCAACACCAGATTGCATAACCAAAAAGTTTCGGGAGTTTATAGGTGGGAATTCAAGTAGCTCCTAGGATATCTTTCCGACAGATGCATGATTTGGGATTGGGTAAATCCCTATCATATGTATTTGTTGAACCCATTTCCTCTGCATGACCTGTCATTGCCACAGTAACTAGATGAAACCCACTAGCTGTTGGGGAACGTAGTAATTTCAAAAAATTTCCTACGCACACGCAAGATCATGGTGATGATATAGCAACGAGGGGAGAGTGTTGCCACGCCCTCGTGAGACCGAAGCGAGCGTTGGCGCAACGTAGAGGAAGTAGTCGACGTCTCCCGGTCCGACCGATCCAAGCACCGTTACTCGCACCTCCGAAGTTCTTGACACGCGACAGCTCGATGACGCACCCTCGATCTCCAATCCAAGAGAGGCGCCGAGGGGAGTTCCGTCAAGACGACGGCGTGGTGGCGATCTTGATGTTCTCCTATCGCAGGCTTCGCCTAAGCACCGCTACAATATGACCGAGGTGTAATATCGTGGAGGGGGCACGCACACGGCTAAGGAACGATCAATGATCAACTTGTGTGTCTAGGGTGCCCCCTACCCCCGTATATAAAGGAGGGACGGAGGAGGTGGCCGGCCCAAGGGGCGCCATAGGAGGAGGAAACCTACTCCAAGTAGGTTTCCCCTCTTTTTCCTAATCCAAGTTGGAGGGGGAAGGAAGGAGTACTAGTAGTAGGAAGGAAGAGGGGGAAGGAGAAAGGAAAGGGGGGGCGCCCTCCCCAATTCGGATTGGGCTTGGGGCGCGCCTCCTTTCTCCTTCTCCTTCCTTCCACTTGGGCCCAATAAGGCCCATACACTTACGGAGGGTTCGGTAACCTCCTGAGCTCGGTATATTCCCAAACTCTCCCGGAACCTTTCCGGTGTCCAAATATATCCGTCCAATATATCAATCTTTATGTCTCGACCATTTCGAGACTCCTCGTCATGTCCGTGATCATATTGGGACTCGAACAACCTTCGTACATCAAAATACATAAACTCATAATATAACCGTCATCGAAACCTTAAGCGTGCGGACCCTACGGTTCGAGAACAATGTAGACATGACCGAGACCGTCTACGGTCAATAACCAATAGCGGGACCTGGATGCCCATATTGGTTCCTACATATTCTACGAAGATCTTTATCGGTCAAACCGCATAACAACATACTTTGTTCCCTTTGTCATCGGTATGTTACTTGCCCGAGATTTGATCGTCAGTATCCAATAGCTAGTTCAATCTCGTTACCGGCAAGTCTCTTTACTCGTTCTATAATACGTCATCTCATAACTAACTCATTAGTTACATGCTTGCAAGGCTTAGTGATGAGTATTACCGAGAGGGCCCAGAGATACCTCTCCGACAATCGGAGTGACAAATCCTAATCTCGAATTATGCCAACTCAACATGTACCTTTGGAAACACCTGTAGAGCACCTTTATAATCACCCAGTTACGTTGTGATGTTTGGTAGCACACAAAGTGTTCTTCCGGTAAACGGGAGTTGCACAATCTCATAGTTGCAGGAACTTTGTATAAGTCATGAAGAAAGCAATAGCAGAATACTAAACGATCAAGTGCTAGGCTAACAGAATGGGTCATGTCAATCACATCATTCTTCTAATGATGTGATCCCACTAATCAAATGACAACACATGTGTATGGTCAGGAAACATGACCATCTTTGATTAATGAGCTAGTCAAGTAGAGGCATACTAGTGACCATAGTTTTGTCTATGTATTCACACATGTATTATGTTTCCGGTTAATACAATTCTAGCATGAATAATAAACATTTATCATGATATGAGGAAATAAATAATAACTTTATTATTGCCTCTAGGGCATATTTCCTTGATCTCCTACTTGCACTAGAGTCAATAATCTAGATTACATAGTAATGATTCTAACACCCATGGAGTCTTGGTGCTGATCATGTTTTGCTCGTGAGAGAGGCTTAGTCAATGGGTCGCAACATTCAGATCCGTATGTATCTTGCAAATCTCTATGTCTCCCACTTGGACTTGGTCCCGAATGGAATTGAAGCGTCTCTTGATGTGCTTGGTCCTGTTGTGAAATCTGGATTCCTTTGCCAAGGCAATTGCACCAATATTGTCCTGAGAAGATCTTCATTGGTCCCAATGCACTAGGTATGACACCTAGATCGGAAATGAACTCCTTCATCCAGACTCCTTCATTTGCTGCTTCAGAAGCAGCTATGTACTCCGCTTCACATGTAGATCCCGCCACGACGCTTTGTTTAGAACTGCACCAACTTACAGCTCCACCGTTTAATAAAAACACGTATCCGGTTTGCGATTTAGAACCGTCCGGATCAGTGTCAAAGCTTGCATCGACGTAACCATTTACGACTAGCTCTTTGTCACCTCCATATATGAGAAACATATCCTTAGTCCTTTTCAGGTATTTCAGGATGTTCTTGACCGCTGTCCAAATGATCCACTCTGGATTACTTTGGTACCTCCTGCTAAGCTTATTGCTAAGCATACGTCAGTCTGGTACACAACATTGCATACATGATAGAGCCTATGGCTGAAGCATAGGAACATTTTCATTTCTCTCTATCTTCTGCTTTGTGGTCGGGCATTGAGTTCGACTCAACTTCACACCTTGTAGCACAGGCAAGAAACCTTTCTTTGCCTGATCCATATTGAACTTTTTCAATATTTTGTCAAGGTATGTGCTTTGTGAAAGTCCTATTAAGCGTCTTGATCTATCTCTATAGATCTTGATGCCTAATATGTAAGCTGCTTCACCGAGGTCTTTCATCGAAAAACTTTTATTCAAGTATCCCTTTATGCTATCCAGAAATTCTATATCATTTCCAATTAATAATATGTCATCAAGATATAAAACTAGAAATGCTACAGAGCTCCCACTCACTTTCTTGTAAATACAGGCTTCTCCAAAAGTCTGTATAAAACCATATGCTTTGATCACACTATCAAAACGTTTATTCCAACTCCGAGATGCTTGCACCAGTCCATAAATAGAACGTTGGAGTTTGCAAACTTTGTCAGCACCTTTTGGATTAACAAAACCTTCTGGCTGCATCATATACAACTCTTCTTCAAGAAATCCATTCAAGAATGCAGTCTTGACATCCATTTGCCAAATTTCATAATCATGAAATGCAGCAATGGCCAACATGATTCGGACAGACTTAAGCATCGCTACGGGTGAGAAAGTCTCATCGTAGTCAACCCCTTGAACTTGTCGAAAACCTTTTGCAACAAGTCGAGCTTTATAGACAGTAATATTACCATCAGCGTGAGTCTTCTTCTTAAAGATCCATTTATTCTCAATGGCTTGCCGATCATCGGGCAAGTCAACCAAAGTCCACACTTTGTTTTCATACATGGATCCTATCTCAGATTTCATGGCCTCTAGCCATTTAGCGGAATCTGGGCTCATCATCGCTTCCTCATAGTTCGTAGGTTCGTCATGGTCAAGTAACATGACTTCCAGAATAGGATTACCGTACCACTCTGGTGTGGATCTTACTCTGGTATACCTACGAGGTTCAGCAGAAACTTGATCTGAAGTTTCATGATCAATATCATTAGCTTCCTCACTAGTTGGTGTAGTTGTCACGGGAACCGCTTCTCGTGATGAACTACTTTCCAACAAGGGAGTAGATACAGTTATCTCATCAAGTTCTACTTTCCTCCCACTCACTTCTTTCGAGAGAAATACCTTCTCTAGAAAGGATCCATTCTTAGCAACGAATGTTTTACCTTCGGATCTGTGATAGAAGGTGTACCCAACAGTCTCTTTTGGGTATCCTATGAAGACACATTTCTCCGATTTGGGTTCGAGCTTATCTGGTTGAAGTTTCTTCACATAAGCATCGCAACCCCAAACTTTTAGAAACGACAACTTTGGTTTCTTGCCAAACCACAGTTCATAAGGCGTCATTTCAACGGATTTTGATGGTGCCCTATTTAACGTGAATGCGTCCATCTCTAAAGCATAACCCCAAAACGATAGCGGTAAATCGGTAAGATACATCATAGATCGTACCATATCAAGTAAAGTACGATTACGACGTTCGGACACACCATTTCGTTGTGGTGTTCCAGGTGGCGTGAGTTGCGAAACTATTCCGCATTGTTTCAAATGTAAACCAAACTCGTAACTCAAATATTCTCCTCCATGATCAGATCGCAGAAATTTTATTTTCTTGTTACGATGATTTTCTACTTCACTCTGAAATTCTTTGAACTTTTCAAATGTTTCAGACTTGTGTTTCATTAAGTAGATATACCCATATCTGCTCAAATCATCTGTGAAGGTGAGAAAATAACGATATCCGCCACGAGCCTCAACATTCATCGGGCCACATACATCTGTATGTATGATTTCCAACAAATCTGTTGCTCTCTCCATAGTTCCGAGAACGTTGTTTTAGTCATCTTGCCCATGAGGCACGGTTACTTAAGTACCAAGTGATTCATAATCAAGTGATTCCGTAAGTCCATCAAGATGGAGTTTCTTCATCGTTTTACACCAATATGACCTAAACGGCGGTGCCACAAATAAGTTGCACTATCATTATCAACTCTGCATCTTTTGGCTTCAACATTATGAATATGTGTATCACTACTATCGAGATTCAATAAAAATAGACCACTCTTCAAGGGTGCATGACCATAAAAGATATTACTCATATAAATAGAACAACCATTATTCTCTGATTTAAATGAATAACCGTCTCGCATCAAACAAGATCCAGATATAATGTTCATGCTCAACGCAGGCACCAAATAACAATTATTTAGGTCTAAAACTAATCCCGATGGTAGATGTAGAGGTAGCGTGCCGACGGTGATCACATCGACTTTGGAACCGTTTCCCACGCGCATCGTCACCTCGTCCTTGGCCATTGCTCGCTTATTCCGTAGTCCCTGTTTCGAGTTGCAAATATTAGCAACAGAACCAGTATCAAATACCCATGTGCTACTACAAGCTCTAGGTAGGTACACATCAATAACATGTATATCACATATACCTTTGTTCACTTTGCCATCCTTCTTATCCGCCAAATACTTGGGGCAGTTCCGCTTCAAATGACCGGTCGCTTGCAAGAGAAGCACTCGATTTCAGGCTTAGGTCCAGACTTGGGTTTCTTCTCTTGAGCAGCAACTTGCTTGCCGTTCTTTTTGAAGTTCCCCTTCTTCTTCCCTTTGCCCTTCTTCTTGAAACTAGTGGTCTTGTTGACCATCAACACTTGATGCTCCTTCTTGATTTCTACCTCCGCGGCTTTTAGCATTGCGAAGAGGTCGGGAATAGTCTTGTTCATCCCTTGCATATTATAGTTCATCACAAAGCTCTTGTAGCTTGGTGGCGATGATTGAAGAATTTCATCAATGACACTATCATCGGAAGATTAACTCCCGGTTGAATCAAGTGATTGTTATACCCGCACATTACGAGTATATGTTCACCGATGTAACTATTCTCCTCCATCTTGCAGCTATAGAACTTATTGGAGACTTCATATCTCTCAATCCGGGCATTTGCTTGAAATATTAACTTCAACTCTGGAACATCTCATATGCTCCATGACGTTCAAAACGTCATTGAAGACCCAGTTCTAAGCCGTAAAGCATGGCACATGAACTATAGAGTAGTCATCAGCTTTGCTTTGCGAGACGTTCTTAACGTCGTCAGTTGCATCAGCGAGCGCAGTTCGCACCCAGCGGTGCTTCGTAGCGTAACTCTTCAGGCAGCAATGAGGATAATCCTCGAGTTACGGACCCGATCCGTGTAATTGCTACCATCATCTTTCAATTTTGCTTTCTCAAGGAACGCATTAAAATTCAACGGAACAACAAAGACGAGCCATCTATCTACAAACAAACATAGACAAGCAAGATACTATCGGTACTAAGTTCATGATAAATTTAAGTTCAATTAATCATATTACTTAAGAACTCCCACTTAGGCAGACATCTCTCTAGTCATCTAAGTGATCACGTGATCCAAATCAACTAAACCATAACCGATCATCACGTGAGATGGAGTAGTTTTCATTGGTGAACATCATTATGTTGATCATATCTACTATATGATTCACGCTCGACCTTCGGTCTCCGTGTTCCGAGGCTATATCTGCATATGCTAGGCTCGTCAAGTTTAACTCGAGTATTCTGCGTGTGCAAAACTGGCTTGCACCCGTTGTAGATGGACGAGAGCTTATCACACCCGATCATCACGTGGTGTCTCAAGACGACGAACTTTGGCAGCGGTGCATACTCGGGGAGAACACTTCTTGATAATTTTAGTGAGAGATCATCTTAAAATGCTACCGTCAATCAAAGCAAGATAAGATGCATAAAGGATAAACATCACATGCAATCAATATAAGTGATATGATATGGCCATCATCATCTTGTGCTTGTGATCTTCATCTCCGAAGCACCGTCGTGATCACCATCATCACCGGCGCGACACCTTGATCTCCATCGTAGCATCATTGTTGTTTACGCCATCTATTGCTTCTACGACTATCGCTACCGCTTAGTGATAAAGTAAAGCAATTATGTATGCGTTGCATTTCATACAATAAAGCGACAACCATATGGCTCCTGCTAGTTGCCGATAACTTCGGTTACAAAACATGATCATCTCATACAATAAAATATAGCATCACGTCTTGGCCATATCACATCACAACATGCCCTGCAAAAACAAGTTAGACGTCCTCTACTTTGTTGTTGCAAATTTTACGTGGCTGCTACGGGATTTAGCAAGAACCGTTCTTACCTACGCATCAAAAACCACAACGATAGTTTGTCAAATAGACTTCGTTTTAACCTTCACAAGGACCGGGCGTAGCCACACTCGGTTCAACTAAAGTTGGAGAAACAGACACCGCTAGTCACCTGTGTGCAAAGCACGGCGGTAAAACCAGTCTCGCGTAAGCGTCTGGCGTAATGTCGGTCCGGCCGCTTCATCCAACAATACCGCTGAACCAAAGTATGACATGCTGGTAGGCAGTATGACTTATATCGTCCACAACTCACTTGTGTTCTACTCGTGCATATAACATCAACGCATAAAACCTAGGCTCGGATGCCACTGTTGGGGAACGTAGTAATTTCAAAAAATTTCCTACGCACACGCAAGATCATGGTGATGATATAGCAACGAGGAGAGAGTGTTGCCTACGTACCCTCGTAGGCCGAAGCGGAAGCGTTGACGCAACATAGAGGAAGTAGTCGTACGTCCTCCCGGTCCGACCGATCCAAGCACCGTTACTCCGGCACCTCCGAGTTCTTAACACGCGTACAGCTCGATGACGCACCCTCGATCTCCAATCCAGTAGAGGCGTCGAGGGGGAGTTCCATCAGCACGACGGCGTGGTGACGATATTGATGTTCTCCTGTCGCAGGGCTTCGCCTAAGCACCGCTACAATATGACCGAGGTGTAATATCGTGGAGGGGGGCACCGCACACGGCTAAGGAACGATCAATGATCAACTTGTGTGTCTAGGGTGCCCCCCTATCCCGTATATAAAGGAGGGAGGGAGGAGGTGGTAGGCCCAAGGGGGGGCGCCATAGGAGGAGGAAACCTACTCCAAGTAGGTTTCCCTCTTTCCTAATCCAAGTTGGAGGGGAAGGAAGGAGTACTAGTAGTAGGAAGGAAGAGGGGAAGGAGAAAGGAAAGGGGGGCGGCCCCTCCCCAGTCGGATTGGGCTTGGGGCGCGCCTCCCTTGCTCCTTCTCCTTCCTTCCACTTGGGCCCAATAAGGCCCATACACTTACCGGGGGGTTCCGGTAACCTCCCGGAGCTCCGGTATATTCCCAAACTCTCCCGGAACCTTTCCGGTGTCCAAATATATCCGTCCAATATATCAATCTGTATGTCTCGATCATTTCGAGACTCCTCGTCATGTCCGTGATCATATTCGGGACTCCGAACAACCTTCGGTACATCAAAATACATAAACTCATAATATAACTGTCATCGAAACCTTAAGCGTGCGGACCCTACGGTTCGAGAACAATGTAGACATGACCGAGGCACGTCTCTGGTCAATAACCAATAGCGGGACCTGGATGCCCATATTGGTTCCTACATATTCTACGAAGATCTTTATCGGTCAAACCGCATAACAACATACTTTGTTCCTTTGTCATCGGTATGTTACTTGCCCGAGATTTGATCGTCGGTATCCAAACCTAGTTCAATCTCGTTATCGGCAAGTCTCTTTACTCGCTTACAATCGTCATCTCATAACTAACTCATTAGTTACATGCTTGCAAGGCTTAGGTGATGAGTATTACCGAGAGGGCCAGAGATACCTCTCCGACAATCGGAGTAACAAATCCTAATCTCGAATTATGCCAACTCAACATGTACCTTCGAAACACCAGTAGAGCATCTTTATAATCACCCAGTTACGTTGTGACATTTGGTAGCACACAAAGTGTTCTTCCGGTAAACGGGAGTTGCACAATCTCATAGTTGCAGGAACTTTGTATAAGTCATGAAGAAAGCAATAGCAGAATACTAAACGATCAAGTGCTAGGCTAACAGAATGGGTCATGTCAATCACATCATTCTTCTAATGATGTGATCCCACTAATCAAATGACAACACATGTCTATGGTCAGGAAACATGACCATCTTTGATTAATGAGCTAGTCAAGTAGAGGCATACTAGTGACCATAGTTTTGTCTATGTATTCAC
Organism: Aegilops speltoides; assembly: GCA_021437245.1. Classification (NCBI taxonomy): domain Eukaryota; kingdom Viridiplantae; phylum Streptophyta; class Magnoliopsida; order Poales; family Poaceae; genus Aegilops; species Aegilops speltoides. Next base: position 40,602,279 of record CM038146.1, read on the forward strand.
ACATGTATTATGTTTCCGGTTAATACAATTCTAGCATGAATAATAAACATTTATCATGATATGAGGAAATAAATAATAACTTTATTATTGCCTCTAGGGCATATTTCCTTCACTAGCATGTGTAGGAGTTGATTGAGACATGTGTATGTGTTATTCCTACCTTGCTATGCCTGCTATGCTTAGAGTCGTGTCAGGTCTGGTTCATCTGGGTGATGGGCTAGAGTGAAATGATCATGTCGGTAATGAGAGTGATGTGTTGAACACAATTTGGTAAAGGTATCAATGAGAGGCCATGTAGGAGTACATGGTGGGTTGTTTCATTGAAGCCGTCCTTAAGCACTGAGATATGTATGTGTGATTTAAGATTCAGCTACTACCATGCATTGGGCCCTGAAATATGACCCCGCTCGACTTCTTATCCACCCTAGTCCTCTGTCCAGGAGTTGCAAGTAGTTTCTGGTGTTTGTAGATTACTGGAGGCCGTGGGCAGCGCTGACCCGCAGGGTGCGCTGTGATGCGGTAGGTACGTGGCATGGTGTAGCGGATGCCCGTTTGGTATCTCGGGAACCCTGCACACATCGTTCGGGGCCGTATGTGGAAACCTCGGCCGGACTCCCTGCGGATGGAACCTGGATAGGCGATAAACCTAGACTAGAGACTTAGGTGTTTAGGTAGGTCGTGGTCTACACCCACGTCGGCTTTCGCTTGAAGTCTTCCGAGCACATGTCGTGTGCAGACGCTAAGTGGTGGAAACATGTATGAAGAAGTACACCCCTGTAGGGTTAACATCATCTATTCAAATAGCCGCGTCTGCGGTAAAGGACTACTTGGTTGCCTATACAGATCATAGACAAGTAAATGGATACTACTAAAAGCCTCAAGATAAGCGTGAGTGCCGAGGATGGCTCTTCCGTAGGATGACGGAGGTGGATCCTCGGTGGTGTATTGAAGTGGTGTGTAGTGGACTCGAGTGCGCAAAACCATTTCAAGTTGGAGGCTCATAAGATAGCTTAGCCAAGAGTCAAAGCTGGCTCGCTGCAATAACCCCACCATCCCTTCTTGATAATGTGCATGTATGTAGGATCTGATGTAAGTCTTGCTGAGTACCTTTGTACTCATGTTGCTTAATTTACGTTTTATAGAAGACACTGCAACCCCTTCTGATGGGTTCTTCATAGACGTCGATGCCGACGAGTAGGCTGAAGCCCAGGTGGTGATCCTGAGCACACGATGGACCATGTAGTATAGTCGCTTACCCAAGCCTCTTTTATTTTCCTAGTTATGCGTACTCGGACAAGTTACTTCATTGTTGGCTTGTATGTTTGTATGACTTGAATGCTGGGTCGTGTGACCCGTACTTGTGTGTATGATATGTATGGCTCTCTCGAGCCTTTAAATAAAGTACTTGTGTTGTAGAGTCATGTTGTGGCCTTGTTGTATTTGCACATATCGAGCATATTGTGTGTATGATTGAAATGCTTGGTATGTGTGGGATCGACTATCTAGTTGTTTATCCTTAGTAGCCTCTCTTACCGAGAAATGTCTCCTAGTGCTTCCTTCGAGCCATGGTAGCTTACTACTTGCTTGAACACTTAGGCAGGCGGCATGTGTCCTTCTTCGTTCTGTGTACGTCTTCGGGAAATGTCACGCGATGAATACCGGAGTCCTGTTAGCCCGCTACAGCCTGGTTTACCAGAGTCCTGCTAGCCCAGTGCTACAGCCTGGATTCACTCGCTGATGACCGGCACGTTCGTTGCTGGATCATGTATGCCTGTCCCTGTAAGTTAGCGCCACTTTGGGTTCACGACTAGCCATGTCAGCCCGGGCTCCTTGTCATATGGATGCTAGCGACACTATCATACGTGTGCTTAAAGGCGCAAACGGTCCCAGGCAAGGTAAGGCGACACTCGTGGGAATACCGTGCGTGAGGCCGCAAAGTGATATGAGGTGTTACATGCTAGATCGATGTGCCATTGAGTCGGGGTCCTGACATAGTGTCAATAATAAATTCCTTGGAAAGTATTGGTATGGAAGGCACCCATGGATATGGCTAGCCATGGATTGTGAAAGAATGGTGGAAAAAGGAATAAACTTTATTTTATGTTTGGGAACCGCCTATGATTTACCTAGCATGGAAGATATTGTGAATTCTCGGTCGTTTTCGTTGACAGGAAAAGCATGCCTCTCAAAACATTTTTCTCTCTCAATTTAAGATTTGAGGTCTAGCACCTCTACAAATCTCTGCTTTCCTCTGTGAAGGGACTATCTATTTACTTTTATGCAATTTTTATTTTTATTGAGTTTCTATCTTCTCTTATAAAGCACCAACTAGGAAACACTATTATCATACTTGTGCATTGGATGTAGCCAATATTTGAGTGTGTTTCATGGATGGATCAATGATTTAGCAAAATGGGCTAGGGATAGCTTTCTTTAGCATTGATATTTTGTAAGGCATGGTTGCTTGTTGACATGCTTGAGTATTGAGGTCTTCATGTCAAATTATAGACTATTGCTTTGAATCACTTAAAGTCCAAATGTCCATGCTACAAAGAAAAGAATATGTGATGAATATGATGGGTAGCATTCCACATAAAAAATTCTATTTTATCATTACCTACTCAAGGACGAGCAGAAATTAAGCTTGGGGATGCTGATACATCTCGAACGTATCTATTATTTTTATTGTTCCATGCTATTAAAGTGTCAATCTTGGATGTTTTATACTCATTTACTAGCAACTTTATATCATTTTTTGGGACTAACCTATTGACATGTGCCTAGTGTCAGTTGCTGTTTTTTGCTTGTTTTTTTGTTTCGCAGAATATCAATACCAAACGAAGTCCAAATGCCACGGAACTTTTTGGAGATTTTTTTCTAGATAGAAGACACCCAGGGAGCCAAACTAGCATACGGGAGGAGGCCCGTAGGGCCCACTAGGCACCAGGGCGCGTCAGAGGCCCCAAGCATGCCCTGGTGGGAAGTGGAGCCCACGGGAAACTTCTGGAGTCACCTCCACCTCTATAAATACTCTAAAATCCCGAAAACCCTAGGGGAGTCCACGAAACACATTTTCAGCCGCCGGAAGTTCCAGAACCACAAGAGCCAATCTAGAGGCCTTTTTCGGCACTCTGCCAGAGGGGCAACGATCACGGAGGGGTTCATCATCATCCTTGTTGCCCCTCCGATGATGCATGAGTAGTTCACCACAGACCTACGGGTCCGTAGTTAGTAGTTAGATGGCTTCTTCTGTCCTTTTGTCTTCAATACAATGTTCTCCACGATGTTCTTGAAGATCTATTTGATGTAATGACCTTTTTGCGGTGTGTTTGTTGGGATACGATGAATTGTGAGTTTATGATTAGACCTATCCATGAATATTATTTGATTTTTTGCTAAAATCTTCTTTGCATGATTGTTATAGCTTCGTCTTTCTTCTCCAAAATTTTGGTTTGGTTTGGCCAACTAGATTGATTTTTCTTGCTATAGGAAGAGGTGCTTTGTGATGGGTTCGATCTTGCGGTGCTCAATCTTAGTGACAGAAAGAGATATGACACGCATGTATCATTGCCATTAAGGGTAACAAGATGGGGTTTAGTCCTACGTGAGTTTATCTTGTCTATATCATGTCATCGTTCTTATTGCATTACTCTGTTTTTTCATGAACTTAATACACTATGTTGGGGATATAACCCCGAGGTGTGACCCGCCCAGGAGGGCCGAGTTACACCATTGGCGACTCTCACTAGAAGGCCCAGACAAGCCCAGGAGAACAAATATGAAGATGGCGGCTCATGAGGCGGTCTTGATGGTGGCCCAAGACCCGGTTGTATGAACCGCCATATGGTGGCTTGTCTGGTAAGGCAAGATGATTTAGAAACCTGGCCGGTCACGTTGTATGACCCGGCCCCGACTCTTGTAAGCCTCGGGGTCTCGACCTGAGTATATAAAGGCGAGACCCGGCGGCGAGTTAGACTAAGAAATATGTTCCTCCCAATAGCACCTCAGATCACAACTCACGCACGAAAATCATATCAGCGAAAAACATCATGTGACTATCATGAAAACCCTCTTGGGATAAACTGATCAAGCCCAATTCACACTCCCAAACACACATGCGAATCTTTAACTTAATCCATATACCACTTGAAGCGAATGCTCAGCAAAACTAACTCTGGTTCAATGCATACATGCCTGAAACACAAATCTTATGTTTAAACAACACACCCAAAAAAAACGTCAGGCAAGCAGCCTCACAAAGCCATCGATCAAAATTCCTATGCACATAAACCCAAACAAAAAATGCCCACGAAAGGCAAACAAGATGATGCACAAAACAAGGACTGAACAAACAAGAGACCAGTAAAAGAAATTACAAAAAAGCACACATCTTAAGGGCTACAAAACAAAGTTTCAAATAAAGTCCATCGACCGAATTCGTTGATAACAATAAATACCCACACATTATGTGATACAGTAAATCTCGCCGCTCAACTATACAGGAACAATGCAGCAACTCATACAGAGCCTCTCTGTCAAAGCAAAGAGGCACAAGCTTATGCTATGAAAAACTTAACAAACCTGCATTCTTAAATCATATAGATAAAAAACACTGACATATTTTAAAAACAATAGAAGATAAAAATAAAATCAAGATACAAACATTCCAAATTTTCCAAAAAGTCCAAAGGAAAGAAACACCAAAGTACAAAAGACGACGTGTAGCTTCTCTATAAAACGCACGGATCAAGTACAAAGCCGCCGCAAAATTCTAAGGGACTCACATATAGGGATGAAAACGGAGTGGAAACGGACAAAACTAGGTTCTACCATATTTGTTTTCATATTTTTTTGCAGAAGTGAAAACGAATACTAAAACCCCGGAAATGAATACGAAAACAGATACTACCGGAAACAGACATGGAGCAAATACAGAGCGGACACATAAACAGAAGTGAGCATTGAACGGAAGTTTAAAACCCCTCGAATCATAGAGAAACACACAAAAACAGACAAATTAATGAATTGTTAACACGGCTACAAAATAATATGATTATGTTAGCAACTTAGCGTAATATCGTAGTAATACTGGACAATTGCATATAGGGTCTACTTAACTATGAGTGATAGTAGAAGTTGGGCCTGAAATGATCCATTCTACTCATTCTGCTCATTGTGTCATTGTGTATTGTTTGGTGGTTGTGCTACAAAGCAGCCATAGGCCTATATTAAAATGGAGATTCCATATTCACGGAAATGGAAAGTTCCATTTTCGTGTCTGTTCCATGGTTTTGGGTACCGGGCGGTAAATTCGGTTACCGCCCGGTAACCACGTTTCCCGCTCCCCCACGAGAATCATGTATACCGAGCAGAAAATTTCGAAGCTTTTGAATTTAAACTCCTATCTACTAGTTAAATAAGCTATATCTCTACCTGAAATAGAAACACACCTGCGTTCCAGTGGTAATGGTCTCGAACCAGTAATTTTTTTAGAGAAAAGGCATCAACCAAGCCCGAGATGGGGCTCGAGCATAGCCCGACTTTGAATTAACAAAGCCATCAACCGACCAGGATTGCAAGCACACGCCCTTAGGCAAAGATAAGGAAATACACGGCAAAAGATACACAAACGATGGACAGCATAACACTAAACCTCACACACTACAACAACTAAAGATAAGCAATGGAAGATGACGCCATAGTCGCCGAGGTCCTCAACCGAGAATGATGCAACAAGAGCAAGATCGCACATGCTCAGGGGAGAGGGGGGTCGGCACCAATAGGGCATGCCGTCGCCATACACCTACGGACCCTGGCATGACACATCCAACAAACCATCTTCGAAGGAGGCCACTACCTCCTCACCTGGATCGAAGGCGCCGCACCGTCGCAAGATGGCGTGGATGCCGCTGGAAGTGGCCACATAGTGAGGGTCAGCGCATCCCCCACAAGCCGCCGGAGGCTCTCCATGAGCAGAACAGCGATGCTACAAACATCCAGCACCGGAAGAGGGGAAGTATCACGCCAGGACGAAGAGGGCCACACCGCCGCCGCCGCCGACCACCCCCAAGCGCCCTCCAACCACAAGGCTCCCAAGACGGCGCCTTCAAGAAGGGAGCGGTGCTGGGAGCGCCGCCGCCGCCCAACAGAGTTAGGGACTTCGTCGGGAGACCTAGGGAAAGGGGGAGTGGGAAGGAACAACCCATACCGATGCCTCAAGGAGGGAAACGACGCTCACGGGCGTCGCCGTCGTCGCGGCCGGCCAGGGATTTCTCCTGGATTGCCCCCATGCCACCAGCCGCACCCTCCTGACCATGGACCGACGACCAAGGGAGCACAGCCCGGCCAGCCGCACGCCAAACAGGGGAGGGGGAAGGCGCCAGATCTTGCACCGCCAGCCGCTGGAGCAGCCACCAACCGCCCGCCTCCACCACCAAGATCCCGTCGGCCACGTGACCAGGGACCCCGGATCCACTGCCCGCACCGCCGGGTTGCCGCAGATCCGGCGATGCCTCACCAGGGGAGCCACCGCTCCAGATCCATGGCTCCCATGCGAAAGTAGGACCGCCGAAGGCCCCGCCGCCACCATCCTTGGCAGCGCCTCAGGCTTGCCTGGTGGCTGCCTCAGGCGACGGCGAGGGAGGGGGGATGGGGAAGGGGTTGCCTGGCGGCGCCGAGGGTTGTCGCCCCCCGAGTCGCCCAAGCGGGGCGACGCGGGGGTGGGGGTGGGTCATTTGTGATCCTTGGCGTTCCTATATCTCTGACCAGTAACTGCGGGTCATGTTGACAGCCAGCAGCACTTTTTACTTTTTGATTTTCAACGCTTTATTTCTACAAAAAACATAAGTGTGCGAGGGTCGAACTCGCGACCTGCAAGTGCGCGCATTGGAGCAGACCTCTTACCGATGCGCTAGCAGCAGTGTAGAGAACATTTTGCGCTCAAGGCTCTTGCATTAGTGACTTAAAAAAATTTGAATTCAGTTTTGATTTTAAATTTCGCTTGAATTTTATTCCTTAATTCGTGGTTACCGTGGTAACCGAGTTTACCGCCGCCGCCCCTCGAGAAAAATGTTCCATTCGGAATCCAAAACCTTGGTCTATTCCACCAGAAAACATTGTTCTGTTTTTTTCTTCCATTTCCGCATAAAAAATTTCCACATCCACTTCTGTTTTGCAAAAAAAAAAATTCGGTTTTCATATGTCCTCTTCATTTCCATTTTTCCTCGGGAAAAGTGGAAAGTTTGCACTTCATTTTCATCCCTACTCACATGACCAAGCCAGCTCTGCCCCATACCAACCCACCCACAAAAAACAATTGTAAATAACAACCAAAACAACCTGACCTCTGAAAGTGGCAAGGTGCACAAGAAATGCTGCAGCCTTCAGGCTGGATTCAGATCCGTGCTTCCGATTCCGAGCGTGCGCGTACGTACGCTTTGCACTGCGGGGTGCAGGGCAGAAGAAGAAGAAGGCGCATCTTGATTCTTGCGCCATGCGCGGCAGTATAAATACGGGGGAACACCGCCCCCAACCAACGGCCCAACCGCCTCCCCAACAAATTCTTCTTCAAACTCCCGCCACCCCCAACGGCCGCTTCCATGGCCTCGTCGTCCTCCTCCTCCATGCCCACCACCGCCGCCTCCTCCTCGCGGCCCCCCGCCGACGCAGCGCTCGCGCCGAGCCTCGACTACGACACGGCCTTCCCGGTTCTGGGGAGTTTGCCACCGCGTCCTCCCAGGGGCGGGAGAGCGGCGCCGCCGCGTCCTCTGAGGAGGAGCAAGGACCTTCGGCGAGGAGGGAAGACGCCCAGCTACACGTTCGACAGGGACACCGTCGGCATGTCGCTTGGTTCGCTCTACGGGCGCGCGGACGATGCCGCAGCGGAGACCAGTGCGGCCATGGCCGAGGCGGACGCCACAGCGGGGACGACCTCGGCGACTCCTCCGACCTCTGTCGTTCCCGCCACGACGACCAAGGCGGGGACGATCTCCGCGCGTCCACCGACCTGCGCCGCCCCGGGGACCTTCGCCGCAGCGAAGGCGGTTCTCTCAGGTGCGATAAGTTCCGGCCGAGTTCTCCTGTTGATTTCTTGTTCTTGCTTTCTTGCAAAACTAATCGGGGGAATTCGTTCAGGGCTTCCCGCCCTGTTGCCTGCTGTGCAGGTGTTCGGCGACTACCGCTTCGGGTACACCATGGGCGACCTCTTCGATGACCTCGAGAAGCTCCAGCTCGAGCAGCCGGACCTCGGCCAGCATCTCCAGGCCGTCAACGAGCCGAGGCATCCGCCGCCGGTCCAGTTTCAGGTCCAGCCGCCACTCCGGTCGCAGCCGCTTCCGCCCCAGTTCCAGGCGCCGCCGCGCTTCGGGCAGCAGTCCCAGGTCCCAGCTCGCCCGCTACTCCAACGGGGTGCGTCCGATCCAGCTCGCGGCGCCGCACCGCCACCCGCCATTCCAGTTCCACGGCTACTCGTTCGCGTCGAGCCCTCCGGTGTTCATACGGGTTCAGTTCGAGCATCAGCAGAGGTCCTTCACGGGGTTTCGTCAGGGTACAGGAGTGAGGACTGCGGCAGCTCCTCAGGGTACAGGACAGGTACACTACGATTTGCACAGAAATTTTTCATGAACAGCAACTGATGATCTTTGATTACATTTGTCATGCACAACGTTCAGATTTTGGTGTAGATGCTATTTGCTGCATTGCAATGGTCTTTTTTTTGTGTGTGCTAATCTGCTTGTGCTTGATACAGTTTATTTAAACTGTTGTAGTCTGAAAAAACAGTTTACTGAAACTCTTGTAGTCTGAAAAAACAGTTTACTGAAACTCTTGTAGTCTAAACTGACAGGTGTTAGGAATTGTCTGCATGCAACCGTGGTAATCTTGTACTCTGAGAAGATCTGTTATTGGGGGAATAAATCATTATGGAACTTAAAACACCAAATCAGTTGATTCATCTCCTTTTGGCCTTAGCATAGAAGATGGTGATATCCGTTTGAATTAGCTCATTTTACGTGCGCCGAATAACTCTGAGAAAAAAATGGAAAATGCAGGTTCCAACAACACTAATTTAAATTTATTTATTTATTCGAAAAGGGGGGATCCCCGGCCTCTGCATAACACTAATTTAAATGAACCTTATTTCTGCACATGACCTGTATTCATGTTTTGTACATGAGCTGTAATCTTTGATCTTGTTTTTTTTATTCTACAAGATTATGAGATTTAGATTGTTCATCTGCCTCCTCCTGATATTCTTTGGCAAGAATGTACTCTGGTCTTGCATATGTTATGCACAATGTACAGATGTTGGTGTAGATAGTATTTTACTGCATGAAAATATGTAGAATCTTTCTTTAGTTGAGTGCTAATCCGATCGTGCTTGGAAAAAGGATATTATAGAAGAGTAAGAGTAGTTCATTTAGGATTTGGTATGCCTGAAACTGTTGCAGTCTTATAGAAGATTAAAAGTAGTTTGACTTGCCATGTGGATTTGTTCAGTCCTTGATTCAGATAATTTAGTTCCATTCTGGAACATTCGCCTATAGATAGATAGACAAATCAAGTTCGTTCATCTCATTTCACCTTTGCAGATAATATACTAATTTTCTAACCTCTGAATTAATTCCTCAAAAAAATCTCTGAATATAATTCAGGTAATATCTTACAATAGCGCATAAAACTTAGTTCCTTGCACATTATATTGTGTCAACATTTTTCCTTCTTGATCTTGTTATTGATCATGTTTGGTGCCTAACTCGCTCATAATTTCTGCTATTTGAGCCTAGGATGAGCTGCAACACCCGGATGCCGACGCAGAGTAGATGAAGATCAGAGTGGGAGTTCTTCACAAGTTCAGGATATGACGACAGCCACTACCGGAAACCAGCCCTAACCCGACGGCCAGAACAATGCCGACGGCTGCCGTCGGCCTCAATGGAACTATGCCGACAGCCACATGCAGGCCGTCGGCTTACAACGGCCGTCGGGCTACCCAGATCTAAGCCGACGGCAGCCGTCGGCATAGATCGGCCGTCGATCTAGCTGCGGACACGCCGACAAAGAGCCGTCGGCTTAGGTCACCGTCGGCATCTGGTGGGCCAATGACCGCGCCGTGACCGCGGGTTAACGCCGTCAAGCATATATCGACGGCGCGCCGTCAGCATATCTCCGCATGCCACGTCACCGATCCATGGCGCAGCTATGCGACGACCGCCCGTCGGCATAGGCTCCACGCCACCGATCCGCGACACGAATCAGATCTATGCCGACGGCTTAGCCGTAGGCATACTTTTTTTTTTCTTATTTTTATAAATTTTGTAATGTTTTCTTATTTTTTATAAATATTTTAATGTTTTCTTATACTTTTTTTACATGCGAACATTATTTTTTACCCGACGCGTCGTTTCCCCCCTCCAGTGCTTGGCGACGCCGTCCGTGAGGGGGGGCACACCGGACACGCGTGCGCCTCTTCTGGACGAGCCACAACATGTCGGGTCTACGGAGTGGATGTAGCTGTGGTTTTGGCCCGGATGTTGCTCCGGGTGTCTGATGTGCCGACCTATCACAACCGGGTGGAGAGGTCCATCGTCAAAGCCCGCCCGAGGGAAGTCAAGGGCTAGATCTCGTGGTCAACCGCTCGAGGTTAGGCGGACGGGGCCCCTGGGGTAGCAATGCCACCGGAGCGTCGTCTGGGGCCCTCATACATGCGGGGTGGTGTTGTGGCATGTCCGAAGAGGCGCACGCGTCTCTCGGCGTGGCCTCCCTCACACGGACGGTGCCGCCGCCGCACCTCGAGGGGGAAACGCCGCGTCGGTTCTACACCGAGTGGATTTAGCTGTAGTTTTGGCCCGGATGTTGCTCCCGGTGTCCCTATGGGCCGACCGACACAACCGGTGGAGAGGTCCACGGTCAAAGCCCGTCCGTGGGAAGTCAAAGGCTAGATCGCGTGGTCAACCACTCCAAGGTTAGGCGGACGGGGCCTGGGGTAGCAATGCCACCGAGGCGTCGCATCTGGGGCCCTCATACATGCGGGTGGTGTTGTGGCATGTCAGAAGAGGTGGCACGCGTCTTGGTGCGTGGCCTCCCAAACGGAAGCGCCACCGCCGCACCTCGAGGGGGAGACGGACGTCGGGTCTCCACGGAGTGGATGTAGCTGTGGTTTTGGCCGGATGTTGCTCCCGGTGTCCCGATGTGCCGACCGACACAACCGGGTGGAGAGGTCCACTAGTCAAAGCCCGTCCGTGGGAAGTCAAAGGGCTAGATCTCGTGGTCAACCGCTCGGGGTTAGGCGGGGACGGGGCCCTGGGGCAGCAACGCCACCGGCGGCGTCATCGGGCCCTCATACATGCGGGGTGGTGTTGTGGCATGTCCGAAGAGGCGGCACGCGTCACGGTCGTGGCCTCCCTCACGGACGGCGCCGCCGCGCCGGTACCGAGGGAGAAACGGACGCGTCGGGTCTACACGGAGTGGATGTAGCTGTGGTTTTGGCCCGGGGTGTCCTGATGTGCCGACCTATCACAACCGGGTGGAGAGGTCCACTCGTCAAAGCCCGTCCGAGGGAAGTCAAAGGGCTAGATCTCGTGGTCAACCGCTCCAGGGTTAGGCGGGACGGGGGCCCTGGGGGTAGCAATGCCACCGGAGCGTCGTACCGGGCCCTCATACATGCGGGGTGGTGTTGTGGCATGTCCGAAGAGGCGGCACGCGTCTCCGGGCGTGGCCCCCCTCACGGACGGTGCCGCCGCGGCACCTCGAGGGGGAAAGCGGACGCGTCGGGTCTACACGGAGTGGATTTAGCTGTGGTTTTGGCCCGGATGTTGCTCCCGGTGTCCCTATGGGCCGACCTGACACAACCGGGTGGAGAGGTCCTTTGGTCAAAGCCCGTCCGTGGGAAGTCAAAGGCTAGATCGCGTGGTCAACCGCTCCAAGGTTAGGCGGACGGGGCCCTGGGGTAGCAATGCACCCGGGCGTCGTCTGGGCCCTCATACATGCGGGTGGTGTTGTGGCATGTCCTAAGAGGCGGCATGCGTCTTGGGGTGTGGCACCCCTCACTGACGGCGCCACCGCCGGCACCGGGAGGGGGGAAACGGACGCGTCGGGTCTACACGGAGTGGATGTAGCTGTGGGTTTCGCCCGGATGTTGCTCCCAGGTGTCCCTCTAGGCCGACCTGACACAATCGGGTGGAGAGGTCCACTAGTCAAAGCTCGTGCATAGGAACTCAAAGGGCTAGATCTCGTGGTCAACCGCTCTAGGGTTAGGCGGGGACGGGTCCCTAGGGTGTAGCAATGCCACCGAGGCCGTCATCGGCCCTCATACAAGCAAGGTGGTGTTGTGGCATGTCCTAAGAGGCGGCACACATCTTCGGGTGTGGCTCCCTAACAGACGGCGCCGCCGCCCGGCACCGGAGGGTTGAAACAGACGTGTCGGGTCTACAGTGTGGATATGTAGCATGGGTTTGGCCCGGATGTTGCTCCAGTGTCCCTCCGTCGATGACCCCTCCCCTTCACTTACCGACGAACTAAGCTACCCCGCCCCAAACCCACCCTCACCATCGACGACCCCTCCCCTTCACTCACGTGATTTAACTAAGCTCTAGATCGAGCACGCGATCGAGGGCGGCCATGGCGCTCCCATACCCACGACCAGGCCACGGCCTTGGCAGACGAAGCTGCTCGAATTCGGCGCCTCCCCTCCCCTCCCCTCCCCTTTATGTGGTTCCGGGAGAGGAGAGGGCTGAGCGGTTAAAAAAAATAAAAAATATATATGAAATAATAATACATAAAAAAGGAAAATTATAACTATAAAAAAATTTAAAAATCTATATAAAATAAAAAATAAATATATAACTATAAGAAAACATTAAAAAATTTATATAAAATAAAAAATGAAAATAAAACTATGCGGACGGCAAAGCCGTCGGCATATAGTCATGACCATACTGGTAGGCCTTACGCAGATCGATGGCGTGGGTAATAAAAAAATAAAAAAAAAAAAAGTATGCCACGGCTAAGCCGTCAAGCATAGGTGCCACGTGGCCTCCTCACGTATGCCGACGGCTTAGCCGTCGGCATAGGCAGCCTTATCCACCCTGGGCGAACCCCTCCACTCATTCCACATCGCGCCTCGACTCCCCGCCCGCCACGCGCTGCCCGCTCACCGTGACCCAACCGCCGCCGCCCAGCTCGACCAGCCCAGGCCCCTGTCTCCCGTCGCCCGCGCTCGCCCCGGCCGCCGCCGCCGCCTCCACCGTGCCACCTTCCCTCGCCCCTCCCCCCCGCCTACATCCCGCCTCCTTGCACCGCCACCGCCACGCCATCGTGGCTCTTCTCCGCGCCTGACCACCTCCTCTCCGACCCTCACCCCACCACCACCCCGTCCCTCCGCCACCTCGCCGCTTGCCGCCCACACCGTCCCGACCTCAAGCACCCTCCTGCACCGACCTGCCCGGCCCCCCGTCCACCCTGCCTGCTGCGCCCCTCCGCCGACGCCCTCTGCGCTTCACCTGCCCGTCCACCCTTCCCCGGCGGCTGCCCCCCGGCCTCCCTGCTGCCCACTGCCATGTGCGCCAAGGTGAGAATTTTTTATTTTTTGCATTTTGTTACTGTTTTTTTTGCATAGATTGATATGTGATGAATGGATATATGCATGCATGTACAGATTGATGGTGAAGTTTGTGATAGATGGATGCATTGATGGATATTGCTCAATTTTGTGAATTTGGACACTTAGATATTGCTCAATTTGGATATTGGTCAAGTTTTTCAATATGTGCATGTAAAGAGATGAGCGAGGGAAGATAATGGAGTATGAACGAGCTCCGTTTGTTTTTATAAGAGAGAAAGAATGGGGGAGAGGGAATGGAGTAGTAACGGTTTAGAGTTTGTTTTTTTTACAATTTGACATGTTGTTTCATGTTCATTCATAATGTTGTGCCAATGCTTAATGTGAGGTGATGACCTAATTTTTTATCACTCGGTGGAATTAACAGGATTTGTGGTGTTCCATCTTCGTGGAGTGATCGTCCACGTTGGAGGTGTTTGTCCACGATCGTCCCTCCTTTGATCGACTACATCCTCTACATCGGAGGGTGAGCAGCAATTCCATGACCTCGTCCACTTTTTCCCATGTCACTAGATTGAATTTTCACATCAAGTCGCGTAACCTAGGTCTCCGTCCGAAGAGTTGCATCGATAAATATGCATTCAATTGCATATTTATCACCGCAGCTCTTCGGATTATCAACGCTTTCCACGGACAGCCGAGGATGTGTAGATTGGAGTGCGTTGTTCATGCTCTACCCGTTCGAGACAGATTTGGCGGCGCCTCCTGTTGTTCTCCGGATGCACATTCTCTCGGCATTTTGCCGAGGCGTGTATTTGGAGAACAGCGGAAGGTGCTGCCAAATTTTGTCTCGAATGGGGTAGAGCATGGACAACGACTAATCTACACATTCTCGAGTGAGATTAGGACCCATCTTTACCTATTAGAGATGTAGGTGGATTAAATGTCATTTCTCGTCAACCTTGTAAAAAATAAAATATTGATGTGAGTAATTTAAATGAATCCTTAATTTTGTTGTGTGGCTTCCAATAAAGCAGAGATGGCAGATAATCAGTGGATGTATAGTGGGTTTTTCCGTCGGAATCAAGTAACAACAGAGTGGGTCGAGAAAACTGATGTGTTTTTGAAAGAGATATTCCGTAGTCCAATGAGGATGGTGCCAGAATGCCCGTGTGCCAAGTGTAAGAGGCGTCACCGCAGAGATAAGAGTGAGATGACTAAGCACCTTCGCACGCATGGTTTTATGCCCAACTTTAATATGCCGATAAACTTTGCCCAGCGGCACCGTGGTAGAGAGGATGTGATACGACAACGCGTCGCTGGTTATGAGGACGATGGGGTTAGAGACATGCTAGATGATGTCTTTGTCTGCACAGCGGACACCTCCGCCACATTCAGCGAATGAACCGGAGGAACCGGAGGAACTGGAGGAAACCGCAAAGGCCTTCCCGGAAATCTTGGCCTCGTCAAAGAAACCTCTCTATGAGGGTGCCAAGTTGTTCGTGTTGGATGCCATCTCGCAATCGATGGCGTCAAGGCTGAGTACGGCAGTAGCCGAGGTTGCTTCAAGCATTTTCGGGAGTATGGGCTAACAGCCTGCCGAGGGCCATGAACTGCCGAAAACCATATACGCTCTGAAGAAAATCATGAAGGCGCTCTCCATGGACTATGAGAAAATTCATGTTTGTCCAAAGAATTGCCTTTTGTTTAGGCATGAGTATCACGGATGACAAGTCTTGTAGGAAGTGCGGTTCCTCTCGGTATATTGAGGTGGTCGATAAACATGGTCGAAGCAGCAGCTAAAATCCTGTGAAGGTTCTTGGTATCTTGATTTTATCAAAAGACGCAACGCCTTTTCATCACCGAGGAGTCTGCCAAAATGATGAAGTGGCACAAGGAAGGAAAAGGTACAATCCAAAAAATTGTACATCCATCGAGGTGAAGCATGGAAGTCATTCGATATAGAGTACCGGAGGAAGCAGCCGAGGCTGGAATGTCCGAATTGCTATAACGGTGATGGGTTCAATCCATATGGTATGTCGTCTAATTCATACAGCTGTTGGCCCATATTTGTTATTCGCTCAATCTCCCTCCGGCGCCATAATGCAACGGAAGACCATGTTCTGCCGCTTATAATTCGGGGCCTGAATATCCGGGAAGAATTTGGGTGTGTTTATGCAGCCGTTGGTGGATGATTTGCACCATTCTTGGTACTTCCCGAGGTTGACATCGACCGACATTTGCAGAAAAACCAGAACCTCCTGAGTCCTGAGATATTCCCAACTCTCCCGAACCTTCCTGTCCAAATATATCCGTCCAATATATCAATCTGTATGTCTCGATCATTTCGAGACTCCTCATGTCCGCGGATCATATTCGGACTCCAACAACCTTCGTACATCAAAATACATAAACTCATAATATAACTGCTATCAAAACTTGCTGCAGGGACTCTACGGCTCGAGAACAATGTAGACATGACCGAGGCATCGCCTTCGGGTCAATAACCAATAGCGGACTCGATGCCCATATTGGTTCCTTTACATATTCTACTTAAGATCTTTATCGGCCAAACCGATAACAACATACTTTGTTCCTTTCATTCCAGATGTTACTTGCCCGAGATTTGATCGCCCAGATCCAAACCTAGTTCAATCTCAAGCAAGTCTCTTTACCGCTCAGAATACGCCATCTCATAACTAACTCATTAGTTACATGCTTGCAAGGCTTAGGTGATGAGTATTACCGAGAGGCCCAGATACCTCTCCATAATCGAGTAACAAATCCTAATCTAATTATGCCAACTCAACATGTACCTTCTAAACACCAGAGAGCATCTTTATAATCACCCAGCCATTGCTAGACATTTGGTAGCACACAAAGTGTTCTTCCGTAAACGGAGTTGCACAATCTCATAGTTGCAGGAACTTTGTATAAGTCATGAAGAAAGCAATAGCGTATCACTAAACGATCAAGTGCTAGGCTAATAATGGTTTATGTCAATCACATCATTCTTCTAATGATGTGATCCCACTAATCAAATGACAACACATGTCATGGTCGTGAAACATGACCATCTTTGATTAATGAGCTAGTCAAGTAGAGGCATACTAGTGACCATAGTTTTGTCTATGTATTCACACATGTATTATGTTTCCCGTTAATACAATTCTAGCATGAATAATAAACATTTATCATGATATGAGGAAATAAATAATAACTTTATTATTGCCTCTAGGGCATATTTCACTAGCATGTGTAGGAGTTGATTGAGACATGTGTATGTGTTATTCCTACCTTGCTATGCCCTGCTATGCTTAGAGTCGTGTCGTCCGTTCATCCGGGTGATGGGCTAGAGTGAAATGATCATGTCGGTAATGAGAGTGATGTGTTGAACACAATTTGGTAAAGGTATCATGAGAGGCCATGTAGGAGTACATGGTGGGTTGTTTCATTGAAGCCGCCCTAAGCACCGAGATATGTATGTGTGATTTAAGATTCAGCTACTACCATGCATTGGGCCCCAAATATGACCCCGCCGACTTATCCACCCTAGTCCTCCGTCTCAGAGTTGCAAGTAGTTTCGTGTTTGTAGATTACCGAGGTCGTGGGCAGCGCTTGACCAAGCAGGTGCGCCAGATGCGGTAGGTACGCATGGTGTAGCGGATGCCCGCTTGGTATCTCTGGAACCCCTGACACATCGCTCGGGGCCGATGGAAACTCTCGCCGACTTCAAGGATGGAACCTGGATAGGCGATAAACCTAGACTAGAGACTTAGGTGTTTAGGTAGGTCGTGGTCACACCCACGCCGCGCTGAAGTCTTCCGAGCACATGTCGGGTGCGTACGCTAAGTGGTGGAAACATGTATGAAGAAGTACACCGTAGGTTAACATCATCTATTCAAATAGCCTTCTCATGTAAAGGACTACTTGGTCGCTTACACGATCATAGACAAGTAAATGGATACTACTAAAAGCCTCAAGATAGCGTGAGTGCCGAGGATGGCTCTTCAGAGGATGACGGAGGTGGATCCTCGTGGTGTATTGAAGTGGTGTAGTGGACTCGAGAAAGCAAAACCATTTCAAGTTGGAGGCTCATAAGATAGCTTAGCCAAGAGTCAAAGCTGGCTCTCTGTAATAACCCCACCATCCCTTCTTGATAATGTGCATGTATGTAGGATCTCGATGAAGTCTTGCTGAGTACCTTTGTACTCATGTTGCTTAATTTACGCTTTTATAGAAGACACCAAACCCCTTCCGATGGGTTCTTCATAGACGCCGATGCCGATTTAGTAGGTCTGAAGCCGTGTGGTGATCCTGACACGATGGACCATGTAGTATAGTCGCTACCCAAGCCTCTTTTTATTTTCCTAGTTGTCTGCTCGACAAGTTACTTCCGCTGCTGGCTTGTATGTTTGTATGACTTGAATGCCGGGTCGTAGACCCGTATTTGTGTGTATGATATGTATGGCCTTCTCGAGCCTTTTTAAATAAAGTACTTGTGTTGTAGAGTCATGTTGTGACGCTTGTTGTATTTGGCATATCGGCATATTGTGTGTATGATTGAAATGCTTGGTATGTGTGGGATCGACTATCTAGTTGTTTATCCTTAGTAGCTCTTCATCCGAGAAATGTCTCCCAGTGCTTCCATCGAGCCATGGTAGCTTGTTATCGCTTTAACACTTAGGCAGCCGGCATGTGTCCTTCTTCGCCTCGTGGTTCCGTTCTTCGGGAAATGTCACGCCGATGAATACCGAGTCCTCATTCGCCACAGCGCCTGGGTTTACCGTAGTCCTGCAGCCTGCTACAGCCCCGATTCACTTACTTAATTCCGACGCTCGCTGCCGGATCATGCGTCCGTCTAGTTAGCGCCACTTTGGGTTCACGACTAGCCATGTCAGCCCGGCCTTGTCATATGGATGCTAGCGACACTATCATACGCGGTGCTTAAAGGCGCAAACGGTCCTGTGGTAAGTACACACTGGGAATACCGCATGTGAGGCCGCAGAAGTGATATGAGGTGTTACATGCTAGATCGATGTGCCATTG
This sequence comes from Aegilops speltoides, assembly GCA_021437245.1. Lineage (NCBI taxonomy): Eukaryota > Viridiplantae > Streptophyta > Magnoliopsida > Poales > Poaceae > Aegilops > Aegilops speltoides. Next base: position 40,620,883 of record CM038146.1, read on the forward strand.
AGTCGGGTCCTACATAGTGTCAATAATAAATTCCTTGGAAAGTATTATATGGAAGGCACTCATGGATATGGCTAGCCATGGATTGTGAAAGAATGGTGGAAAAAGGAATAAACTTTATTTTATGTTTGGGAACCGCCTATGATTTACCTAGCATGGAAGATATTGTGAATTCTTGCTGTTGGCTGATGTGAAAAGCATGCCTCTCAAAACATTTTTCTCTCAATTTAAGATTTGAGGTCTAGCACCTCTACAAATCTCTCTTTCCTCCTGAAGGGACTATCTATTTACTTTATGCAATTTTTATTTTTATTGAGTTTCTATCTTCTTATAAAGCACCAACTAGGAAACACTATTATCATACTTGTGCATTGATGTAGCCAATATTTGAGTGTGTTTCATGGATGGATCAATGATTTAGCAAATGGGCTAGGGATAGCTTTTAGCATTGATATTTTGTAAGGCATGGTTGCTTGTCGACATGCTTGAGTATTGAGGTCTTCATGTCAAATTATAGACTATTGCTTTGAATCACTTAAAGTCCAAATGTCCATGCTACAAAGAAAAGAATATGTGATGAATATGATGGGTAGCATTCCACATAAAAATTCTATTTTATCATTACCTACTCAAGGACGCAGCAGAAATTGCTTGGGGATGCTGATATCTCGAACGATTCTATTATTTTTATTGTTCCATGCTATTAAAGTGTCAATCTTGGATGTTTTATACTCATTTACTAGCAACTTTATATCATTTTTGGGACTAACCTATTGACATGTGCCTAGTGTCGCTTGTCGCTTTTTTGCTTGTTTTTTGTTTCAGAATATCAATACCAAACGAAGTCCAAATGCCACTTAACTTTTTGGAGATTTTTTCTAGATAGAAGACACCAGGAGCCAAACTAGCATTTGGAGGAGGCCCAGGGCCCACTAGGCACCATGCCGCCGAGGCCCCAAGCATGCCCCGGGAAGTGGAGCCCACGGAAACTTCTCGAGTCACCTCCACCTCTATAAATACTCTAAAATCCCTAAAACCCTAGGGGAGTCCACGAAACACATTTTCACACGGAAGTTCCGTAACCACAAGAGCCAATCTAGAGGCCTTTTTACTCGCAGAGGGGCAACGATCGGAGGGGTTCATCATCCTTGTTGCCCCTCCGATGATGCATGAGTAGTTCACCACTGCATCTACGGGTCCGTGAGTTAGTAGTTAGATGGCTTCTTCCGCCCTTTTGTCTTCAATACAATGTTCTCCACGATGTTCTTGAAGATCTATTTGATGTAATGACCTTTTGTGTGTTTGTTGGGATACATGGCGAATTGTGAGTTTATGATTAGACCTATCCATGAATATTATTTGATTTTTGCTAAAATCTTCTTTTGCATGATTGTTATAGCTTCGCCTTTTCTTCTCCAAAATTTTGGTTTGGTTTGGCCAACTAGATTGATTTTTCTTGCTATAGAAGAGGTGCTTTGTGATGGGTCTGATCTTCGCGTGCTCAATCTTAGTGACAAAAAGAGATATGACACGCATGTATCATTGCCATTAAGGGTAACAAGATGGGGTTTAGTCCCACGTGAGTTTATCTTGTCTATATCATGTCATCGCTCTTATTGCATTACTGCTTTTTTCATGAACTTAATACACTATGTTGGGGATATAACCCCAGGTGTGACCCGGCCAGAGGGCCGAGTTACACCATTGGCGACTCTCACTAGAAGGCCCTGCATAAGCCCAGAGAACAAATATGAAGATGGCGGCTCATGAGGCGGTCTTGATGGTGGCCCAAGACCCGGCTTGTATGAACCGCCATATGGTGGCTTGTCCTAAGGCAAGATGATTTAGAAACCTGGCCGGTCACGCTAGGCGACCCTACCGACTTTAGCCTCTGGGTCTCAATTGAGTATATAAAGGCGAGACCAAGCGGCGAAGTTAGACTAAGAAATATGTTCTCCCAATAGCACCTCAGATCACAACTCACGCACCTAAAATCATATCAATAAAAAACATCATGTGACTATCATGAAACCCTCTTGGGATAAACTGATCAAGCTTCCACCACACTCCCAAACACACATGCTAATCTTTAACTTAATCCATATACCACTTGAAGCGAATGCTCAGCAAAACTAACTCTGTTCAATGCATACATGCCCTGAAACACAAATCTTATGTTTAAACAACACACCAAAAAAACGTCAGGCAAGCAGCCCACAAAGCCATCGATCAAAATTCCTATGCACATAAACCCAAACAAAAAATGCCCAACAAAGGCAAACAAGATGATGCACAAAACAAGGACTGAACAAACAAGAGACCAGTAAAAGAAATTACAAAAAGCACACATCTTAAGGGCTACAAAACAAAGTTTCAAATAAAGTCCATCGACTAATTCTGATAACAATAAATACCCACACATTATGTGATACAGAACTCATTACCAACTATACAGAACAATGCAGCAATCTCATACAGAGCCTCTCACAAAAGCAAAGAGGCACAAGCTTATGCTATGAAAAACTTAACAAACCTGCATTCTAAATCATATAGATAAAAAACACTCATATTTTAAAAACAATAGAAGATAAAATAAAATCAAGATACAAACATTCCAAATTTTCCAAAAAGTCCAAAGGAAAGAAACACCAAAGTACAAAAGACGACGTAGCTTCTATAAAACGACGATCAAGTACAAAGCCGCAGAAAATTTAAGGGACTCACATATAGGGATGAAAACGGAGGGAACGGACAAAACTAGGTTCTACCATATTTGTTTTCATATTTTTTTATGAAAACGAATACTAAAACCCCGAAATGAATACGAAACAGATACTACCGGAAATGTATATGGAGCAAATACAGAGTGGACACATAAACAGAAGTGAGCATTGAACGGAAGTTTAAAACCCTCGAATCATAGAGAAACACACAAAAACAGACAAATTAATGAATTGTTAACACGGCTACAAAATAATATGATTATGTTAGCAACTTAGCGAATATGAGTAACATCGACAATTGCATATAGGGTCTACTTAACTATGAGTGATAGTAGGGGCCTGAAATGATCCATTCTACTCATTCTCGCTTCATTGTGTCATTGTGTATTGTTGGGTGGTCTACAAAGCAGCCATAGGCCTATATTAAAATGGAGATTCCATATTCACGGAAATGGAAAGTTCCATTGTTCTGTTCCATGGTTTTGGGCCGGCATTTCGTTACCGCCTGTAACCACGCTTCCCTCCCCCACGAGAATCATGTATACGAGCAGAAAATTTCAAGCTTTTGAATTTAAACTCCTATCTACTAGTTAAATAAGCTATATCTCTACTCAAATAGAAACACACCTATGCTCCAAAGGGTAATGGTCTGAACCAGTAATTTTTAGAGAAAAGGCATCAACAAGCCCGAGATGGGCTCGAAAGATACCGACTTTGAATTAACAGCCATCAACCGACCAGGATTGTGCTACACGCCTAGGCAAAGATAAGGAAATACACGGCAAAAGATACACAAACGATGGACAGCATAACACTAAACCTCACACACTACAACAACTAAAGATAAGCAATGGAAGATGACGCCATAGTCGCCGAGGTCCTCAACCGAGAATGATGCAACAAGAGCAAGATCAACATGCTCGGGGGAGGGGTCGGCACCAATAGGGCATGCCGCCGCCATACACCACGGACCGGCATGACATGCCCCCATGTTTGGTTTTGGTAATTGATGACAATCTCTATGAATTAATGGTTTCCTTGAGCTATATTTGAAGGCTTTTTCCATAGGCATTTCTTGAAGTCCGTTTGTTGGTTTCAAGGAGATTATGTGATGACCAAGGTGCTACTCAAAGAATTATCCAAAGATTGGTCATAGAGAAGACATGATACAAGGTTGATCAAGAGTAAGCCAAAGAGTGAATCAAGTTGATCGACACAAAAATTATACAAGATGTACCGAGAGGGATCAAGTGATCCCATCGTGTGGTAAGCATTGTCCATTATGCTTTGTGTACTAACCCATGGTCTACGTGAGAGTTCTTTGTGGGGTAGCTATGTTTCCATGGACGTGCATCAAAAGGAAGATCTCATAGAACCCATGGAGGATGACATCAAGTGGTGATCGTCATCAAGGTTGCGTTGTGCAAGTTCAGGTGGATCATCACGAAGCGATCACATGCTTGAAGCTTGCCGTACATTGTGGTGACAATGGACTTTTGAAGATGTGCCGAAGAGTGGATTACCCACAGTAGAGTATGGAGGAGCAATCTATTAGTCTTCTGTTGGAGAACGTAGTAATTTCAAAAAATTTCCAACGCACACGCAAGATCATGGTGATGATATAGCAACGAGAGGGGAGAGTGTTCGTCCACGCACTGTGAGACCGTAAGCGAAGCGCTAGCACAACGCGTTGATGTAGTCGACGCCTTCACGATCCGACCGATCCAAGCACCGAACGCACGGGCCTCCGAAGTTCAGCACACGCTCAGCTCGATGACGATCTCCGCCTCCGATCCAGCCGAGTTCCGAGATGATGTAGCCTCGATACAACTTTCCATATTCGAATTCGACTCTTGCCTTTTCCGGAGATGCGATATATTATTTCCTCCGTGGTTGGGTTTTATCTTTTGTTTTGCATTTTGTTCATGTCATGCATTTCATCTCATAGCATCATGCGCTTTGCATCCGCATGTTTTCATAAAACGCATCCGCTGTTAGTTGCCGCTTCCTCGCCCGCTGACGCTTTCGCATCAACCGCTCTTTCGTTGTCCGACCGTTGACCCTCTTGCACAATACTCAAACCCTCGTGGCGCGTCTCGAAGCTGTCCCGAACCCGACCCGGGTAGTCGTCACCGTTGGATCCGGATCATCCCCTAACATCTATAAAACATCTCCGTTTTCTTATTTGGACTACCTAACCTATTTATCTCGACCGTCTGATTTCGATCAGATGATCCAAACCCCCCTCTTCCTTATATATATATATATAGACTCCCTTGTCCATTTTTAGACCAAAACCTAAATATTAGGAGCCTTGTCCCATCCTCCCAGCCGCCGCCAGCTTCTTCTTCCCTCCGATCCTCCTGCATCCATTTCCACCAACCAGCTCGCAGAACCTCCTCCTCGCCGATCCAACCCATCGATCGAGAACCTCCCGCAGCCCCTTCGTCTCGATCATACACGCCACCGGTCGGCGCCAAAGAACCCGGCAGATGAGCGCCATGCCCTTCCCTTCTTCCCCTGCTCCTCTGGGTTCCTTCTTCACCGCCTCCCCGCTTTCTCCAGAAGTCCGCAGAGCATCCATGGTCGCCCCTGCCGCCGCCTCCCGCGCCCGAGCCTCCTGCCGAGCTCCACCGCCAGGCTCGCAAGTCGCCGCTGCCTCGCTTCCGCCAGCCCTGCTGCCCAAAACGGGCACCACCAGATGTTTTTGAAGCTCGCCTGCCGCTGTTTTACGAGCATGCCGCGCTCCATCTCGACCCGCCCCGCCATCGTAACTCGCTGGCGCTCGTGATCGGCGCTGACCTCGCACGCTGCGCAACATTCTTTCTCCGTGATCACCGGAACTCCTCACCAAGGCCGCCGCTCGCCATCTACAGGAGCCGTGGTCGCCGCTCCATCGCTTCATCAAGCCGCCTGTCAGGTCGCGCTTCGCCCCGATCTCGACCGGATCCTCTCGCTCCGCGCTCGCTGCCGAATCCGCCCCTGCTTCGGTCTTCCGCCGCCAGCTGCGGCGCTTCGCCGGAGAACGCGCCAAGTCTGCTGCCATCGACCTGCTTCTTCGCTTCGAGGGTGAGGCCCCGCGCAAGTCCCTACCACGCCGGAGCGATGCAGCCCGCCTCATCGCTGCTTGCTCGCCGGCCGCCCAGATCCTGCCGCTTCGCTTCTCCACTCTCGCCTCGCTCGTTCATCTCCGCCGAGTCCTGCTGGCGCTGTTCCTTCGTGATCGCGCCGCTGCTTCTCGCTGCTGATTGTCGACCTTCAAACGGCGCAAAGAAGAACTCGAGCCGCCGCTTCTCCGCTTCGCCATTGACCGCTAAGTCCCACAAAGAGTTCGCAGGCCCAGCCTGCCCGCCCGCCTCTCTTTCTCAACTCGGGCCTTGGCCCATGGTGAGAAAACCCCACCCTCCTCGAGCACTGCTGGGCCTGGACAGCTTCGAGTCATGCTTTTTTTTTCACTGATTTAATTTGTTAATAAATCGAGAGCTGCAGTTTTTCGTAAAACCCTCATGTTCATGCATGCAATAATTAATTAACCGCAAGGCCGGATTAAAATGTTTTAAACATGTAAAATGCTTAGAATTTCATCTAGTTTCATAATATGCCACTTTCATCCATGTTTAAAATGTTTAAACTGTTGTTTGTTTAAATTTTCTCTAATGCCATGCTAAAATGATTTATTTCATAACTATTTAACCTTAACTCCGAATTTAATAAACTTTATATGTAAATGGGGTGGAAAAATGCCTAGATTAACATGGTCCATTTTATTTTCTTGTTTAACAACTTTAAAATATGTTTTAGGGCAGAACAGTACCAAATTCATAATTTGCATATGAGGATTTTCCGGAATTGTTGTTTGTTGTTCCGGCCTCATTTAAACTTGCCTAAATAGTTAGTTTACTTATGTTTCACCCCTTGCCATGTTTAACAACATTTAATATTGTTGAGTAGCTTATAAGGAGATTAAACTAAATAATTGATGTGGTGTTTTGTCAATATGCAACTCGTTGCATATTGAGCTCCACTTAACTTGTAGTAATTGTTTGTTGCACTTTGCCATGCCATGCCTCATTAAACCGGACATGCATCATACTTGATTGTGCATCATGCCATGATTATGTTTGTGTGTTTACCATGTTGTTTGCTTCTTTCCAGTTTGTTTCTCTCGTTAGCTTCGGTTCCATTCCGGAGTTGTGAGGATTTGTTCGACTACCTCCGTTCCTCTTCTTCATGGACTCGTTCTTCTTCCTAGCGGGATTTCAGGCAAGATGACCGTCACCTTGGATCTCACTACTATCATTGCTATGCTAGTTGCTTCGTTCTATTGTTTTGCTGCGCTACCTATATCTTGTTGATCAAGCCTCCCAAATTGCCATGAACCCCTAACTTTTGACACCAATCCTAGCAAACCGTTGTTTGGCTATGTTACCGCTTTGCTCAGCCCCTCTTATAGCGTTGCTAGTTGCAGTGAAGTTGAAGATTGCTCCATGGTGGATGTGGTTATGTTGGGATATCACAATATCTCTTATATTATTAATGCATCTATATATTTGGTAAAGGGTGGAAGGCTCGGCCTTATGCCCGGTGTTTTGTTCCACTCTTGCCGCCCTAGTTTCCGCCATACCGTGTTATGTTCCCGGATTTTATGCTCCTAACGTGGTCGGGTGATTTATGGGACCCCCGACAGTTCGCTGAATAAAACTTGTCCAGAAGGCTCAACCTTGGTTTTACCATTTGCCTCACCACCACCTATACCCTTCCCTTGGGTCGCCAACCCAAGGGTCATCTTTATTTTAGCCCCCGGCCGTTGCTTGTCTAAGTGTTGGTCCAAACCGAGAGATCATGGGCCACCTCGGGAAACTCAAGTCCGGTTTTACTCGTAGCTTGACTTATCCGGTGTTGCCTCGAGAACGAGATATGTGCAGCTCCTATCGGGATTGTCGGGCGATCGGGCGGCTTTGCTGGTCTTGTTTTACCATTGTCGAAATGTCTTGTAAACCGATTCCGAGACCGATCGGTCTTCCCGGAGAAGGTCCATTCCTTCGCTGATCGCGAGAGCTTGTCATGGGCTGTTGGGACACCCCCGCAGGTATAAACTTTCGAGAGCCGTGCCCACGGTTATGTGGCAGATGGGAATTTGTTAATGTCCGTTGTAGATAACTTGACACCAGATTCGATTTAAAACGATCAACTGCGGTGTAGCCGTGATGGTCTCTTCTGCGGAGTCCGGAAGTGAACACGGTTTCGGGTTATGTTTGACGAAGTAGGTGTTCGTGATCACCTCCCGATCATTGCTAGCTTCACGATCGCTCCTTTGTTTCTCTTCTCGCCTCATTTGCGTATGCTAGCCACCATATCATGCTTAGTCGCTGCTGCAACCTCACCACTTTACCCCTTCCTTTCCCATTAAGCTTTGCTAGTCTTGATACCCATGGCAATGGGATTGCTGAGTCCTCGTGGCTCACCAGATACTTCCAAAACCAGTTTGGTGTGCCTATCTTACCGAAAGCAGGTGACGATCCGAGCTCAAGGAGGAGCTCGATGAAGATCTTGCCCTTTGTGTTGTTTCTGCTCTAGTTGATCAAGAGTGGAGCCCAGCTTGGGGTCGATCGGGACCTTGTCGATTTGGGGTTCTTTCTTTTATTTTGGTTCCGAGTCGGACCTTGATTGTATCTCGATGATGTAATGCTTTATTCATGTAATTGTGTGAAGTGGCGATTTAAGCTTAACTATGTATCTCTTTCCTTATGTATTATATGGGTTGTGTGAAGATTACCTCACTTATGACATTGCATTCAATGCGTTATGCCTCTAAGTCGTGCTTCGACACGGGAGATATAGCCGCATGGAGGGCGCTACAAGTTGGTAATCGAGCCTTCCCGACCTTAGAAGCCCCACCGCTTGATCGCTTTTAGCGGCCGAGTTGTGTCTAGAAAATGTTTTGAGTCATTTAGGATTATATATATCGGAGAGTTAGGAATTCTTTTTACTCCCCGCCTCTTCATTGCTCGTAAGGCATCCCGACGAGAGTTTTGACTCTTCTTCTCAAATTTCACTTAAATTTTTTAGGATCACGGGTATCTTGGAATCGCTTCGATGGTTTTATGATGAGAACATTCTCTTGGTGCCTCCCCGTCAGGGGTTTAGTGGAAGTGTCCCGGGAGTTGAGCTCGAGGTGTTGTCGCCATAATTTTATCGTTGCAGTTCGAATACCGAGTTTAGTACCGACATCGAAAATCTCTTTTATGCAGCTTGTTGGTGAGATAACCCCGATAACCCAAGATCGAGGTGAGTACGGAGTATCGCCATAACTTGTATAACGAATGCTTTTCGAAGGTTGAGGTAGACGATTTCCGAAGGTTTCTTGGTTATGTGTTGAAGGATGGATACAGCTGGATGTAGGATTTGCTAGTTTTGGGTGAGATATTATGCTTCCCTTGTATCCCCAACACCTGATTGCATAACCGGAAAGTTTCGGGAGTTTCATAGGTGGGAATTCAAGTAGCTCTTAGGATATCTTTCCGACGGATGTATGATATGAAATTGGGGTTCGACGTCTAGTGGTCCGCCTATTCACGGTTGGTTTTAAAGTGGTCTCATTGTGTCTTAAAGAGTCCTTGGCTATGCCGACTCGGGGACACTTCGTATGTCATGTGTAATCGCCTTGTACATGATGGTGCTGCACGATCGAGCCCGTAGGCCCCACCACGTAAAACTTCGGACTAAATTCTATCATATGTTTGTTCCGCTTATTCTCGCAAGCCACCCTTTGTTTTTGTTTTGAGTTGTGGTATTCGAGTTGCTTCAATGTCAAGTGTTGATTCCATACCTTTTCCGAAATGGTGTTCTCATACATTCCATGTGAATACTAATCCTTCTCGACAATCGAGATTGTCATGTCTATCCTTTTCAACCCGCGTGTTTCTTCAAGTGGATCCGATCACTTCAACATCAGCAAGACCAATTATCATTTCTTCTCAACGGTGTTTGTTTCATCCGTCTCCAATTGCCTTTGTTTTTCCCGCCCACCCACCCTTTTTCCTCAAGGACTAAGATTTCCTTACCAAGTATCCTTTTATTTTTGTGAAGTTTCTCCATTCTTTTCCATCAATGTTCTTACCCGGTGGTTCTCAAGAAGATGTTCTACTAGTTCGTCATCCCTCATTCCTTTTTATTCTCCGGTGGATTCTGTCGGTGTACTAAGGTAGGGGTCCCTCAGTACCCCAACTTGTGCACGGGCGGTTGCAGCTTCCCGCGGCAGAGTTTACCACGTGCTCGCCAAAGACCTTCCCGCTCCATGTCAAACCATTCAAAGACGAAGCATACAAGACAGAAGATCGAGACCCCGCAAGCGGAGTTTGCCGGAAGGCCGCTCTGTGCTCAAGGTTACATCACTCACGCAAGGCCCCGCAAGAGGAGCTCGCTAGGAAAACTAGAAGATTACATCATAGAAGACACGCCCTGGCCAGATGCGCCTGGCCGAGGGCCCGGGAGCGATAAGTTACAGAGCCTTGCAAGCTCCCCGGTCCGCAGAATCAAGACCCCGCAAGGTGCTTGCCGGAGAATTGCGCCAGGTGTCGCTGGGCCCACCATCAGCCCACGCTGCCGCCTGGGCCTTCCAGGACGCGCGGGCGGATGGCTGGCAGCCTGGGGACACGGTGGCACTCCACGGTGGTGGATCCATCGCTGCAGGCACGGAGACACAAGGGCGGAGCTTTTGGGTCGACGGCGACGGGCATTAAATGCCCTTGTCCCCATCACAAAGTAGGTAGCCACCATCGCTCACGATTGTAGCTCCGCTGTTCCCAAGACTGCTCCAACTACCACCTCTTTTACATTTTTACCCTTTCTCCCACGCTGACACTGTCGGTGACCCCTTGCACTATAAAAGGAGGCCCATGCACAACGTGGGGGGGGTTCGCACGAAACCTTGCAACTCTCAAGGCCGGTGTAGCAAGCATCAGAGCTCTTCAAGCTCCCGAACTCAATACAATCAAGCAGAGTAGGGTTTTACGCGCTCACCGCGTCTTAACCTGGGTAAAACTGCCCAGGTCTAGCACGATCCGCCTCCGGCTCCTCCGCCTGCATCGCATGCACTAGGGGCCCGGTCCCATAGGTGTTCGTGGCGGGCAGTTCTCGACATCTTGGCGCGCTGTAGGGGACGAAGAGCCCGCGCGGCGCTGGAGATGCAAGCGGCGGCGGCGGAGGTTTGGAGGCGGAGCGCAAAGGGGATCTCTCGAGGCGGAAGAAGATGCAATGAAAGCGAAGGAGGGAACCGCCTCGCTTCCTCTCGCTTATGGGGAGTGGGGGGCGCGCTTTTTCCATTAAAGAACGTAGGCACGCCCCATCCCACGACGCCGAATCGACGCTGCGTCAAGACGGGGATGCGCAGATGCGAAGTGGATTCGCGCCAGGTCATGGGTGCCTGCAGACAGCTTTTGGGCCTGGCCCAACAGCTGGCACTGCGTGTGTGGCCCAGCCCGGGCTCCTGCCGGTGATTAAGGTAGGGGTACCTCAAGACCCTAACTTGTGCACGGGCGGTTGCAGCCTCCGCTGCAGTAGTTTACCACGGCTCGCCAAAGACCTTCCCGCTCCATGTCAAACCATTCAAAGACGAAGCATACAAGACAGAAGATCGAGACCCGCAAGCGGAGTTTGCCGGAAGGCCGCCTGTGCTCAAGGTTACATCACTCACGCAAGGCCCCGCAAGAGGAGCTCGCCAGAAAACTAGAAGATTACATCATAGAAGACACGCCAAGGCCAGATGCCCCGGCGAGGGCCCGGGAGCGACAGTTACAGAGCCCGCAAGCTCCCTGTCCGCAGAGTCAAGACCCCGCAAGGTGCTTGCCGGAGAATTGCGCAGGTGCTCGCTGGCCCAGCTCATCAGCCCACGCTGCCGCCTGGGCCTTCCAGGACGCTGGGCGATGGCAGTGCAGCCTGGGGACACGGTGGCACTCCACGGTGGTGGATCCATCGCTGCGGGCGCGACGGAGACACAAGGGCGGGAGCTTTGGGGTCGACGGCGACGGGCATTAAATGCCCTTGTCCCCATCACAAAGTAGGTAGCGACCACTGCTCACGCACCGTAGTCCGCTTGTTCCCGACTGCTCCAACTACCACCTCTTTTACATTTTTACCCCTTTCTCCCACGCTGACACCTGTCGGTGACCCCTTGCACTATAAAAGGAGGCCCATGCACAACGTGGGGGGTTCGTTCAAACCTTGCAACTCTCAAGGCCGTGTAGCTGCCATCAGAGCTCTTCAAGCTCCCGAGCTCAATACAATCAAGCAGGAGTAGGGTTTTACGCTGCTCACCATGTCTTAACCTGGGTAAAACTGCCCGCTGCTCGCCACGATCCGCCTCCGTGCTCCCTCCGCCTCGCATCGCATGCATAAGGGGCCCGTCCCATAGGTGTTCGTGGCGGCGTTTCCGATGCATTCAAGTCAAGTTTTGTTGATCATACCTTTTTCCTCATTTCAATGTCTTCTCATACCGGTGCACCTCATTATCATTCTACTTCTCGCTATTTGTTATTCCGGAGTGCTCAAGATATCTCGAAGATTTGTGTTTCCACTCTGCACTCGTTCAAGCTCTTTCGAGATTGGTATCTCATTCAAGTCATTTAATTCAACCGGTGCAACATCTCTTTTAAATCTTTTCAACGGTGTTTCTTTTGAGTGGGCCCTAACCCACAGGACTTTTCCCAGGATCTTACCTGACTCTTCTAATTTATCCGGAGCGATTCCCAAAGTCTTTCGAAGTTTGACGTAAGAATAAGTTATCATCAGTCAAATGCTTTTCTCCAAGATCTTTCAAATTCTTTTCATAGTTGGCTCAACCTCTTCGCTTTTTGATTCTTCCGTGTGCCTCAATAATTTTGGTTGTGTTTCTCGTTGTCATTCTCATCATTTGAAGACTCAAGAAAGATTTTCTTAAATCTTGGTCCATTCTCTTGAATATTCATGGTCCTAGCTTGATGCCATCCTCTCATAATTGCTTTCGATTGAGACAACTCTTTTCTTACCATCCGGAGCATTTCATGAGTTGTTTCCATTTCTTTCCTCCAAGGCCATCATGTAATAATTCTTCATTCTCAGCGTGTAGCTTTCGTTCTTTCCTATCCTACCGGTGGTTCGTTGAAGACCTTCCCAAGCTTGCACCATATCTATCTTAATCCTTTCTACGAGAATAAGTGGCATGCCAAATCCATTGTGGGTCATCAATTTAATTGGTGAGGGATAAGCATAATGTAATTTTATTCTTGTTTCATCGAGTAAATTGAATTCTTATTCCGAGGTTCATAAAAAATTCTTGGTTTCAATTGCTCATCCTTCTTTTCGGAGTTCCAAGTTCTCTCTGCTATATAATCGCTAGCAACATCTAAATCATTGCAAGGCTTCACCTTGTGTTTTCAACTTCTTTCTTTTCATCATCCTTCAATTACCGGAGTTCTTCATGGAGGCTCTAAATGGTGGTTCATCAAGGATTCTTTTCATTCTTCAATTGTTCTTCAAGATTTCGCTGAAGTTATGATCCGCCAAGCTATACTCAAAATTAAACAGGTGCCCAACACTTGTTTTGTTTTGAGAAGCTCAAGTATTCTCCGCCTTGCATTCCAAAGTGCAATTCCTTCTATCTTATCTTTTGAGATGGTGTTATGTCACTCTTGACAATTTCCTTCATGTTTCATGATTCATATTGTTGTCAAGAATGAGGTATTTTAAATCCATCAAGATCTTCATTGGAGTTATCTTGGGTTATATTTCACCTAAAGCTTTCCCTAAGGATTGTTGCTATTTATGGTGCTTATAAATGACCCAAGTTCTTCATTTGTCCTCCCGTGAAATAAGTTTCGCCTCCTTGTTGATATCAATCCAATCATTTGTTTCCATTGGTGGCAGAAGCTCACCTCATAATTTTGAGATGTTTTCATAAGCCCGCCACAAGCTTATTCTTTTCGTTGTTGGTTTTCCAACAACTCCGTTATAACCTTCTTGGAAGGGTGCTTTCCGAGCCCATTTGTGGCAGAAGATGTCATTTTCTTCTCCATTCTGTTATTCCAATGATTTATCTTCTATTCTTTCTTCCGAAGGCATTGTGATGTTGCTCTTTTCACTCATCATCTCGGATTGTGAGGATCATGTTCTTCATGCTTATCCATTTAACCGGCGTGTCGTGTCCTCTATTCAAGTTCTTTTCATCTTATCAAGTTTTCCTTCTTCTTTCAAACGGAGTGCTGCCCAAATTATTTCAGTCTTCTTCCTCTCCCATCTTGTTTTAACTGGAGTGGTTTCGAATTCTATCTTGTCCATTAAACTCTTGATTCGTGTCTTTACAACCGTCAAGTTCTCGTAATGTTCCTTGCTCCTCTTTTCTAACGGATTGTTTGCAATCTCGTTCATCTCCTTTGTATTCTTTCCTTCAATTTGCTCAACCTCTCAAGGTTCGTGGTTTCACTCTGCTCACAAAGAAGCAACTTTAGTTTACCTCTTCTTCCTCTTCTTTTTTCCTCCGGTGCCATCCTAGATCTCGGGACGAGATCCTCTCGTAGTGGTGGAGTGTTGTAGCGCCCCGGATACAACTTTCCATATTCGTAACTCCGACTCTTGCCTTTTCCGGAGATGCGATATGTTATTTCCTCTGTGGTTGGGTTTTTATCTTTTGTTTTGCATTTTGTTCATGTCATGCATTTCATCTCATAGCATCATGCGCTTTGCATCCGCATGTTTTCATAAAACGCATCCATTGTTAGTTGCCGCTTCTCCTCGCCTCCGCTGACGCTTTCGCACTCAACCGCTATTTCGCTGTCCGACCATTTGACCTTTTGCACAATACTCAAACCTCAAGGTCCAAAGCTGTCCCTAACCCGACCCGTAGTCGCCACCGTTGATCCGGATCATCCCCAACATCTATAAACATCTCCGCTTTCTTATTTGGGCTACCTAACTTATTTATCTCGACTGCCTGATTTCGATCGATGATCCAAACCCCTCTTCCTTATATATATATAGACTCCCTTGTCCATTTTTAGACCAAACCCTAAATATTAGGAGCCTTGTCCCATCCTCCCAGCCGCCGCCAGTTCTTCTTCCCTCGATCCTCCCAGATCCATTTCCACCAACCAGCCAGAACCCTCCTCCTCTCTCGATCCAACCCATCGATCGAGAACCTCCCGCAGCCCCTTCGTCCCTCGATCAGGCCACGCCACGGTCGGCGCCAAGAACCCGGCAGATGAGCGCCATGCCCTTCCCTTCTTCCCCTGCTCCTCCGTTCTTCTTCACCGCTTCCCTGCCTTCTCCAGAAGTCCGCAGAGCATCCATGGTCGCCCCTGCCGCCGCCTCCCGCGCCTCGAGCCTCCTGCCGAGCTCCACTACCTCCGTGCTCGCAAGTCGCCGCTGCCTCGCTGCCGCCAGCCCTGCTGCCCAAAACGGGCACCACCAGATGCTCTTGAAGCCTCGCCCATTGCTGTCTTACGAGCATGCCGCCCATCTCGACCCGCCCCGCCATCGGTAACTCGCCGACGCTCAGATCGGCGCTGACTCGCACGCCGCACCACTTCTTTTCTCCGTGATCACCGGAACCTCTCACCAAGGCCGCCAAGGCTCGGTTATCCGAAGGAGCCACGGTCGCCGCCCATCAGCTTCATTGCCGCCTGCCGTGGTCGCGCTACTCGCCCCGATCTGACCGGATCCTCTCGCCCGCGGCTCGGCTGCCGAATCTGCCCTGCTTGGTCTTCCCGCCAGCTGCGGGCGCCGCGGAGAACGCGCTAAGTCTCGCCGCCATCGACCTGCTTCTCTCGCTTCGAGGGTGAGGCCCGCGCCAAGTCCCCTACCACGCCGGAGCGATGTAGCTCCGCCCCTGCCGCTGCTTGCCTCGCCGCCGCCCAGACCTCAGGCCGCTTCGCCTCCACTCTCGGCTCGCTCGTTCATCTCCGCTGAGTCCTGCTGGCGCTGCTCCTTCGTGACGCGCC
The DNA here is from genome assembly GCA_021437245.1 of Aegilops speltoides. Classification (NCBI taxonomy): domain Eukaryota; kingdom Viridiplantae; phylum Streptophyta; class Magnoliopsida; order Poales; family Poaceae; genus Aegilops; species Aegilops speltoides. The sequence continues at coordinate 40,636,574 of CM038146.1, forward strand.
GCTGCTCCTCGCTGCTGTTTGCTCACTTCAAACGATGTAACAAAGAACTCGATCCGCCGCCTCGCTTCGCCTGGGCTGGACCGCTAAGTCCAAGAAGAGTCTGCAAGGCCCAGCCTGCCTGCCGGCCTCCTTCTTCTCAACTGGCCTTGGCCCATGGTGAGAAAAACCCCACCCTCTCCGAGCACTGCTGGTCGGACAGCTCGCCCGAGCCACTGCTTTTTTTTCACGGACGAATTTGTTAATAAATCGAGAGCTGCAGTTTTTCGTAAAACCCTCATGTTCATGCATGCAATAATTAATTAACCGACATCGGATTAAAATGTTTTAAACATGTAAAATGCTTAGAATTTCATCTAGTTTCATAATATGCCACTTTCATCCATGTTTAAAATGTTTAAACTGTTGTTTGTTTAAATTTTCTCTAATGCCATGCTAAAATGATTTATTTCATAACTATTTAACCGTGAATCTCAATTTAATAAACTTTATATGTAAATGGGGTGGAAAATGCCTAGATTAACATGGTCCATTTTATTTTCTTGTTTAACAATTTTAAAATATGTTTTAGGGCAGAACAGTACCAAATTCATAATTTGCATATGAGGATTTTCCGGAATTGTTGTTTGTTGTTCCGGCCTCATTTAAACTTGCCTAAATAGTTAGTTTACTTATGTTTCACCCCTTGCCATGTTTAACAACATTTAATATTGTTGAGTAGCTTATAAGGATATTAAACTAAATAATTGATGTGGTGTTTTGTCAATATGCAACTGCTGTATATCGAGCTCCACTTAACTTGTAGTAATTGTTTGTTGCACTTTGCCATGCCATGCCTCATTAAACCGGACATGCATCATACTTGATTGTGCATCATGCCATGATTATGCTTGTGTGTTTACCATGTTGTTTGCTTCTTTCCGGTTTGCTTCTCTCGTTAGCTTCGGTTCCCTTCCGGAGTTGTGAGGATTTGTTTGACTACCTCCGCTCGCCTTCTTCATGGACTCGCTTCTTCTTCCTAGCGGGATTTCGTGCAAGATGATCATTACCTTGATCTCACTACTATCATTGCTATGCTAGTTGCTTCGCTCTATTGTTTTGCCGCTACCTATCTCTTGTTGATCAAGCCTCCCAAATTGCCATGAACCCCTAACCTTTGACACCAATCCTAGCAAACCGTTGTTTGGCTATGTTACCGCTTTGCTCAGCCCTCTTATAGCGCTATAGTTGCAGTGAAGTTGAAGATTGCTCCATGGTGACAGGGTTATGTTGGGATATCACAATATCTCTTATATTATTAATGCATCTATATATTTGGTAAAGGGTGGAAGGCTCGGCCTTATGCCTGGTGTTTTGTTCCACTCTTGCCGCCTCTAGTTTCCGCCATACCGTGTTATGTTCCCGGATTTTATGCTCCTAACGCGGTCGGGTGATTTATGGGACCCCCCGACAGTTTGCTTTTGAATAAAACTTGTCCAAAGAAGGCCCAACCTTGGTTTTACCATTTGCCTCACCACCACCTATACCCTTCCCTTGGGTCGGCCAACCCAAGGGTCATCTTTTATTTTAGCCCCCGCCGTGCTTGTCTAAGTGTTGGTCCGAATCGAAGATCAAGGGGCCACCTCGGGAAACTCAAGTCCTGGTTTTACTCAGAGCTTGACTTATCCGTGTTGCCTCGAGAACGAGATATGTGCAGCTCCTATCGGGATTGTCGGCACATCGGGCGGCTTTGCTGGTCTTGTTTTACCATTGTCGAAATGTCTTGTAAACCGGATTCCGAGATCGATCGGGTCTTCCCGGAGAAGGTCTATTCTTCATTGATCGCGAGAGCTTGTCATGGGCTTGTTGGGACACCCCTGCAGGGTATAAACTTTCGAGAGCCGTGCCCGCGTTATGTGGCAGATGGGAATTTGTTAATGTCCGTTGTAGATAACTTGACACCAGATTCGATTTAAAACGATCAATCAAGGTGTAGCCGTGATGGTCTCTTCTCGTGGAGTCCGGGAAGTGAACACGGTTTCGGTTATGTTTGACGAAGTAGGTGTTCAGATCACCTCTTGATCATTGCTAGCTTCACGACTGCCTTTGTTTCTCTTCTCGCCTCATTTGCGATGCTAGCCACCATATCATGCTTAGCCGCTGCTGCAACCTCACCACTTTACCCCTTCCTTTCCCATTGCTTTGTAGTCTTGATACCCATGGTAATGGGATTGTTGAGTCCTCGTGGCTCACCAGATACTTCCAAAACCAGTTTGTGTGCCTATGTTACCGAAAGCAGTGACGATCCGAGCTCAAGGAGGAGCTCGATGAAGATCTTGCCCTTTGTGTTGTTTCGCTCTAGTTGATCTCGTAGTGGAGCCCATTGGGGTCGATCGGGACCTTTGTCGATTTGGGGTTCTTCTTTATTTTGGTTCCGTAGTCGGACCTTGATTGTATCTCGATGATGTAATGCTTTATTCATGTAATTATGTGAAGTGGCGATTGTAAGCCAACTATGTATCTCTTTCCTTATGTATTACATGGGTTGTGTGAAGATTACCTCACTTATGACATTGCTTTCAATGCGTTATGCCTCTAAGTCGGCTTCTACACGTGGGAGATATAGCCGCATGGAGGGCGCATAGATGAGTTTCACAAGACGACGGCATGGTGACGATGATGATGTTTTATCGGCGCAGGTTTCACTTAAGCTCCGCGACGATATGACCGAGGTGGAATATGGTGGAGGGGGCACCGCACACGGCTAAGGAACCATCCGAGATCAACTTGTGTGTCTATGGGTGCCCCCGCCTCAGATATAAAGGAGCCAGGGGAGGAGGCCGACAAGGAGGGCGCGCCAGGGGGAGTCCTACTCCCACCGGGAGTAGGACTCTCTTTCCAAGTAGGAGTAGGAGAAGGGGGAAAGAGGAGGAAGAGGAGAGAGGAAGGGGGCGCCGCCCCATTCCCTTGTCCTATTTGGACTAGGAAGGGAGGGCGCTGCCCTCCTTCCTCCTTCCCTCTTCTCCTCGAGGCCCATGTAGGCCCAATAACTTCGGGGTTCCGTAACCTCCCTGCATCTCAGAAATGCCTATTTCACCCGAACCATACCGATGTCCAAACCTAGGCTTCCAATATATCAATCTTTATGTCTCGACCATTTCGAGACTCCTCGCCATGTCCGTGATCACATCCGGACCAACAAAATTCGCACATCAAAACTTATAAACTCATAATAAAACTGCCATCAAACGTTGTTTAAGCGGACTCTACGGGTTCGAGAACTATGTAGACATGACCTAGAACCATTCTCGTCAATAACCAATAGCGGACCTGGATGCCCATATTGGTTCCTACATATTCTACGAAGATCTTTATCGGTCAAACCGCATAACAACATACGTTGTTCCTTTGTCATCGGTATGTTACTTGCCCGAGATTTGATCCTCAGTATCCAATACCTAGTTCAATCTCGCACGCAAGTCTCTTTACTGCTACATAATACATCATTCCGTAACTAACTCATTAGCTACATTGCTTGCAAGGCTTATAGTGATGTGCATTACCGAGAGGGCCCAGAGATACCTCTCCGACAATCGGAGGACAAAACCTAATCTCAAATACACCAACTCAACATGTACCTTCGAGACACCCGTAGTAATTCTTTATAATCACCCAGCTTACGCTGTGATGTTTGGTAGTACCCAAAGTGTTCCTCCGTAAACGGAGTTGCATAATTTCATAGTTACAGTGAACATGTATAAGTCATGAAGAAAGCAATAGCAGAATACTAAACGATCAAGTGCTAGGCTAACGGATGGGTCATGTCAATCACGCCATTCTTCTAATGATGTGATCTCACTAATCAAATGACAACACATGTCTATGGTTAGGAAACATAACCATCTTTGATTAATGAGCTAGTCAAGTAGAGGCATACTAGTGACTATAGTTTTGTCTATGTATTCACACGTATCATGTTTTCGGTTAATACAATTCTAGCATGAATAATAAACATTTATCATGATATGAGGAAATAATTAATAACTTTATTATTGCCTCTAGGCATATTTCCTTCAGTCTCCCACTTGCACTAGAGTCAATAATCTAGATTACACAAGAATGATTCTAACACCCATGGAGTCTTGGTGCTGATCATGTTTTGCTCGTGAGAGAGGCTTAGTCAACGGTCTCGCAACATTCAGATCCGTATGTATCTTGCAAATCTCGATGTCTCCCACTTGCACTTGGTCCCGAATGGAATTGACGCGTCTTTTGATGTGCTTGGTCCTCTTGTGAAATCTGGATTCCTTTGCCAAGGCAATTGCTCCAGTATTGTCACAGAAGATTTTCATTGGTCCCGATGCACTAGGTATGACACCTAGATCGGAAATGAACTCCTTCATCCAGCATTCCTTCATTTGCTGCTTCGTAGCAGCTATGTACTCCGCTTCACATGTAGATCCCGCCACGACGCTTTGTTTAGAACTGCACCAACTTACAGCTCCACCGCTTGATATAAACACGATCCGGTTTGCATTTAGAATCGTCCGATCAGTGTCAAAGCTTGCATCGACGTAACCATTTACAACTAGCTCTTTGTCACCTCCATATACGAGAAACATATCCTTAGTCCTTTTCGTATTTCAGATGTTCTTGACCGCTGTCCAAGTTGATCCACCTCGATTACTTTGGTACCTTCCGCCAAGCTTATTTCTAAGCATACGCAGTCTCGGTACACAAGATTGCATACATGATAGAGCCTATGGTGAAGCATAGGAACACCTTTCATTTTCTCTATCTTTCATTGTGGTCCGACATTGAGTTTGACTCAACTTCACACCTTGTAGCACGTGCAAGAATCCTTTCTTTGCTCGATCCATTTTGAACTTTTTCAAAATTTTGTCAAGGTATGTGCTTTGTGAAAGTCCTATTAAGCCGCCTTGATCTATCTCTATAGATCTTGATGCCCAATATGTAAGCAGCTTCACCGAGGTGTTTCATTGAAAAACTTTTATTCAAGTATCCCTTTATGCTATCCAGAATTCTATATCATTTCCAATTAATAATATGTCATCTACATATAAAACTAGAAATGCTACAGAGCTCCCACTCACTTTCTTGTAAATACAAGCTTCTCCAAAAGTCTCAGATAAAACCATATGCTTTGATCACACTATCAAAACGCTTATTCCAACTCCGAGATGCTTGCACCAGTCCATAAATGGATCGCTGGAGCTTGCATACTTTGTTAGCACCTTTGGATCAACAAAACCTTCCGCTGCATCATATACAACTCTTCTTCTAGAAATCCATTCAAGAATGCAGTTTTGACATCCATTTGCCAAATTTCATAGTCATGAAATGCAGCAATAGCTAACATGATTCGGACAGACTTAAGCATCGCCACGGTGAGAAAGTCTCATCGTAGTCAACCCCTTGAACTTGTCGAAAACCTTTCGCAACAAGTCGAGCTTTATAGATAGTTACATTACCATCGCCAGCCTTCTTCTTAAAGATCCATTTATTCTCAATGGCTTGCCGATCATCGGGCAAGTCAACCAAAGTCCATACTTTGTTTTCATACATGGATCCCATCTCGATTTCATGGCCTCTAGCCATTTTATGAATCTGGCTCATCATCGCTTCCTCATAGTTCGAGGTTCATCATGGTCAAGTAACATGACTTCCGTAATAGGATTACCGCATCACTCTAGTGCGGATCTTACTCGTAGACCCACGAGGTTCAAGAGAAACTTGATCCAAGTTTCATGATCAATATCATTAGCGCCCTCACCGATTGGTGTAGTTGTCACAGAACCGTTCTTGTGATGAACTACTTTCCAATAAGGGAGTAGATACAGTTATCTCATCAAGATCTACTTTCCTCCCACTCACTTCTTTCGAGAGAAACTCCTTCTAGAAAGGATCCGAATTTAGCAACGAAAATTTTGCCTCAGATCTGTGATAGAAGGTGTACCCAATAGTCTCCTTTGGGTATCCTATGAAGACACATTCGATTTGGGTTCGAGCTTATCCGTTGAAGTTTCTTCACATAAGCATCGCAACCCCAAACTTTAAGAAATGACAACTTTGGTTTCTTGCCAAACCACAGCTCATAAGGCATCGCTTCAACAGATTTTGATGGTGCCCTATTTAACGTGAATGCGACTGCCTCTAAAGCATAACCCCAAAACGATAGCGTAAATCGGTAAGAGACATCATAGATCGCACCATATCAAGTAAAGTACGACACGACGCTCGACACACCATTTCGCTAGGTGTTCCTGTGGCGTGAGTTGCGTAGACTATCCCGCTTTGTTTCAAGTGTAGACCAAACTCAGAACTCAAATATTCTCCTCCACGATCAGATCGAGAAACTTTATTTTCTTGTTACGATGATTTTCCACTTCACTCTGAAATTCTTTGAACTTTTCAAATGTTTCAGACTTGTGTTTCATTAAGTAGATATACCCATATCTGCTCAAATCATCTGTGAAGGTGAGAAAATAACGATATCCGCCACGAGCCTCAACATTCATCGGATCACATACATCTCGTATGTATGATTTCCAACAAACCGCTGTTCTCCATAGTACCGAGAACGGCGCTTTTAGTCATCTTGCCCATAAGGCACGGTTCGCAAGTACCAAGTGATTCATAATCAAGTGATTCCAAAAGCCCATCAAGATGGAGTTTCTTCATGCGCTTATAATCGATATGACCTAAACGACAAGGCACAAATAAGTTGCACTATCGTTATCAACTCTGATCTTTTGGTTTCAACACTATGAATATGTGTATCACTACTATCGAGATTCAATAAAATAGACCATTCTTCAAGGGTGCATGACCATAAAAGATATTACTCATATAAATAAAACAACCATTATTCTCTCGATTTAATGAATAACCGCCTCGCATCAAACAAGATCCAGATATAATGTTCATGCTCAACGCCGCACAAATAACAATTATTTAGGTCTAATACTAATCCCGATGGTAGATGTAGAGGTAGCGTGTTTAATCGCGATCACATCGACTTTGGAACCATTTCCCACGCCAAGATCGTCACCTTGTCCCTAGCTAATCTTCGCTAATCCGTAGTCCCTGCTTCGAAGTTGCAAATATTAGCAATGTAACCAAAGATAAAATACCCGTGTGCATCATGAGCATTAGTAAGGTACACATCAATAACATGTATATCACATATACCTTTGTTCACTTTGCCATCCTTCTTGTCCGCCAAATACTTGGGGCAGTTCCGCTTCAAAGGTCCACCGCTTAAGAGAAGCACTCAGGCCAGTGCTTAGGTCCGATTTTGGGTTTTTCTCTTGAGCAGCAACTTGCTTGCCGCTCTTTTTGAAGTTTCCTTCTTCTTCCCTTTGCCCTTCTTCTTGAAACTGGTGGTTTTGTTAACCATCAACACTTGATGCTCCTTCTTGATTTCTACTCCGCAGTTTTCAGCATTATAAGAGCTCGAATAGTCTTGGTCATCCCTTGCATATTATAGTTCATCACGAAGCTCTTGTAGCTTGGTGGCGTGATTGGAGAATTTGTCAATGACACTATCATCGTGAAGATTAACTCCAGCTTGAATCAAGTGATTATTATACCCGCACATTTTGAGTATGTGTTCACCGATGTAACTATTCTCTCCATCTTGCAGCTATAGAACTTATTGGAGACTTCATATCTCTCAATCCGGCATTTGCTTGAAATATTAACTTCAACTCCTCGAACATCTCATATGCTCCATGACGCTCAAAACGCCGTTGAAGACCCGGTTCTAAGCCGTAGCATGGCACACGGAACTATCGAGTAGTCATCAGCTTTGCTCGCCAGACGCTTTAACGCCGTCCTGGCCAGCATCAAGAAGCAGTTCGCACCGCGGTGCTTCTAGGACGAATTTTTCAGGCAACAATGAGGATAATCTCAAAGTTACGGACTCCAGTCCGTAATTGCTACCATCATCTTTCAACTTTGCTTTCAAGGAACGCATTAAAATTCAACGGAACAACAAAGACGAGCCATCTATCTACCAACAAACATAGACAAGCAAAATACTATCAGTACTAAGTTCATGATAAATTTAAGTTCAATTAATCATATTACTTAAGAACTCCCACTTAGACAGACATCTCTAGTCATCTAAGTGATCACGTGATCCAAATCAACTAAACCATGTCCGATCATCACGTGAGATGGAGTAGTTTCAATGGTGAACATCGCTATGTTGATCATATCTACTATATGATTCACGCCGACCTTTTGGTCTCCGTGTTCCGAGGCCATATCTCAGATATGCTAGGCTCACAAGTATAACCTGAGTATTCCGCTGGTGCAACTGTTTTGCACCCGCTGTATTTGAACGTAGAGCCTATCACACCCGATCATCACGTGGTGTCTCAAAGACGAAGAACTTTCGCGAACGGTGCATACTGTGGAGAACACTTCTTGATAATTAGTGAGAGATCATCTTAAAATGCTACCGCCAATCAAAGCAAGATAAGATGCATAAAGGATAAACATCACATGCAATCAATATAAGTGATATGATATGGCCATCATCATCTTGTGCTTGTGATTCCATCTTCAACCACCGCCATGATCACCACCGCCACCGGCGCGACACCTTGATCTCCATCGTAGCATCGTTGTCGTTACGCCCATCTATTGCTTTCTACGACTATCGCTACCGCTTAGTGATAAAGTAAAGCAATTACAGTGGCATTTGCATTTCATAGAATAAAGCGACAACCATATGGCTCCTCGCCATTGCCGATAACTTCGTTACAAAACATGATCATCTCGCATAATAAAATATAGCATCACGCCTTAACCATATCACATCACAACATGCCCTGCAAAAACAAGTTAGACGTTTCTACTTTGTTGTTGCAAATTTTACGTGGCTGCTACGGGCTTAGCAAGAACCGTTTACCTACGCATCAAAAACCACAACGATAGTTCGCTGTTGGTGCTGTTTTAACCTTTGCAAGGACCGGCGAGCCACACTCAATTCAGCTAAAGTGAGAGAGAGAGACACCCGCCAGCCACCTTTAAGCACGAAAGTGCTCAGAACGGTGAAACCAGTCTCGCAGAAGCGCACGCTGTAATGTCGATCCGGCCGCTTCATCTCATAATGCCGCCAACCAAAGTATGACATGCTGGTAAGCAAGATGACATGTATCGCCCACAACTCACTTGTGTTCTACTCTGCATATAACATCAACACATAAAACCTAGGCTCGGATGCCATCGTTGGGGAACGAGTAATTTCAAAAATTCCTACGCACACGCAAGATCATGGTGATGATATAGCAACGAGAGGGAGAGTGTTCGCCCATGTACTCGTGAGACCGAAGCGTAAGCTAGCACAACGCGGTTGATGTAGTCGACGCCTTCACGATCCGACCGATCCAAGCACCGAACGACGGGCCTCCGAGTTCAGCACACATTCAGCTCGATGACGATCTCCGCCTCCGATCCAGCCGAGCTCCCGAGATGAGTTCCGCCACCACGATGATGTTTTATCGTGCAGGCTTCGCCTAAGCTCCCCGACGATATGACCGAGGTGGAATATGGTGGAGGGGGCACCGACACGGCTAAGGAACGATCCGTAGATCAACTTGTGTGTCTATGGGTGCCCCCGCCCAGATATAAAGGAGCCAGGGGAGGAGGCCGCGCCAAGAAGGGCGCGCCAGGGGGAGTCCTACTCCCACCGGAGTAGGACTCCTCTTCCAAGTAGGAGTAGGAGAAGGGGGAAAGAGGAGGAAGAGGAGAGGAAGGGGGGGGCGCCGCCCCTTCCCTTGTCCTATTCGGACTAGGAAGGGAGGGCGGCGCCCCTCCTTCCTCCTTCCCTCTTCTCCCTCGAGGCCCATGTAGGCCCAATAACCCCGGGGTTCCAGAACCTTCCTAAGATCTCAGAAATGCCGATTTCACCCGAACCATTCCGATGTCCAAACATAGGCTTCCAATATATCAATCTTTATGTCTCGACCATTTCGAGACTCCTCGTAATGTCCGTGATCACATCCGGACCAACAAAATTCGCACATCAAAACTTATAAACTCATAATAAAACTGCCATCAAACGTTGTTGTATGGATTCTTACGGGTTCGAGAACTATGTAGACATGACCTAGAACCATTCTCGTCAATAACCAATAGCGGACCTGATGCCCATATTGGTTCCTACATATTCTACGAAGATCTTTATCGTCAATCCGCATAACAACATACGTTGTTCCTTTGTCATCGGTATGTTACTTGCCCGAGATTTGATCATCGGTATCCAATACCTAGTTCAATCTCGCTATCGCAAGTCTCTTTACTCGCTACGTAATACATCATTCCGTAACTAACTCATTAGCTACATTGCTTGCAAGGCTTATAGTGATGTGCATTACGAGAGGGCCCAGAGATACCTCTCCGACAATCGGAGGACAAAACCTAATCTCAAATACGCCAACTCAACATGTACCTTCGAGACACCCGTAGTACTCCTTTATAATCACCCAGTTACGCAGGACGCTTGGTAGTACCTAAAGTGTTCCTCCGTAAACGGAGTTGCATAATTCTCATAGTTACAGGAACATGTATAAGTCATGAAGAAAGTAATAGCAGAATACTAAACGATCAAGTGCTAGGCTAACGAGATGGGTCATGTCAATCACATCATTCTTCTAATGATGTGATCTCACTAATCAAATGACAACACATGTCTATGGTTAGAAACATAACCATCTTTGATTAATGAGCTAGTCAAGTAGAGGCATACTAGTGACTATAGTTTTGTCTATGTATTCACACATGTATCATGTTTCCGTTAATACAATTCTAGCATGAATAATAAACATTTATCATGATATGAGGAAATAAATAATAACTTTATTATTGCCTATAGGGCATATTTCCTTCATCTTCATCGAAAGCAAAGGTAATAAAGAAAGGTGGTCCAACTTATGGAAGTCAAGATTATCGCCATCTAGCTCAAGTGGACTATGTGCAAGGCAAAGGTTTTCCCTTGATAGGTTTTCTATTTTCCAGTCTCGTGGTGGTAGTTGGGAGACTGGGTTATAGGATCGATTGTCGTAATATCAAGAGGGGCTCTCAAGTAAGTAGCTTGATTGTATCATCGAAGAGAGCTCAAACCATTGCGTCCTTTCATCGTTTTTCTTTGTTCTTGTTCGGCTTCTCTCTTGTGAGTTGTGGAGCTTGTCATCTTCTTCATGACAAGCTCAAATTCATCGAAAACGAATTTCGTATGCATCATCTTTGCATTTTCGGTGTTAGAGATTTTGCCGGTTCAAATTTGGGAAGGTTCTCTTCCTTATCCTATTGGCATTTATTCTCCTTTGCTAGTTCTTAATATAACTAGCTTGTCAGTTCATATTTGGGGAGGTTCGCTGTTGGATAGTACTTGTAGTCCTCTATCCAACAAGGTCGAGCTTGCTCATTTCGGAGCCTGTATGCAGAGGACTACGGTCCATCTATCTGTGAGCAGGTCTTGATCAGCCTGGAGTTGCTCCTGCTTCTTCTTCTTCAGGCTCCTCGCAGTGGCAATAAGCCGACGCTTGAAGTGCTCCTGCTCCACGGGATCCTCAGGCACGCCGAACTCGTCGTCGCCGAGGCTAATCTCGTCTTCGGAGGGGGGCATATAGTTGTCCTCCTCCGGATATCCGCTGGCCGCCGCTCGTCGGGCTGACCTGCTCATCTTTCCTGCTCGCCCGCTCAAGGCGGCTGGTCAGGTTGTATTCTCTTCGCACCATCCGGATTGCTTTCATCTCCGGGGCCGGTGTTGCTGTGGCGGGGCTTGGAGCGGCGCCGACGACGTCCATGCTTTGCTTTTCTCCCTGAGGGGTTATCCTCCGTTGCCTTGTTGGCATTGGTTTCTTTCGGAGTATCCACCATGTATATCGTATGAGGAGGTGGCCGTCCACCGCCCCGTGAGCGGTGGCTCCTGTAATTCTCCTGCATCGTTGTCCATACCGTCGATGTCTTCGGAGTCGAAGTCAAGCACGTCGGTTAAATCATCGACTGTGGCAATGAAGTGGGTGGTGGGTGGGCAGCGAATTCCTTCGTCGCCTGCTTCCCACTCAAGCCGGACATAGTTCGGCCCAGAGCCTCCTGACAAAGAGAGAGACTTGAATGAGTTCAGCATGTCGCCAAAGGGCGAGTGCTGGAAGATGTCCGCAGCGGTAAACTCCATTACCGGAGCCCAACCAGGCTCGGCTGGCTCGAGGGTGTGCGGACTGGAACCAACAACCGGATACGAGTCCGGGGGCCCAGGGTTACAGACTTCCACAGAGGTGAGACCTGTGTTCGACTCCATCGCCGATGAGTGTGTGGCCTGCAGGGCGGGGTCCTGAAAGTGCGTTATATCGACTAGAGGGGGGTGAATAGGCGATTTTTATGAATTCTTCACTGAGGAATTTGCCGGCGAGGAAATTCCTTAGCGAAGAACTACTTGCAGCGGAATAAGTACTCAGAAGTAAGCATAACAGAATACAAGCATGGTCTTCATGATGAAATGAAGACTAGCACAGAGTAAAGAAAGCGTAATCACAGGATAACACAAGATGAAGACAAACAGATCAAGAAGTTGAACCGAGGAAATTGTGAAAGTCTTCACCAAAGTCTTCAAGCACGATATGAACAAACATTCAACACAAGAATGAGGAAATGAAAGGGTTGAGGAAACAGAACCAGCTTAATTGGTGAAGACAATGATTTGGTAAACCAGTTCCAATCGCTGCCTCAGCTTGTACGTCCTGTTTGAGCAGCTGAGTATTTAAACTCGAGGACACACAGTCCCGGACACCTAGCCGCCGAAAGCACGCAGCTCAGACACCCAGTCCTCACCAGATTCTCCTTGAACTAAGGTCACGCAGACTCGCCCAATCACTGTGGTAAGTCTTCAGCGACTTCCAAACCTTCACAGACTTGGTCACTCGGCGATCCACAACCTCTTGATGTTTAGACCATGACGCCTAACCGTCTGAAGAAGCACAGTCTTCAAAGGTATAAGCGCCGGATCCACGCAGGATCAATTTCTTCAGTGATGCTCAATCACTTTGGGTTTGTAGGGCTTGGTTTTGGGGTTTTCTCACTTGATGATTTTCGCCAAAGTCCCTGAGGATGGGTTGCTCTCAAATGACAAGTGTCAAGTTCTTCGAGCAGCCAACCAGCTAGTGGTTGTAGGGGCGGCTATTTATAGCCTAGGAGCAGCCCGACATGATAAGACATAAATGCCCTTCAATGATATGACCGTTAGGTGGATAAGATATTTTGGGACAGCCGCCAAAGACAAAGAACGGTCGGAAATTTGACACTCAAATTCGCTGTGGCTATCATGTTCCTCACTGTAGGAAATTTGCATCGGCTAATTTTAACTCCTCGCCAGAAAGAAGTCCTCAAGGACTGTAAGAACTGCGCTCTCACATCAAGAAATTGATCGAATCAGTATGAGATTTCCAATGGCTTCACTCAAGGGATTGGTAGGTGTAGGATTTTGAGTTGAGCATCACATGGAAATTTTTCCTTAGTATTTCTAATTCTTTAACAAAGACGGTGTTTTATGACTCAAGAAAGAGAAAATGAAACTACGAAAACAAAAGTCGCCACGCTTCATGTTCCTCAAATGAATACCAAGTCTTCAAGGTCACACCGATTTCTTTCACTTTCAAAGTCTTCGTAAAGTCTTCGTAATATCAAAGTCTTCAAATGAAGAACTTCATTTTTAGGGTCGACTTTCTCTCAGAATATCAAACTCCTCATAGACTTATAGACCTGTACACTCACAAACGATTAGTCCCTTAACCTATAAGTCTTCAATACACCAAAATCACTAAGGGCAGTAGATGCACTTACAATCTCCCCTGCTTTTGGTGATTGATGACAACATAGGTTAAGTTTTCAACGGGATAAACATATGAAGTGTAAATACCGATATTGAGGAATTTGATGGCAAGATATAGAAGGACTCCTCAAGATGTGCATAGTGAGGAATTTGCTTTTATGCAATGCACATTTGAAGAGTTGAATCATCGAGATCTCCCCCTATATCTTGTAATTCATACACACATTTGATATATAATATGAAGAATTTGAAATGCATGATGAAATATGGTGCCTGATGAAATTCAGCATGCGTGCAATAATATTAACGAGGAATAAGCATGCCGAAAGCATCAAAAGTTTTAGAGCATAATGCAACAAAAGCATCAGCGCACCATCGGGTTTAAGATTACAACTCGATCCAAATAAAAGTTTCATAAGAACGAGAGTTGTAACTTAAAAAATGCCCTTAATCTAGACCCTCTTGAAGACTAACTCAGATTTCTCCCCCTTTGTCATCAAATGACCAAAAGGATTGAAACTGAGGACTAACGCCCCTGAAGAATTTCAAGTCGATGGAGGAGCGCCAGCGTTGTCGGGGTTGTTCGTTGTAGCAGGGCCTGCCGCAGTGTCGTCCAAATCTTCATACTCATCAGTGTCACGCGATGAAGAATAAGAGCTAGCCACCGTGGAGGAACTTTGACCTCTTGAATTTCTTCGAGGAGGTATGCACTACCAAATTCTTCCTCGAGACCCATAGTCTTCAGCTTCTTCAAGCTTATAGACATGAGTGAGGACAGCCCAAAAGGGTTGAAGGTTTCATGAAGGTAGTATTGGTTCTTCTTCACTGCATTGTGTGTTGAGGTCATATTGTGAAGAAGTTCACCAAACTGACGCTTTACCCATTTGTGATTGCGATCAACCTTCTGATGAAGAATGATGAGTAACTCACGGTCAGTCATCACCCTGGGTGCTGTGGCTTGAGGATTTTGCTTGGCTGAGTTATTTGCGGCAGAGTCATGTGTGGCAGAGTCGTCATTGGTAGAATAAGATGCAACCTTGCGAAATTGACCATCCAATGGACGAATGCCTTCATCGATCACATCAGCTGCCTTGCCTTTATCATCAGATGATGAAACTGTCCGTTTGAGGACTTCAATGGGAGGCAAGTAGCTACCGTGGTTTAGAGTGTCACTTTGTAATTCAAAGGAAGATCTTGCCCCGATGAATCTCATAATCCAAGGCGATAGGGCTTCAAATAATGGTGACATAGCAATATTGGCCAGAGTCCTCATGAAGAAATCATGGAAGTTGACGGGAACACCATGAATGATATTGAAAAGCATATTCTTCATGATGCCAACGACTTCTTCATCATTTGAGTCGTGGCCTTTGATAGGACTCATTGTCTTTGTCAGAATGCGATAGACAGTCCGAGGCACATAGAGTAATTCCTTGACAAGGAATTTAGTTCATGGCGCATAGAGTAGTCCCAGGCTTCAAAGGCTTCATGAGCACTTGCATATAGTGATTTGTCGGCTCAGGTCATCAGAGATGCAACGTAATCGCCATGGGGAGGATCGAGAGGAAGGACACGAAGCAATTCAGTTGCCGGTGCCTTGTAGTGAGTGTTTTCAGTCATCCAATCCAACACCCATGAGTTGACATCTTCAGCGCCTCCAAAGGATATGCAGTAGCGAGAATTGAAGAATGAGTTCTTCATTCCAATCACGTATGTCAGCAGAAATTGAGTAATCCTCGCATCGTGAAGAACACCGAGGACTGCTCAAGCATGGCAGAGATTCCATGTCCACGTGAGGAATATGTTCATGATCAAGATTTTGTCTTTGTCAAACAACACCGAGGAATAGAAGTTGGCTTGACTAGCAGTCCGTAAACGCCTCTTCCTTATGCGAAAGCAGAGTCATAGGGTTGTAGTCGGTGAAGAATACATGCTCGAAAAGAAGTCTTCAGCCTTGAACTTCGCTTGCTTGAGAACGGATCCTTTGGCTTTGGCAGAGGGATGTCAGTGAGTTGCATCACCACCTCAGGAATTGCGAGCTCAGTTCTTCAGTCTGAGGAATTTCTGGTTCCTCTTCTTGTGCAACCTAATGATCAACAAAGAAGAGGTTCTTCAAAGACTAGTGGCTGGAAAGTCTTCATGAACAGAGGGAGTGGGATGAGTTTCTTCAGAGCCCAGTTGAACTGTTGGTGCAGGGGACTGAGGAATCTGTTGGATAGGTGTGAATAGAGGAGTATTGGGATGCTGACTTTCCCAAAAGTCATCATTCATCACCGTGTGGTGCATCCTATATCCACATTCATCTTCACTTCTCAACACCAGCCTCTTCACCGTGAACTACGGCATAGGTGAGGAAATGACCGGCGCTGAAGGGATTTTGTCCACTTCAATTTTTTCATCAATCTGCTCCGACGGCGTTGAATGATTTTGTTCATCGATCCGTTGGGATCACATAGTCTTCCAAAAGGAACAAGGTCCTTTGATGGCATGGAGGAAATTGAATAGCATCAATCGGATTTTCGAGTGAGCTGGTCATTGGCTTCATTTTCTTCGCAGTCAAGATTCTCGACGCAGCTGATGCCTTCCTTTTTTTCACCGCAGCTCGCTCAGAGCCTTGGTCTTCTTCACCCTTATAGGCGATGGAAGAATTGGAGTTGGTGTAGGCGCGGAGGAGCCGAGGAATCTGGTTGATTTTTTTCAGCGCAATCGATGCAGCTGTTCTCGATCTCTTTAGTTTCTTCAGCGCACTACTAGTGGATGCTCCGCAATTTCTTCACGGCTGGAATGGAGTCATCAGCCCCGAACTTGTATTTTCTTCAAGCAGCTGAAAGTCATCGCGTGCTGGCATGTTCTTCACAGTCGAGCAGAGTCTGCAGCCTGAAGATTTTCTTATTGCGATGGGGCTGCAACATTGGTGAATTTCTTTGTTAGATTGACGAATCTCACTTTGGCTCCTTGCCAATCAGCATAGTAGGCATCAAAGTCTTTGCTGAGGGCTTGAATTTCAGACTGAGCCTTGAGAAGTTCCTCGTGTCATTCTCGACAACATTTTCTTCAGAGCTCCTTTCAGATTGCGCGCTTGATCTCTTTGCTTTTTCAAACTTCCATTTCTCTTGAGTGATGAAATGGGTCAAGATGTGACTTTGACCAGAGTCGAGGAAAATCAGCATTGGAGTGTTTGGATCCTTGTGCCGAGATCAATGTAATCAAGGATTTTCCTCGATCCAAAAGCAAAGGGCACAGATGTGCCTTTGGCTCTAGCGGCCTTCACTGCCTGCTCTCGATGATTTGCAAGTTCATCATCGAAGCTTCATCATCGAGGGCACATGGAATGCGACTGCTTTCTTCCTTGGACTTGGTCGAGGACCGCGGCCCAACTGTTGCTTTAGTCTTCAACAAGCAGGGGCCCGATGAGGACATTGGTGCAATTGAGGAACTTGCCGAGACACTAGAGGCAATCGAGAAACCAGCGGTCCTTAACATGTAGCCGATGCACAGGAGCCGAGGACTTTGAAGGAGCTGCCGAGGACTTTGGTGGAGCAGAGCTGTGGTGA
Organism: Aegilops speltoides; assembly: GCA_021437245.1. Taxonomy (NCBI): domain Eukaryota; kingdom Viridiplantae; phylum Streptophyta; class Magnoliopsida; order Poales; family Poaceae; genus Aegilops; species Aegilops speltoides. The sequence continues at coordinate 40,653,965 of CM038146.1, forward strand.
GGAATTTGCCGTGAGGGCATAGCCGAGGAACTTCGCCGTGAGGGCGCTGCTGGTGAAGCACTTGGCTTACGAGCGTGCTTCTTTGGCATGGATTTCTCCACCGACCGAGGTCTCAGCTTGCAGCAAAGGGCGTAATCCTCATTGAATTTCTTCACTACCTCCTTGGCTTGTCTTGCCAATTTAGCTTGGCGCTTAGCCCATTCTTGAGGAAAGTCCTCACTATGCTTGATGCTGGTGGGATCAGCTATTTGGCCAGGTGCCAATGGAGCTCTTGGGCATGGAGGATTTAAAGCAAATTTCTTCATGTACTTTGGAGTAACATATCTGTATTCCCTCCATTCCCTTGCCCATCTCCGTTCTGTAAGTGCGTCTAGTGCCCCTTAGTGATTTTGGTGTATTGAAGACTTATAGGTTAAGTAACTGATGCGTTTGTGAGTGTACACAGGTCTATAAGTCTATGAGGAGTTTGATATTTACAGAGAAAGTCGAATTCTAAAATGAAGTTCTTCAACTCAAGACTTTGATATTCTCAAGACTTTCAAGACTTTGAAAGTGAAGAAATTGGTGTGACCTTGGAGACTTGGTATTCATTCGAGGAATATGAAGCGTGAAGACCTTTGTTTTCGTAGTTTCGCTTTTTCTTTCTTGAGTCATAGGAAACACCGCATCGTTAAAGGGGGTCGAGGAAATACTAAGGAAAAATTTCCATGTGATGCTCAACTCAAAATCTCTACACCTACCAATCCCTTCAAGTGAAGCCATTGAAATCTCATAGCTTCAACCAAATTCATCAAGGACATAGACGCAGCTTCTTCCTGCTCATCGAGGACTTTGCTCGATCGAGGAGTTAGGAATTCGCCAAAGGCGAATTGCCTACACAAAGGAGGAACATGATAGCCCCGAGGAATTTGAGAGTCAAATTTCCGATCTGTCGTGTTGCGCTACCGCTGTCCCAAAATATCTTATCCACCTAACGGTCATATCATTGAAGGGCATTTATGTCTTATCATGTCGGGTTGCTCCCTAGGCTATAAATAGCCTCCCCACAACCACTAGCCGTTGGCTGCTCCGGAGTAACTTGACACTTGTCATTTGAGAGCAACCCATCCTCCGAGGACTTTGAGCGAAAATCATCAAGTGAGGAAAATCCCAAAACCAAACCCCCACAAACCCAAAGTGATTGAGCATCATCAAGAAATTGATCCCGCGTGGATCCGACGCTTGTTACCTTTGAAGATCAGGCTTCTTCCGCATTTGTTAGGCGCCAAGTTCTAGAGCATCCAAGAGGAATTGTGGATCGCCGAGTGACCAAGTCTGTGAAGGTTTGAAGTCACCAAGACTTACCACGAGTGATTGGACGAGGCTCATGCGTGGTCTTAGTTCAAGGAGAATACGGTGAGGACTGGTGTCCCGAGTTGCGCTCGAGATCGGGTGTCCGGACTGTGTGTCCTCGAGTTTAAATACTCACCGCTTCCAACCAGACGTATAACCGAGACAACAGTTGAACTAGTTTACCAAATCATTGTCTTCACCAACCGACGGGTTCTATTTCTTCAACTCTTCCATTTCCTCATTCTCGTGTTGAATGTTGTTCATATCTCGTGCTTGAAGACTTTGATCAAGACTTTCACAAATTCCTCGCTCAATTTCTTCACCGCTTTGTCTTCATCTTGCTATCCCGTGGTTTACGCTTTCCAGATTGCTTTTTAGTCTTCATTTCATCATGCCGACTATGTGTGTATCCCGTTATGTTTACTCCTCGAGTACATATTCCGTCAGTAGTAGTTCTTCACTAAGGAATTTCTCACCAGAAATTCTCGCTGAAGAATTCTTAAAATCGCCTTATTCACCCCCTCTAGTCGATATAACGACTTTCAATTGGTATTCGAGCAAGGTACCCTTGTTCGTGTGATTTTGGTTTAACCGCCGAGTTTTAGTTATGTCGACCGCAGGTATGAAGAAAGTGACATGCCCTATCTTTGACGGTCATGACTATCCCAAGTGGAAGGCCATGATGAGGAAGCGCCATGGCAAAGAACAGCGAGCTGTGGACCGTCATCGAGATTGGTCTTATCGATCTATGCAAGATGGCGTAATGCTGATGATATTCGCAAGTACACTTGACTTGATATTATAGCTAAGGATATCATCCGCTCTCGCCATCCAGAGATCAATTCGCTAATTATGCATCTTGGCAATTCAAAGCTCATCTGGGACCGAATCTTCGATGTCTATGAAGGTCATCGAACTCGCTATGATCCCTGGTTTGAGGACTTCAAGGAATCTCTAAATACGATGACTTTCGAGCCGTAATCATCATCTTCGTGATCTTGTCTCATGGCAAACGGTGCCGAGGTAATCAATGCTCCTCATCCGAAGTCGTGATAATGAATCTGATAATGATGAATCGACAATGATGAATCTGATGATGATATTGAATCCTCGCTATACCAAACTTATTTATGCTGCCACTAAACAACAAACCGCTTTAGAACAAACTCAAGATATGCTAGAAAGAAGTGATAATATGTTGCGAAAGAAATGGATCACAAAAGCATTGGGTGAATGTCTTCGTAAAATTCACTCTAAGTTTGACGCCCTTCTAGATCAACATAATACCTCTTGTCGATCATGAGAAGCTTTCTTGAAGCTATTCAAAGAAAGGACGATCTTGAAAAGCTTAAGAGTGTGTTATGAAGATCTCCGTATGAGCGTGATTCATTACTAGCTCAACAAATCAGCGCTTCTCGTGAAGAATTTGTTCCTCCTGCTTAAAGTGCATTGAACGTGAATCGCTAATTCTTCACCAATGTTCAAATGCTTCAATTGTTACAAATTCTTCATCTGCCTCTCGCTATCACTAATTCTCATCCGAGGACATTGCTAGTATCATCGACAATGCAGGGTTGAAGGAATTGTACATGACAGCATGTACAAAAGCCTCAAAGGGCATCGACACTTTGTGATGTGCTCAAAAAGCGATCCTCAACAGAAACCCTAGGAAAGAGGTATTGCCTTTGAGAGGAAACTCAATGCCGATGGAACATATTGAAGCCCGAGCAAGATCCCAAAACCTCATGGGTTGTGCAAAGGGACCTCCAGCTTGATCCATCTAACTTATCCGCTTTACGGTGAATCTTCTCATTCCTCTAATGAGTCATTTGACTCCAACTATAAACTATTCAAAAATCGAATGGTGAAGTATTTGCTAGATATGTTGGCACTAATCGCAGAACAATTTCTATGAAGAAAATCTGGTTCCCAAAAGCTGTGTTGAAAGTCTTCGTGTGAATGTCCTCATGACACCACCGTGAAGAACAGAACCCCAGATCAAATTCTCCCTATGGACAAACTCTTCATATGGATCCAAGTCCTCATATGGACCAAATTCTTCACGAGGATCAAATTCTCATCCGGATCAAAGTCCTCATATGATTATCATCGTATAACAACTCGTCTCGCAGGTTAGAGCTCAGGGCTATGAATATGCGATTATTCTTCAAATCATTATGTTCATAAGTCCTCAAGAATTACTCGCCTATTCATATGCATACCCTAACCCCTCCTATGCTAAGTTTAAATGGTTTGGCATCTTTGCCACCTTCTCACATGGTGCTTGCAGGATGATGAACTCCTTGCCACCCCTTCGATGTGGGTGGTGAAGAAAAGAACTAATATCTTCGCAGATCAGGTCTCCAGACGTGCTCTAACGCTCAAGAATTTGTCGGGACCTCGATAAAATGCCTCGAAGGACGCAGTAAATCATGATGAAATGAACTTTCATTTCACACGCCCTCATACCGCTATATCTGCTTACTACTTGATGAAATTCATCCGATGAACTTGATATCATATTCTTCACCGATGAAGCATATGAGATTGTAAGCTGCACTAATTCATCTCGCAGGATGATCAACCCAAAACCACCGAATGGGTCCTCGATAGTGGATGTACAAATCACATGACCGGTGATAAGAATCTATTGATGGATGCTCCATTATCACCGCCACTCAAGCATATCATCTTTGGCGACAAAGGCAAAAGTCGTATTGGGTCTTGGTAAGGTTGCTATCTCTAAGGATAAGCACATGGACAAAGTCATGCTTGTTGAGTCCTTAGGATACAATCTCATGTCGGCCTCAATGCTTTGTGATCTTGATATGGTTGTCGCCTTCGCAAATATCGCTGTGTTGTGATTATGGAAGTCGACAATTCCAAAGTCTTCAAGGCTTTAGGAGAGGAGATCAGATATTGTTGATTTTCTACAGACCACAACCAGCCATGTGTCTACTCGCAAAAGCTTCGTAAGGCTGGCTATGGCATCGACGACTTGGTCATGCAGCATGAGGAATTTGAACACGCTTGCAAAGAAGAAGCATGTCATTGGCATTGAGAATGTCAAATTCTCAAGGATCACTTATGCGAGCATGTGAAGCCGAAAATGACCAAGGCCAAGCATCCAAATAAGACTATCATGACAACTACACGCCCATTCAATTGCTTCACATGGACCTCTTCGACCTAACCATTATTCAGCAAATACTAATGATGCATCTTTATATGGTTTTGTCATTGTTGATGATTATTCTCGATATACATGGGTACACATTTTTACTTACAAACATGAAGTGCAGGAAGTCTTCAAACGATTTTCCTCGAGGGCTTCAACCAACTTTAGTGTGAAGATCAAGCATATCAGAAGTGACAATGGAACTGAGTTCAAGAATTCTGGTCTTGATGCCTATCTTGATGAACTTGAGTATATCTTCACAAATTCTTCAAGAAGACTGCCTATGAACTCCTCACTGACAAGAAACCCAATGTGAGTTATTTCAAAGTCTTTGGTGCTAAATGTTGGATTAGAGATCCTCACCACAACTCTAAATTTGCACCAAAAGCACATGAAGGTTTTATGCTTGGTTACGGAAAGGACTCGCACACCTACAGAGTCTTCAACATTGTTCTTCACAAGATTGTTGAAATCAGAGATGTGCGGTTCGATGAAACTAATGGCTCGCAAAGAGAGCACCTACCTTCTGGTTAGATGAACCAGCACCGAGGATGCTATCAAGCTCAAAGCAACCGAGGATGTCATTCCCATCAAGAATCTATCAAGAATTCATTCCTGCTCATGAAGAACATCGAGCTGATGCACCAAGAACATGATGAGGAAAATGGTGTCAAGAAAATGCTGATCAAAATCCTCAACGACAACCAACTCATCCACGCTGCAAAAAGAAGTGCAAGTGGAGAAGATCATCGATGACATTAGCGCACTGTGTCCTCTCACACGCTCAAAAGCCTCACACTTATCTAACTTTTGTGGGCACTATGCTTTTGTCTCTATCTCGTGAGCCCACTAAGGTAGATGAAGCATTTCGAGCCGGAGTGGATTCAAGCTATGCAAGAAGAATTACATCAGCTCGAGCTGAACAATGTCCTGGAATTGGTCAATCGCCTGCATCCTCGCAAGCATAATATCATTGGCACAAAGTGGATCTACCGCAACAAGCAAGATGAAAATGGCCTTGTGGTGAGGAATAAGGCACGACTAGTAGCTCAAGGCTACACACAAAGTCAAGGAATTGATTTCGATGAAACTTTTGCACCTGTTGCTAGACTTGAGGCTATTCGTGATTTTACTTGCCTATGCTAACCATCATGATATCATCTTATATCAAATGGATGTGAAAAGTGCATTCCTCAATGGTAATCTTGAGGAAGAAGTATATGTTGCTCAACCCCTGTGTTTTGAAGATCCCAAGAATCTCGACAAAGTCTTCAGACTCAATAAGGCCCTCTATGGCCTCAAGCAAGCCCCTCGGCGTGGAATGACACATTGAAGGAATTCTTGGTGAAGAATGGTTTCACACCCGTTCACTCGATTCTACTCTTTTTCTAAATCATATGATGGTGAACTGTTTGTGTGCCAAATATATGTTGATGATATTATCTTTGGCTGTACTAACCAACGATACAGTGATGAATTTGCCTATATGATGAGTGAAGAATATCAAATGTCTATGATGGGAGAATTGAAATTCTTCTTAGGTCTTCAAATTCACAAGAAAGACAATGGCATATTCATATCTCAGAGAAATACCTCAAAGATGTATCGAGGAAATTTGGCATGCAAGATTGCAAAGGCGCTAAAATTCCTATGCCCACAAATGGTCATCTATGAACTGATGAAAATGGTATTGACTTCGATCACAAGGTATACCGCTCCATGATTGGTTATTTATTGTACTTATGTGCATCTAGGCCAGATATAATGCTTAGTGTTTGCATGTGTGCCCGATTTCAAGCTGCACCAAGGAATCACACCATAAGGTCAGGAAGCATATTCTTCGATATCTAGCTCACACACCAACACTAGGATAATGGTACCCCAAGGGCTCGCTTTTGATCTCATTGATATTCTGATTCGACTATGCCGGTGATCGTGGACCGCAAGTCAACATCCGCACTTGTCATTTCTCGCATTTATCTTTGGTCCGTTGGTCCTCGAAGAAACAGAATCTGCAGATCACCGCTTCATCGCTGAAGCTGAATACATTGCTGCTGGCTCATGCTGTGCTCAATCGCTGGATGAAGCAAACCTCAAGGACTATGGCGCTAACGTGAAGAATGTGCCTCTCCTCTCGACAATGAGAGTGCCATCAAGATTGCTCACAACCCAGCTTCAAAGACTCAAGACTAAGCACATCCAGATTCGCCATCATTTTCTTCGTGATCATGTGTGAAGGGTGATATCTCCATCGAGCATGTGAAGATCAAGAACAGCTAGCTGATATCTTCACTAAGCCCTTGGATGAGAAGAGATTTAGCAAGTTGCGGTGTGAGCTAAATATCTTAGAATCTTCAAATGTTCTTTTAAAAGGACACACATCCTAACTCTTATGCAGAATTGATGACTTAGATGTGCAACACATGAAGAAATGTTTTCTTCAATCAATGAAGAATAACACTCTAAGTGTGATGAAATTAATGAAGAATTTGATTCTCAGAACCCTACGACAATTGTACGCGGTGCCTGAAATCATCATTCTTATATGGTGGGCTACGCCACCACAAAAGTTGAAAATCTTCAATTTGAGTTTTTCCTCATTTTTGAAATTCCTCAGTTTTTTTAAAATTCTTCAACTTTGCAAAATCTTCAACGTTTCCGTCGTTTTTCTTCGTTGACTATATATATATATATATGTGAGTTTATGTCCTCTACAGCATTCACTTATTGCTATTTCTTCAAGTTGTGATTTCTGCTAAGTGAATGTGACCGACCCTTCCCTCTATGCTATACTCAACCCAATCTATTCACAAATTCTTCATGTGTGCTTCGATTGAAACTCGCTCAAAGTCTTCACCGTGTCCTTGATAAATCAAGAAATTATGAATCTAAATTTTTAAACAAATCTTATCCAGATTTTCGGTTTTACCGCCAAACCGCTCCGCTTCCCACGATACATTAGTTTATTCACCCACGATCTTACAAGATCTCATCTCGACAAAGGCGTGGGTGACACATGTCGCGGAAGGAGAAAGGGTAGGGCATGTTCGTCCCAAAATCTTCGGACTAACAGTTTTTATCGTGGCTATAAATACCCCTCTCCTTCCTCATTTCATTTACTCCGCCGGTCGCTGCTCTCGCCGAGCTCTCCTCAAACCCTAGCGCCGCTACTCCATCGCCGCCGGTGAGGAAGAGCTTCATCGCCGACTCGCTGTTGTCAGACTCGCTACCGCCGCTGAAATCTTCACTCGCCGCCAGAGCCGCCTCCTCTCGCCAAGTTAGGGCGTGGAGATCTAACGTGATTTAACTTCATCACGGTTCATCTCGCTTGTCGTGTTCTTTAGTTCGTAATTAAAAGTCACTTTTATTACTCACTTTGATTCTCAAATCTTTCGAAAATCATCAAAGGTGTTTTTGTTCTTCAAATCTTCACATATGAACACCTCACACACTATATGCTCTTGATTTATCTCTAAGCATTCATTTCTTCAAGATTCCTCAATTGTGCGGATTTTCAATCAGACAACTCGAACCTAAGACTAAACGCTTAGTGAAATTCCTCAAGGCTCAACTGGTCAAATTCTCAAAACTTGTCTTTTTCAAAAATCTTCCGAGAACGATATGACCTCTCCAAATTCCTCGCACCTACACTCGCTCACAGTACTCATGTCCGCCGCTGAATCACTAGGTTCTCATCAACTTAACTCATTTGCAGCGCTCTCAAGAAAACTGCATACTTCTTCAGAGTGCTCTATAGTTCAAATTCTCATCTAAAGAAAATCGCAGAAGGCAAGAGACCGCAGAAGGGAGGAAAGAAACCGAGGTCATGACCGCTTTGAGATCCCTCGATGAAATTTACAAAGATTATCTGACACCGATGAAGCCAAATTTGGCACGGAGACTAAAAATCAGCGCAAAGTGCGATTCAGAGGATAGAACGAAGATGGGCACGAGAATGGAGGGAATATCGCTATGTTACTCCCATGTACATGAAGAAATTCGCTTTAAACCCTCCATGCCCAAGAGCTCCTTTGGCACCGCCAAGTCACGATCCCACCAAAGATCAAGCGTGGTGAAGACTTTCCAAGAATGGTCCAGCGCCAAGCCAAATTGGCAAGACAGCCAAGGAGGCAAGGAGGAAATTCAATGAGGATTCTGCTGCTGCGGTTATCACGAGACCTCGGTCAAGCCGAGGAAATCAATGCCAAAGAAGCCTGCTCGCAAGCCAAGTGTTTCACCATCAGCGCCTCACGCCCAGCCTCTCGGCCGCTACCACGGCTAAAATTCTCAGATCGTCGCCGCTTCCCTCCAAATCCTCAAGCAGCTCCCTCCAAGTCCTCAACTCCCTGCATCCGCTACATGTCAAAGGACCTGTGGTTTTCAATTGCTTCGTGTCTCAAGAAGTTCTCACTGCACCAATGTCCTCATCAGTCCCACTGGTCAAGACAAAGCAATCGCCGGACGCGGTCCTCGCCAAGTCCTAGAAAGAAACAGGTTGCATTCAACGTGTTCTCTCGATGACTAATCTTCCGATGAAGAACTCGCAGAAATCATCGAGATAGATCGACCAAGGCCGCTAGAGCCAAAGGAACAATCGTGCTCGCTTCGATCCAAGAAGATCCTTGACTTCATCGACCTATGGCATCGTGATCCAAACACTCCTATACCGATCTACCGACTCTCGGTCAAAGTCATATGCTGAACCATTTCATTGTCAAGAGAAATGGAATTTGAAAAGGCTCGTGAACTAAAGAGAGCACAAGCCGTAAAGGAGAAGCTTCGAGGAAGAACATCGCCAACTCGACTCAAGAACTTCTCAAAGCTCAATCTGAAATCCAAGCCCTCAAGAAGGATTTCGATGATTACAATGCTGATTGGCAAGGAGCTAAGGTGAGATTCACAATTTGACGAAGAAAATGACAATCGCTGCAGCCCCATCGCAACAAGAAAATCCTCAGTCGAAGACTCGCCACTCGCTGAAGAACATGCCAAGATCGCTGATGACTTTCAGCCTGCCGATGAGAATACAAGTTCCGTGGCTGATGACTCCATTCCACCACCAAGAAATTCCTAGGGCATCCACTAGTGGTGCGCTCAAGAAAATGAAGAGATCAGGCAATCAGACAGCCATACCAAGAAACTGAACCACACCTCAGCTCCTCCGCGCCAACACCAACTCCAATTCTTCCTTCCGCCTATGAAGTGAAGAAGACAAAGGCTGCAGAGCGAGCTGCAAGTGAAGAAGAGGAAGGCATCTATCGCCAAATTCCTCGATCACAAGAAAATGAAGCCAATGACCAGCTCTTGAAAATCCCATTGATGCCGCTCCCATTTCTCCATGTCATCTAAGGAAATTGTTCCTTATGGAGAAGACTACAAGATCCCAAGCGGATCTCGATAAAGAAAATCAGTCTCTGTTACATCGTAACAGGTTGATGAAGAAATTGAAGTGGAAACATTCCGTTTTTCACCAGCTTGTTTCTCACCCATGCCTCAGCTCACAGCTAAAGAGGCTGGTGTTGAGGAAATTGAAAAGAAGATGAAGACGTGATATTGATGCACTACACCAGTGATGAACGATGACTTTTGGGAAAGTCAGCATCCCAATACTCCTCTCTTCACTCCAATTCAACAAATTCCTCAGTCCCCGGCTACAACTGTTCAATTGGGCTTTGAAGAAACTCATCCCACATCTTCTGGTAATGAGGAAATTCCAGACGCTAGTGCTGAAGAACCTGCTGTTGATCCCTAGATTGCACAAGAGGAGGAACCAGAAATTCCTCAGCCTGAAGCACCTGAGATCGCGATTCCTGAGGTTGTGCTGCAAATTACTGATATTCCTCTGCCCAAACCAAAGAATCCGTTCTCGAGCAAGCAAAAATTTTAGGCTGAAGATTTCTTTTCCGAGCATGTGTTCTTCATCGCCATAATCCATATGACTCGCCGCATGAGGAAAAGACGCTCGACTGCTACACAAGCCAACTTCTATTCCTCGAAAGTGCTTTTGACAAGGACAAGATCTTCGATCATGAGCATATTCCTCATGTGGATATGGAATCTCTCGCTGCTTCGAGCCAAGACGCCGAAAGTTATTCATGATGTAGGACTCCTAAATTTCTGACCGATATCCGTGATTGGAATGAAGAACTCATTCTTCGCCCTACGCCACTGCATATCACCGAGACATCAAGATGTCAATTCATGGGTGCTGGATTGATGACCGAAAACACTCACTATAAGGCACTAGCAACTGAATTGCTTCGTCCTTCCTCTTGATCCTCCCCATGAAAGTGCACGTTGCATCTAAATGACCGCGAAGCCATCGATCATTATATGCAAGTGCTCATGAAGCCCTTGAAGCCGTGGCAGGCCCTCAACCAAATTCTCGTCAAGGAACTGTCAGATGTGCCTCTGACCGTCTATCAAACTCGACAAAGACAATGAGTCCCATTAAAGGCCACGACTCAAATGAAGAAGATGTCGCTGGCATCATGAAGAACATGCTTTTCAACATCATTCATGCATGCTCCCGCCAACTTCCATGATTTCTTCATGAGGACGTCGCTAATGTTGAATGTCGCTTTTGAGCTGAAGCCATATGCGCTTTGGATTATGAGATTCATAAGGGCAAGATCTTCATCAATTACAAGGTCGACACTCAACCATGGTAGCTACGTCGCCCATTGAAGTCCCTGTTTACCCGCCATCCTCTCGATGATAAGGGCAAGGCAGCTGCTGTGATTGATGAAGGCACTCGCCCATTGATGGTCAATTCCGCCTAGCTACATCTTACTCCACCAATGACGATTCTCGCAACACATGATATCGCCAAGAAATACCTCACCAAGCAAAAGCCTCAAGCAACAAAGACCTGTGGTGATGACCGACCGTGAGTTACCTCGCCTTCATCAAGGTTGAACGAATCGAAATGGGTGAAGCATCAATTTGCTGCAATTCTTCACAACCTGACCTCAACACATAATGCAAGGAAGAAAATCAGACTACCTTCATGAAACCCTCAACCGCACTGGCTGTTCTCAATCATGTGTATTCCATGAAGAATTGAAGACTATGGGTCTCCAGGAAGCATTTGAATGGTCTGCACCACCTCTGAAGAAATTCAAGAGAGTCAACGTTCCTGATCTAGTGGCCAGTTCTTATTCTTCGTCGCGTGAAACTGATGAACATGAATATTTGGACGACACTACGGCAGGCCCATCAACAACCAACCCCGACAACGCTGGCGCTCCTCCATCAACTTGAACATCTTCGTATGTTAGTCCTCGCCGATCCTTTTGGTCATTTGATGACAAAGGGGAGAAATCTGAGTTAGTCTTAAAGCGGTTTATATTATGGGCATTTTATTAAGTTACAACTCGCTCTTCCAAACTTTTATTGGTTCGAGTTGTAATCTTAAACCGATGGTGCCTTGATACTTTTGGTCGTGGCTCGATGCTCTTGATGCAATCGAGCTCAAACTTTTGATGTGATATTCTGCATGCTTATTCCTCGTTAATATTATTGCACGATGCTGAATCTCATCAGCACCATATTTCATCATGCATTTCAAATTCTTCAAATTATATATCAAATGCGTATGAATTACAAGATATAGGGGAGATCTCCATGATTCGATTCTTCAAATGTGCAATGCCTCAAAAGCAAATTCCTCACTATGCACATATTCAGGGGGAGTTCTTCTATATCTTGCAATCAAATTCCTCAATATTAGTATTTATACTTCATATGTTTATCCCCGTTGAAAACTTAACCTATGTTGTCATCAATCACCAAAAAGGGGGAGATTGTAAGTGCATCTAGTGCCCCTTAGTGATTTTGGTGTATTGAAGACTTATAGGTTAAGTAACTGATGCATTTGTGAGTGTACATAGGTCTATAAGTCTATGAGGAGTTTGATATTTACATAGAAAGTCAACCCCTAAAAATGAAGTTCTTCAACTGAAGACTTTGATATTCTGAAGACTTTCTGAAGACTTTGAAAGTGAAGAAATTGGTGTGACCTTGGAGACTTCGTATTCATTCGAGGAATATGAAGCGTGAAGACCTTTGTTTTCGTAGTTTCGTTTTTCTCTTTCTTGAGTCATAGGAAACACCGTACTGTTAAAGGGGGTCGAGGAAATACTAAGGAAAAATTTCCATGTGATGCTCAACTCAAAATCCTACACCTACCAATCCATTCGAGTGAAGCCATTGAAATCTCATACGCTTCAGTTAAATTCATCAAGGATGAGACGCAGTTCTTCCGCTCATCGAGGACTTTGCTCGATCGAGGAGTTAGGAATTCGCCAGGCGAATTGCCTACACAAAGGAGGAACATGATAGCCCCGAGGAATTTGAGAGTCAAATTTCCGATCGCTGTCAGGTCAGGCGCTACCGCTGTCCCAAAATATCTTATCCACCTAACGGTCATATCATTGAAGGGCATTTATGTCTTATCATGTCGGGCTGCTCCCTAGGCTATAAATAGCCGCCCCCTACAACCACTAGCCGGTTGGCTGCTCCGAGAGAACTTGACACTTGTCATTTGAGAGCAACCCATCCTCCGAGGACTTTGAGCGAAAATCATCAAGTGAGGAAAATCCCAAAACCAAACCCCCACAAACCCAAAGTGATTGAGCATCACTTAAGAAATTGATCCTGCGTGGATCCGACGCTTGTTACCTTTGAAGACTGTGCTTCTTCCAGAGGGTTAGGTGTCAAGGTCTAGAGCATCCAAGAGGAATTGTGGATCGCCGAGTGACCAAGTCTGTGAAGGTTTGGAAGTCACCTGAAGACTTACCACGAGTGATTGGACGAGGCCTCGCGTGGTCTTAGTTCAAGGAGAATACGGTGAGGACTGGGTGTCCCGAGTTGCGTGCTCGAGATCGGGTGTCCGGATCGTGTGTCCTCGAGTTTAAATATCACCGCTTCCAACTGACGCATAACCGAGACAACAGCTTGAACTGGTTTACCAAATCATTGTCTTCACCAACTGACCGGTTCTATTTCTTCAACTCTTCCATTTCCTCATTCTGTGTTGAATGTTGTTCATATCTGTGTTGAAGACTTTGATCAAGACTTTCACAAATTCCTCGCCCAATTTCTTCACTGCTTTGTCTTCATCTTGCTATCCTCGTGTTTACGCTTTCCAGATTTCTATTTTTAGTCTTCATTTCATCATGCCGACTATGTGTGTATCTTGTTATGTTTACTCCTCGAGTACATATTCCATCGTAAGTAGTTCTTCGCTATGAATTTCCTCACCAAAGAAATTCCTCGTTGAAGAATTCTTAAAATCGCCTATTCACCCCCTCTAGTCGATATAACGACTTTCACGCTCAATCTCTCAGATGCGACCTTTGCGCTGATTTTTGTTCTCTTTGCCGAATTTGGCTTCATCTGTGTGCAATAGTCCTTATAAATGTCATCAGATCTCGAAAAGCAGTCATGACCTCAGCTTCTTTCCTCCTTTCTCGGTCTTCATTTTCTCGCCATATTCTTCGATGAGGAATTTGAACAATTGAACACTCAAGAAGTATGTAGTTTTTCTTGAGGACCAATGCACCAAAGATCGTCCGAGGAAATGACAAGTGCCGATGTTGACTTATGTCCACATGATTACCAAAGATAGTCGAGTCTAATATCCAATGAGATCAAAAGTAGAGCCCTTGGGGTACCATAATCCTAGTGTTGGTGTGTGAGCTAGATATCAAGAATATGCTTCACAGCCTTATGGTGTGATTCTTCTGCAGCTTGAAATCGGGCAAACATGCAAACACTAAGCATTATATCCGCCTAGATGCACATAAGTACAATAAAGAACCAATCATGGAGCGTATACCTTGTGATCAAGTCAATACCATTTTCATTAGTGCATAGATGACCATTTGTGGGCATAGGAATTTTGACGCTTTGCAATCTTACATGCCAAATTTCCTTAGTACATCTTTGAGGTATTTCTCCGAGATATGAATATGCCATATGCGCCGATTTAATTTGAAGACCTAAGAAGAATTTCAACTCTCCCATCATAGACATTTGATATTCTTCACTCATCATAAGGCAAATTCATCAGTATAATGTTGGTTAGTACAACCAAAGATAATATCATCAACATATATTTGGCACACAAATAGTTCACCATCATAAGATTTAGTAAAGAGAGTAGGGTCGAGTGAACTGTGTGAAGCCATTCTTCACTTAAGAATTCCTTCAATGTATCATACCACCGAGGGCTTGCTTGAGGCCATAGAGGGCCTTATTAAGTTTGAAGACTTTGTCGATTCTTGGATCTTCAAAACCCGGTGGTTGAGCAACATATACTTCTTCCTCAAGCTTACCATTGAGGAATGCACTTTTCACATCCATTTGATATAAGATGATATCATGATGGTTAGCATAAGCAAGTAATATGTAATAGCCTCAAGTCTAGCAACAGTGCAAAAGTTTCATCAAATCAATTCCTTCAACTCGTGTGTAGCCTTGAGCTACTAGTCGTGCTTTTATTCCTCACCACAAGGCCATTTTCATCTTGCTTGTTGCGGTAGATCCACTTTGTGCCAATGATATTATGCTTATGAGGATCTCGACGCTTGACCAGTTCCTGCACATTGTTGAGCTCGAATCGATGTAATTCTTCTTGCATAGCCTGAATCCACTCCTGCCCGTAAATGCTTCATCTACCTTAGTGGGCGTGATAGAGACAAAAGCATAGTGCCCACAAAAGTTAGATAAATGTGAAGCTTTTGAGCGCAGTGAGAGGACCCGTGCACTAATGTCATCGATGATCTTCCACTTGCACTTCTTTTGCAACGCGAGGATGAGCTGGTTGTCGCCGAGGAATTTGATCAGCATTTTCTTCAAAGACCATTTTCCTCAAGATTTTCTTTAGGTGCATCACTCGACGCTCTTCATGAATTGGAATGAATTCTTCAGCAGATTCTTCAAGAGGAATGACATCCTCGCTGCCTTGAACTTGATAGAATCCTCGTGTGCTGGTTCATCTAACACGTAAGGTAGGTGCTCTTTGTGAGCCATTAGTTTCATCGAACCGACATCTACAAAGGTCAACAATCTTGTGAAGAACAATGTTGAAGACTCAGAGGTGTGCGTAGTCCTTTCCGTAATCAAGCATAAACCTTCATGTGCTTTCGTGCAAATTTAGAATTGTGGTGAGGATCTCTAATCCAACATTTAGCAATCAAGACTTTGAAATAACTCACATTGGGTTTCTTGTCGTTGAGGAGTTCATAGGCCGCCTTCTTGAAGAATTTGTGAAGATATACTGCTGATGATGTGGCACGAGTATCAATTGTATCAATCCAAAACGCCGAGGCGCTTTTGTATTCATCAAGCATAGTGCGAGCCATCTCAACAAGAGTTCTGTTCTTGCGCCCACGACGCCATTTTGCCGAGGAGTATAGGGAGCAGATAACTCATGAGTAATACCAAGTTCATTAAGATAGTCATCAAGACCGAATTTTGAATTCAGTTCCATTGTCACTTCGATGTGCTTGATCTTCACACCAAAGTTGGTTGAAGCCTTCGAGGAAAATCGCTTGAAGACTTCCCGCACTTCATGTTTGTAAGCAACAATGTGTACCCATGTATATCGAGAGTAATCATCAACAATGACAAAACCATATAGAGATGCATCATTAGTGACCGCTGAGTAATGATTAGGTCCAAGAGGTCCATGTGAAGCAATTCAATGGACGAGTAGTGGTCATGATAGTCTTCACGGATGCTTGGCTTGGTCATTTTTCCCGCTTCACAAGCTCCACATAAGTGATCCTTGAGGAATTTGACATTCTCAATGCCAATGACATGCTTCTTCTTTGCAAGCGCAGTAAATTCCTCATGCCTCATGTGATAAAGTCGCCGATGCCATAACCAGCCTTCAAGCTTTTGCAAGTAGACACACGGCTGGTTGTGGTCCCAGAGAGAAATCAACAATATACAAATCTCCTCTCCTAAAGCCTTCAAGACTTTGGAATTGTCAGCCCATAATCACAACACAGCGATACTTGCCAAAGACAACAACAATATCAAGATCACAAAGCATTGAGACTGACATGAGGTTGTATCCTAAGGACTCAACAAGCATGACTTTGTCCATGTGTTTATCCTTAAAGATTGCAACCTTACCAAGACCCAATACCTGACTTTTGCCTTTGTCAGCGAAGATGATATGCTTCAGATGTGACGGTGATAAGGAGCATCCATCAATAGATTCTTGTCACCAACCATGTGATTCAGACATCCACTATCGAGGACCCACTCAAGAGTTTTGGGTTGATCATCCCGCAGATGAATTAGTGTAACTTACAACTCATATGCTTCATCGCTGAAGAATATGATATCAAGTTCATCGATGAATTTCATCAAGCAAAGAAATGATATAGCAAGATGAGGACGTGAAATGAAGGTTCATTTCATCATGATTCGCTCAAGGCCCTTTCAGCAGTTTTGTCAGTCCTCAAGAAATTCTTCAGACGTTAAAGCACGCCCGAGACCTGACCTGCAGAAGAGATTAGTTCTTTTCTTCACCACCCACATCTCAAGGGGTGGCAAAGAGTTCATCACTCATGAAAGCACCATACGAGAATGGTGGCATAGAAGCCAAACCATTTCGTTTCACATAAGAGGGGTTAGGGTAAGCATATGAATAAGCAGAGAAATTCTTCGAGGACTTATGAACATAATGATTTGAAGAATAATGCACATATTCATAGCCCTTAGCTCTATCCTGCGAAACAGAGTGGTTAGCACGATGATAATCATATGAGGACTTTGATCCTTTTGAGGAATTTGATCCACGTGAGGAATTTGGTCCGTATGAGGACTTAGATCCATATGACGAATTTGGTCCATATGAATAATTTGATCTGGGGTTCCTGTTCTTCACAGGTGGTGTCTTAAGGACATTCACCTGAAGACTTTCGAGGCACTTCTTGGGAACCCAGATTTTTTCATACGAGAACCATTCCTGCAGTTAGTGCCAACATATCTAGCAAATACTTCACCATTCTGATTTTTGAACAGTTTATAGTTGGAGTCAATGACTCATCATAAGAATGAGGAGATTCACACGTAAAGCCGATAAGTTAGATGGATCAATCGAGGTCCTTTGCAGAACCCATGAGGTTTTGGGGTACCGCTCAAAGCTTCCAATATGTTCCATCAAGATTGAGTTTCTCTAAAGGCAATACCTCTTTCCTAGGGTTTCGTTGAGGATCTGCTTTTAAGCACATCACAAAGAGTCTGATGCCCTTTGAGGCTTTTGTACATGCTCGCTATATACAATTCCTTCAGCCCTGCATTGTCAAGGATACTAGCAATGTCCTCGATGAGGAATTAGTGATAGCAGAGGCAGGTGAAGAATTTGTAACAGCTTGAAGCATTTGAACATTCAAGTGAAGAATTAGCGATTCACGCTCAATGCACTTTAAGCATGGAGGAACAAATTCTTCCCGAGAAGCGCTGATTTGTTAAGCTAGTAATGAATCGCGCCCTTTCAAGATCTTCATAACACACTCTTAGCTTTTCAAGATCTTCCTTTCTTTGAAGAGATTGTCACGACCGGTTTTTCTCGGGTATAAATTTCTAGAAAAGACCGCCGTGCTCATCAGCCCCTGTGATTATCAAGTAATGATGAGGCTCCAACTTGATACGTAAATTCCAAGCAAAATACAAAATATGCAGACAAGACCATTCTCGCCTCGTGAGTACAACAAATGGTTTCTAGTGGTTGATGGCGAAGTAGTTTAGGATCATCGCGTCTATGGGACTCCAATTCCATAGGAACAAATTTGACTGTGTTAACTCCTTGTCTCGCGAGGCTGCTATCTCTGCTGCTTAGGTTCCGGCTGTCATCGCTGTTCCTCTCCTCGCAAGAAAATCTGCCAAGACAATAGCCTGTGGACAAGCCGCTGAGTACTTTGAATGTACTCGCAAACATTATGAACACAGGTATAACATAACAATGGTGTGCTGAAAATATTTTATGCTCATGACGCTACCACAAAGGATAAATAAAACTCGATGCGCAAGCAAGTTAATTATAAAATGCAATAACATAGCAGTATTAAAATTTATGAAATAAATAACAAGTAATGTTACATACCAAGGCCTTAGCGACACCACATAAAGGGCTCTAAAAGAAATGTTACAATGCAAGGCCCGAGCGACACCACATAAAGGGCTCTAAAAGAAATGCCACAAAGAGAGCGCCTGAGCGACACCACATAAAGGGCTTTAAAAATAAATGCCATAATAAGGCCCGAGCGACACCACATAAAGGGCTTTAAAAATAAATGCCATAACCAAGGCCCTGAGCGACACCACATAAAGGGCTCTAAAAGAAATGCTACAACGCAAGGCCTCTGAGCGACACCGCATAAAGAGCTTTAAAATAAACAATCATAGTGAATATCCCGGAGGTAGAACCATCCCAGAGATACTCGATAATAACAATAATATCACGGGTTAGTCAATAATAATAATAATCATAATTGTTACAAGTCACAAGTAGTAATTCCCGTTCTGGTTTAACAGTTTCACCTCTCAAGACCGACACTAAGACCGACACCGACCCATCCTGCATCGTAATCCTTAACCATGGACACGGCTATTCAATAGGTTTAATCGCAGAGGGTGTACTCTTTACCCACGAGTAACGGATTCCTTTAGTCCATCAAGACTAATTCCGCTTCACGGTCTTTTAAATGAAAACACGCCGACTTGCACACACCAGTTTAACTTACCGTGTCCGAATCACCCACTTACACCTGTTACAAAACTCTAAGTGGGGAGGCTACAACCTCGATTAGCATGGGATCACAAAATTTATACCGCACAAGAAACTGGGGAGCTACCCTTGGCTACAACCAAACACCCATGCCCTCGACCGATGATCGGCTTTAATCCATGGCCATGGTACCTCATCCCGCCCCTTTGTACGGTGTGTGCTAGAAAGGGTTGACAAATTATCGAACTGCACTCTACCCGTGGGTGGACAAGTGGTAGCACGAAACAAGTGTGGGGGTTATCGAACAAGACTCGATCTACTACGACTCAGAGGTTTATAGTTTCGCATGACATGTATAACAAATATATTTCAACCAATACAATCAACACTCATTATATCTTACTATGCCATACCGACATATTCGCCCCGACGGAGACCGGCGAAAGCTCACGCCTACCCAAGGCAGAGGCTTTCCCGATTCCTTTCCAAGATGCATGCAAGATACATGAGGATGATTACCATCACAAGTATACTCATTTCCAACAGCATGGAAATCACCAATATGCATCCATGCAAATGATCATAACACATGAAATAACAAGTCCTCGAAATGAGGTGGTGTTATAAACGTGTCAACGAACACACCAAAAGTATTATGTCGGGTTCGAATGCTTGCCTTCAATGTGTGAAAAGGCAGGTGCACTCCAAAACTTGAAACATTTCTCCCCTCTTCAAAAATCCTATTTTAGCAATATAAAAGAATTAACACACAAAATAAAAACAGCACCAAATGTTGTTCTGAAATTTTTTCAAATAAATCTTAAAATAAACTAGGTGAAATTTGAGAGAGGTAGGAAAAATAATTAATTCATTTGGAGTTATATTTAAAAAGATAAAGCCAGTCAAAGATTTGGTCAAATCTGTTTTTAAATTAAAATAGAAAAAGAAAACGTTTCAGATAGAAATACGCCTGTGGCAAAGGAGACGATTGAAGTTTACGCCTTCACTTAAACACGTGGACGGCGCGGGGTGTCACTGACGGTGGGTCCTAGGTGGCCCACTAGTCAGGTTTGACTAGTCGCCGTCCCTTCTCTTCCTCTGTCCCGAGCCGAGGCGGGGCGTCCGGCGATCGTCGCCGTGAACGGCGCTTTTCATGGGCATCTCGAAAGCAGGATGGATCCGCCACTCCTAGGCGGTCCTTCCGTGGTCGCAGGTCACGGGTGGAGGGAGTGGCCGGCGGCGAGCTCCGTGGCGGAGGGGGGCTTCGGTGACAAAGTGATTTTGTGGCGGCGATGGCTCCCGATCAAAATCAAGTAGGGGGAATGGTTCACGGGAGGAAGAGGGGGTTCTTGGTGAAGAGAACGGAGAGGGGGAGGTCCTGGTGGCGCTGGAGTGAACGAGGCAGTGGCGGCGGCAGGAGTTGCCGGAGATGAAGAAGACGACCTCCTCAGGTCGATTGGCTGCCATGGGGAAACTAGGGAGGTGGACTGAGGTTGCATGCATGCTCAGACGGGCTCGGGGTCCCTTATATAGGCGAGGCAAGGCGGTTCCGCGGCGGCCGTGGATAAGTTCTCCGGACCGCCCTCAGAGCTAGGGCGACGTGGCGGCGACGCACTAGGTGACGAGGCTGCGGATGAGCTCAGACCGTCCCAGGGCAGGTGGCAAGCCGGGTGGTTTTGGCGGCGCCGTGAAAGTGCAACTAATCCCCGGTGGTTTTGGTAATTAATAACAACATATATATCATTGAACTAATAACTTCTTGAGTATCATTTCGTAAAGTTCAAGGATATGGGTATGGCAATGACTCAAGAAGTGGACCCTCAAAATGCTAAGGAAAGCATTGGCAAAAGCTCAAGACTCCATTTTTGGTTTAGTGATCCAAGATCACATTGAGTCTATAGGAAAGCCAATACTATTAAAAGGGATGAGGTTATGATAATGATCTGTTGCTCAAAGTGCTTAGTGATCTATCTCCCAAACCATCAGCAATCTTTCATTCCAACATACACTCATAAGTAATCTCGGTCTCACCGATTCCATAAACTCACCACACCGAGATGAACCACCTCAGCCATATACCCAAACCCTAGAAATTTCGGATTTTCCGATTCCAAACTCGGTCTCACCAAACTAGTGTTGCCAAGCTTCAGAATCTTTCACATCATATCGGTGTCACCGAGATGATAAAGTCGGTCCCACCGAGATTGGCAAACCCTAGTCTTTACACGAATCGGACTCACCGAGATTGTATTTTCGGTCCCACCGAAAATTCCAACGTTCACAAGATTTGAACTTTCGGTCTCACCGAGTTGTCAACTTCGGTCTGACCGAGATTGGTCAAATGTGTGTAACGGTTGGATTTTGTGTGGAGGCTATAAATACCCCTCCACCTCCTCTTCATTCGTGGAGAGAGCCATCAGAAAGAACTACCACTCCTACCTTACATTTCTGAGAAGAAAACTACCTACCCTTGTGTTGAGATCAAGTTGCTCCACTCCCACCATATGAAACTTGATTTCTAGCCTTCCCAAGTTGCTTTCCACTCAATCCTTTCTTCCACCACAGCCAAATCAGTGAGGAGAGTTGAGTGTTGGGGAGATTATCATTTGAAGCACAAGAGCAAGGAGTTCATCATCACCAACACCATCTATTACCTTTTGGAGGGTGGTGCCTCCTAGATTGGTTAGGTGTCGCTGGGAGCCTCCACAAGATGTGGAGTTGAACCAAGAAGTTTGTAAGGGCAAGGAGATCGCTTACTTCGTGAAGATCTACCCCGAGTAAGGCTAGTCCTCCGTGGGCGATGCCATGATGGCATAGACAAGGTTGCTTCTTCGTGGACCCTTCGTGGGTGGAGCCTCCGTGGACTCTCGCAGCCTGCTACCTCCGTGGGTTGAAGTCTCAATCAACGTGGATTGACGATAGCACCACCTATCGGAACCACGAGAAAAATCTCCGTGTTCCAAATTGCGCTTGCTCTTCTCCACCTCTCTTTACTACATGTGCAATTTACTTTCCGCTGCCAATACTCTAGAATTGCATGTAGGGTGATACTTGACTTGATCATCATTGTGAACTTGCTAAAACTTGTCCTAATCAAAAGGCTAAACTTTTATATTGTCAAGTAGTCTAATCACCCCCTCTAGACATACTTTCGATCCTACAAGTGGTATCGAGCTTTGGTCTCCATTGGATTGGTTTCATTGCATTGACTCCATAAGCTTGGTTTCACAACCTAGGAGAGTATGGCGCCTAGTGAGGGTAATTTTCAGAGAGGTCCTTACTTTGATGGTTCAAATTTTGCTAGTTGGAAGCATAAAATGAAAATGCATATTCTGGACATAACCCCGCCAAGATGGGGCATTATTTGTGTTGGCTTGCAAGGTGAGTTCTTCAAGAAGGAAAAGTTCCGGATCGTGAAGCTACAATGATGAATTATGGATGTTGCAAAACAATGCTCAAGCTTGTGACATTCTCTTCAATGCTTTGTGTCCCGAGGAGTTCAACAAAATCAGCCGCCTTGAGAATGCAAAAGAGATTTGGGATACTTTGGTCGAAATGCACGAAGGTACCGAGTCCGTGAAGGAATCAAAGCTAGATGTTCTTCAAGGTCAACTTGACAAGTTCAAGATGAAGGAAGGTGAAGGAGTCGCTGAAATGTATTCTAGGCTTGCTCTCATCACAAATGAGATTGCCGGCTTAGGAAGCGAAGAAATGACCGATCGATTCATCATCAAGAAGATTCTCGAGCTTTGATGGAAAGTATGACACCGCGTGCACTTTGATCCAAATGATGCCAAACTACAAGAATCTCAAGCTCACCAAGTCATTGGAAGAATTGTTGCTCATGAGATGACACTTAAAGATAAGGAAGAGCTTCACACCAAGTCAAGTGGTGCTATAAAGCTACATGTGATTCTCCCACAACCTCAAGTGACAAGCTAGATTCCAATGAAGAGATAAGCCTAATGGTGAAGAACTTCAACAAATTCTACAAGAGTAGAAGCAAGGAAAGAAGCTCAAAGTCTAGATCATATGATGAAAAGAGATCTTCTAGTCGTGATCGAATCGCTACAATTGTGGAAGACCCGACACTACTCAAATGAGTGTTCGACTCCCCACAAGAGAAGAGAAGAATCTCCAAGAAGAAGAAGCTCAAGAGAAGAGTCGCCGAAAGAGAGAAGGAGTAGAGATGATCGTTATGAACGAAGATCCTCTCTGAGAAGCAAGGATTCGGAAAGGAAAGACAAGTCATCAAGGAGCTACACAAGAAGAAAACATCAAGCTCATGTAGGTGAATGGGTCACGCTCCGACCGACAATCACTCCAAAGAAGCTATCACTCCAACTCCGAATATTGTCAAGATGAAGGTGTTGCTGCCTTGCTCTCAGATCCTCCAACTCCAACTCCTATGACTTATTTGATTCACCAAATGAGGGAATTGGAAGATGCTTCATGGCTAAAGGCCCCAAGGTATCACACCCTGAATTTATTGACTTTGATAGTGATGAGGATGACTTGCTTGGTGAAGATGAGCTTTACATGACAAATCTAGTGAGCCTAGTAATGATGAACATGCTAGTAGTCTTTATAGTCGAGAAGAGTCGAATGACAATGCTATGAAGGAGATTGAGCGCCTAACTAAAGAACTAAACACTCTTAAGTTAGCTCATGAAACAACTCAAGAAGATCATAGAGAGCTCCTAAGATCTCATGAGAAGCTACGCTTCGAGAAGCTCAATCTAGAGCAAGAACATGAGTTCCTAAAAGCTATCAATGACGATCTTCGAAAGAAGAGTTCTTCATATCTTGCCAAACGACTTCTCTTGTCTAATTTCTTGCCACCTATTAAAACTAAGCATGACAAGCATAAGAAAAATTCTTCATCTAGTAGTAACAATAACCATGCTAAATCCAATATTGTTGCTTCTAGTAATTCTCTTGATTCCACTAACAATGTTTCAAGCCAAGTTACACTTGAGCAAGAAAATAGTTTATTGAAGGGATTATAGAGAAAGGTGTTCACAAGAGCCTTGCCGAAGCAAGAACTTTGAGGAAATTGTTCGCAAGCAAGGAAGGCACCGAAGAATCAAGGAATTGGTTTTGAGCGAAAGTTCAACGCCGAGGGTGTTGAATGGGAAGAAGGTCAATATCCCACTCCAAAGTTTGTTTCTTAAAAGGAGAAGTATGATCCTACTTCTTCCAATGTGGAACAAGCTCAAGATGACCTTCCACCACAAGACCACAAGCTAAAAGGCAAGGACAAGCTTCAAGAGGAGATTGATGCATTTATTGAAGCACCTAAGGCCATGGTCAAGTGGGTTCCCATGGAAACGTCAAGTTCTACTTCGACAAGCTCAACTACTACCCCAAGGATTCCCATCAAGATGATGTGGATCCCGAAGAAGAAGAACTAGAGAGTTCTTGAGGGTGACTCCGCCAACATATTTCACTCACATTCATTTTGGCAAGAACTTGTGCAATCAACTTCCACATCTTGCACTAGTTCATGGAGTCACAAACCCTCTTGTTGGTAAGTCAAGGGACAAGGTAATCATTGCATTCGTGGACATCATCTATTGTGTACTTCAATCTATGTCCATGGATATCCTTGTTTGTTCCTTGTGGGACTAACCCATGTAGGTATTGAAAGTGCCCAATCCAAAGGATTGCTCCCAACTCTTGATGATCTTCATCAACATTGAGCATCCACATCTTCAACATCTACATGAAGTCTTCTACGACAACCCAAGGTTAGTTTGACCTTTAAAAGGGTTCTCACATCAAGGGGAGCTTTGTTCTAAAGAATTGAGCTAAAGCATCTTCAAATGATGTGAACACATTAATGTTTTATGT
The DNA here is from genome assembly GCA_021437245.1 of Aegilops speltoides. Classification (NCBI taxonomy): domain Eukaryota; kingdom Viridiplantae; phylum Streptophyta; class Magnoliopsida; order Poales; family Poaceae; genus Aegilops; species Aegilops speltoides. The sequence goes on from CM038146.1 coordinate 40,679,077, forward strand.
AAAAGTGGTAACCCCACTTGTGCTTAAACGATGAGTATGACCTATGATCAAATGTTCTCATTTGACTCCTAAGTCAATATACTCATATATAGATGACCTAGTCATCGACAAATTGTGTGATAGTAGCTAGTGTTTTGTTTGTGCATGTTTGACACATATTTCATTTGCCATCTTATTGTGTGAGCATGTTGGATGCATGATTTTATCCATTCAAGGACATCCATTTGTTGCTTTGGTCTCTTTTTGATTTTTCTTTTTGACCAAATGGATGGACAAGAATGCCTAAGTTCCTCCCCTAGCTATCTATGCTTTCGTGTCTCAAACTCTATTCATGCTTATATCACAAACTTTGATCAAGTCTTTTTGACCCACCGAGTGAGGAGCACTGAGCCACCGATCCGTCAAAAGCTTAACTTCCAAAACCTTCTAAGTATTTTCGGTCGACCAACCCACTCAAAATCGGATGACCGAAAGCACTTGATTGATCTAGGTTTTCACCCGTGAAACCGAAGGTAATTTTTGGCGTGATCAAGTGTGTAATCGCTGGTTAACCATCTCTTGCTACCGAGATTTACAATTCGGTCCCACCGACAGCTAAAGGGTATATATACCGAGGGCAGCGCTGATTCTTTCTTCAAACGCCGCCTCAAACCTTTGTCGCCGCCGCCGTGGTCTCCGGATCGCTCCATCGTCGCATGTGCGCCGCTGGTCTCTGCCGCCAACGGTCAATCTTTCCGCTGCTACAGCCAGAGAGAAACTCCACCAAGTTAGGGTGAGTTTCGATCCTCTCGTGCTTCAACCTCCGATTCTATGCACGATTGGTTTGCCTAGCTTGCCACGCTTTGAGATCTTCCTATCCAGCAGATTAGTTCTTAGAACGTAAATTCGAGTAAAAGTTTTAGGTTAGGTTTCCGCGAACACATCTCGTGTGACCGATTCTACATTCTCGACACACCGATTTGGCCTCCGCCATTCAGATCGCACTTTTGGTCCAACCGAAAGTGCAAATCGGTACGATCGAAATGAGGATTTAGTGAAACCCTAGTGTTCTCGGCTAGATCGAAACCCATTTCGTCCAACCGAAAGTGGTGTGAATGGTTCTGTTTAGACACTTCGGATTCACCAATTTTAGACTCGGTCCCGACCAAATGCATTCTCGTGGAAAACCTAAAACTGAAATTTGAACTCATTCTTTTGCAAAATCCTCTCATTGTGATAACTCTTCTATTCTCGCCTATACCTTATCTATTCACAAGTTGTCACCATGTCGATGCCGCTGACAGCCGTAACAGGTCTGAATCTCCAATTGCTGAAATTCCAGAGACAGCACTAGTCCCAAGCCAAGAATTTTTCTCGATGATGGTGAGAGGAGCACACCAAGTGGTTTGCCTCCTGCTGCCACCAGGGCCAGGAAGAAGAGAAATTCTGATGAAGAGGATTCTGATTTCATTGCTGAGGAAGAGATCACATCTAAGCCAAAGAGGAAAGTGGTTGCCAAAGAGCAACAAGGGAAACAAACCAAGAAAGGCACCAGCAAAGTGAAGAAATCCATAGTTGCCAAGAAGCTGAGCATGGAAGAAGAAACTTCGAGCAAAGTGAAGAAAACTTCCAAGAGGAAGAGGATTGTGCATGATGAAGCAGCTGATGATGATTCTGATGAGGAAGCACCCCAGCCTCCTCGTAAGCCTAAGTTGATGGGTGATGCCATCGTAAGGGAGCACCTTCTAAGTCTAAGCCATGAGCTCCAAAGAAAGGCAGCTCAAGCCAAGCGCCGCCAAGCCCAAGAAAACTGTGAGAAACATTCCCGCTTCAGAGAAGAAGAAAGACAATGTGCCACCACTGAGTCGATGGAGGCACATGTCTTGTCAAACTCCACGAAACTGCCACCCACAATGATGCTCATCCTCGAGCTGAAAACATGAAGGAAAGAAAGGATAAAGGACTCGTGCTATGGAGACAAGCTGATCCATATGCCGTGAGAAGAAGGACTGCTGTTGATCCAAGGTTCCACACCGTAGAGCAGAAGATTTCTATGAGATCGTGCTTATGGACAAGAAGCCCATTGTTGTTTACACTCGCTATGTCGATCGGGCATATATTGACAAAGTGAAGAGCACAGAGACTACTTTCCACATGTGCATGAGAGCTTCACCGCATGTGGTGTTGCTAATTTCGCTGGTCAAGTTGACAGCTTGGAATGATGAGATGATCATGCAATTCTATGCCACAGCTCATTTCTATCCAGATGGCGTGATTGTATGGATGATCAAGGCCGAGATTCTCTTCAACAGCTTGAAGAGTGGGCAGCACCGCTGAATGCTCCAAAGGTCAAGAGAAGATGATGTTGATGTCTATGGAATTCCCAAGAAAACCATGAGTCTATGAAGAACATGTACAATGAGGTACCACTAAGGATGTAGAGATTTGAAGCTCGGCTCAGTTGTATCATCTCCAGCAGGTCTTCCTACCACTTAACACAATTTTGAGGCATACCTTGATGCCCAAGTCCGAGATCATCGCATGATAAGAGGCTATTCTATCAACATGCTGCATATACTAGATCAAGGCACCTTTCAAGGTGATGGACCCGATAGTTGAGACTATCAAGAGGACTGCAGCACTGAAGAGGTCATGTGGTTTTGCCCGCACATACAGATGCTTATCAATGCCAAGTTTGGCACGGCACCTACTTGTTGGATAGACCCCACTTGCCACCGCAGCCCGAGCATGAGGACAATGAAGTTGTGATGACTAAGGATGATCCCACGCCTGCTGAAGGTCAAGCAAAGTCCTGCTGCCAAACAAGCTAAAGCTGAGAAGGAAGCAAGAGCAGCAGCAGCCTAAACCCAAGAGTGTTGGAGAGCAGCTCCTTGAAGCTACCCAGAGGATTGAACAACGCCTGCCAGATTGTGCAGCCTCGTGGAGAGTCTTGAGAGGATAGTTGAAGACAAGTTCCATGCTCGATGTCAAGTCGATCAAGTGCAAGTCACCGTGAACAAGCTTGAGGCAGATATTGAGGAAGCTAAAAGGGAGAAGGAAGAGCTCATGAAGGAGATGCAGGATGACCTAGTCCAGGATGATTATGAACAGCCTGCTCCGGTTCCTACAAGACCCAGATCAGCTGCCATTCCAAAGGATGACACTGTGGCCATCAGATCAAGACCTCCCACACTCGATCAGCCCCAGCCCAGCCCAAAGGTCCACTCCTCCAGCTCCACGACATCACCAAGCCTTTGCAGATGCAGCTATCTCAACTCCATCAACCTGCATAGAGCCGCCACAGAGTCCCTAGTGACGCTTAGCTCTATACCATTCAACTTTTGGTAACTTGTTGCCAAAGGGGGAGAAATTGTATAGATCATAGGACTTCGAGAGAGAGAGTGCTCGCTTTTGCTCTTTCGCTTATGTGTTTCTTTGAGATACTTTTGAGATTTTTGAGACATTCCGTGTGTTTGATACTACGCTTGTTTCTACTTTGATGAGTGCTTGATCATACTATGCCTTAATGTGTGCTTAATGCTTATCATATGCTATTCATATCTTGTATGATCATTTACTCATGTCTTGGTGATTGGGTGCATGCTACTCATTCTTATCATTTTGTGCGCCCACCAAGATGTATGTGACATGGA